>LR991030.1:4200000-4547049 GCA_905163495.3 Cosmia trapezina
AAAAAAAACGCAATTTCGCGGGCTACCATCCTTAAATTAATTTTTTTTATAGCTTTTCTTTGAGAAAACAGCTGATTAGCTCATCATACATAGTTACTGATGCTTATCAAATCTTGTATATGTATGTGCTATAAATAGTAGATTATTAACCAAGGGGATAAAGCAGTGTCTTCTGTCGCGGGTGACGATTTAAATCGCGAGCGTAACGAAGGACTCTAGGTTTACTCCCGAGCGTAGCAAGGGGGTTAAAAACTTAAATCACGAGCGAAGCGAGGGATTTAAGTTCACCCAAGACTAAGACAGCTTTATCACCGAGAAAAATACTCTACTTTTCGTACCATTTGCGAAAAAATTAACACAATAATAATATGAGATAAGCATTTATTAAAAATAATGACAATTAAAAGTAAAAGTTAACTTAACGTTTATGTATTTGAAGAAAACAAAAACGCGGCAAATTCCTAGACTAATATTTTTTTGTCGGAAAAGCAAAGGCATCAAGGTCATACGGCCTCGTCGGTTTTCGTAATTTTATTTAATAATCATAACTGCATAATAAATGCGTTTTCCTTTTTCAAAAAGATGTATAATGCTTTATATACAAACCTCAATGGTGTAAACACAGATGTAGTTTCGGTAAGTATTCCAAATTTAAATCACATTCTCCCCCTAGAGGATGAATGAAATTCAGTACAATTTTCTATCCCTGTTTTTAACAGATTAAAAAAGTTTATTGTTATGTTCGCTTTTTGTGGCATAGAATGTCACTTTTTTGAGCAAGTGGTACGAAAAATGTATTTTCATTATCATTATTTTCATACTCTTAGTAAATTCTCTAGGCTGATTTGAGAATAACAATAATATTCTATCATGAGTGTCTTCAATGCTGCTATAATAATAGTGATTGCTGTTTTCATCCCGACTCTTATGTAGCCTTGGTCGTCCTTATATCGAGTGACCCATTTACCTACGCAAGATTTTAATTACATAAATAAAAAACACCGTTTTTTTTTTCTTTCATTATATTTTTTTATGGATGGGTCCTGCCTTCTCCGTGCCTGGGAAAACACGTTGAGTTTAAAATACTGGTATTCAGCTGCATTCGGTTAGACTGGAAGCCGACCATAGCCGAACATAGTTGGGAAAAGGCTAGGCAGATTGATTATAAAACAATATCGAGAACGGGTCTTATCGCGATTATTCTTTTTTACGAGGTAAACAGGTACCTACTTGTTTCCCGACGTTACGAGTAGGTACCTGTTTACCTCGTTAAAAAGAATATCGCGATAAGACCCGTTCTCGATATTGTTTTATAATGTGTACAAATCGCGAAAGTTTAAAAAGTTTAGGCAGATTGATATTTTTTTTTTATTGAATCTTAAAGTTCATTGGCTAGGGTTACATACAGAAAAGCACATCGAGCAAAAATGGCCTCCACGGCGTTCGATAATATTTCAATAATAACTGTGAGAGACAGGTACCCATCCCCGGGGATAACAATAGCAATAACGGCGCTACAGCCTACGTTCTATTGTGTATGAATTATATTATGATAGGAATATGTTGTTGTGATCGTCCCGCGGGTTTGAGGCTTGAGCATAATAAAGATGCAGGCACGAGAAGGCTATGTTGTTTTTAGAGTTCCGTACTTTAAAAGGAAAAAACCGGCCAAGTACGTGTCGGACCACGCACAATGAAGGGTTCCGTAGTTAAAAAGAATTTATCCCAAAGACAAACTTTAACATTGAGTTGAAAAACATGTTCTCCCATACATTGATATACGTCACGGACAATTCTCCAACTGCATATTTAAGTTTGTATTCGCAAAAAACTATTCTTAAACATAACATGACGACTTGTTTCTCCGAAGGGTTGGGCAGAGATGTACCTATTAGTACACCCACATTTAGCCAGAAAAAAAAAACTAAAAACAACTTTATAGGTGATAAAACTACAAATAATAAATTTTCGGACTTTTTCCTTTATTTGTGCTGTGATACCTAGCTTCTTGTCAAATTTCATGATTCTACAACAACGGGAAGTACACTATAGGTTTTGATTTACTTGCGAGTATCCAAATATGTCGCATAAATGGCCGTATGTTTTTATGTCGTTGACTTAGAAGCTTGAATTTTTTATGACTTTAAGGGACCATAGATTTATATATTTGATATTAATTTCAACTTGATACCTCCACGCGTTCCTGAGAAAATGGGTCTTGACAAACTGACATACTTAAAAATGTTTTTTATGTGATAAAATTATAAATTAACAATTTTCAGACTTTTCCATTACTTGTTCTGTGAGACCTTATTTCTTGCTAAATTTCATGATTCTTGTTCAACGGGAAAGTTCCTAATTTAAAAGTTTTGATTTACTTGCGAGCAACAAAATATGTCGCATAAATGGCCATATTTTTTTATTGCGTTGACTTAGAAGCTTTATTTTTTTATGACTTTAAGGGACCATAGACTTACGTATTTGATATTAATTTCAACTTGATACGCGTTCCTGAGAAAAAGGGTCTTGACAGACAGACAGACAAACGGACAACGAAGTGATCCTATAAGGGTTCCGTTTTTCCTTTTGAGGTACGGAACCCTAAAAACGGAACCCTTATAGGATCACTTCGTTGTCCGTTTGTCTGTCTGCCTGTCTTATGTCTCGTCTGTCAAGACCCTTTTTCTCAGGAACACGTGTAGGTTTTAAGTTGAAATTAATAACAAATCCGTAGGTCTACGGTTTCTTGTAGTCCTATACGTAAGTCTATGGTCCCTTAAAGTCATAAAAAAATAAAGCTTCTAAGTCAACGCAATAAAAAATATGGCCATTTATGCGACATATTTTGGTACTCTGAAATAAATCAAAACCTGTAGGGTATTTCCCGTTGACCTACAATCATGAAAGAAGTAAGGTCTCATGACACAAGTAAAGGGAAAAGTTCGAAAATCGTCTAAAGTAGTCTTAACCCTTTTTTTTGCAATTATAAACTAGCATGTTTTTCAACTAAAATGTTAAGTTTTTTTTTGGGATAAATTCATTCTAACTACGGAACCCTTCATTTTGCGTGGTCCGACATGCACTTGGCTGGTTTTTTTTGTACCTAACTATGTATCTTGTCGAAGTCAGCTTGGCAGTCCGGCAGGTCGAGGTCAGATTGGCAGGGGAGACCGGGTGTGCGGTGCACGTACGGGCAGCAACATAAGTCGATTAACACTGCTACTTTTACACATCATGTAAATTAATACAAAATGATTTGATTATCTCCTTTTTTCCTAAAATACCTAAGAGCATTCTAGTAGATCTTTAAATATTACTTCTGTTTCTATTTTAATTAAATATCTTGCTCAGTAATTAAGATTTAAAAAACTGAAGTGGTAATCGACTTTTGTTGCTGACTGTACTACATGGTTTTTAAAATTATTTAGTATTCGCTGCGCCCCGCGGTTTCACCCGCGTAGACTGGGATAAAAAGTATAGCTTATGTGAAAATCCAGGGTGTCAGCTACCTCCTTACCAAATTTTATCAAAATTGGTCCCGCCGTTTGAGCTTGAAAAAGTAACAAATGTACAAACACACTCACAAACTTTCGCCTTTATAATATTAGTGTGACGTGAGTGCAATAAGTAGCCTCGTATCTTTGCACTTACACGCGCGACCTACATTAGAAAGTATGACAATCATGCAGTCAGCAGTATGCAGAGCATGGATGATGCATTCTGTATCAAACTGTAATTTAGTGTTCTAATAGACGCGGTTTGGGTCGGACAACTTGCATTTATATTTCTTGATTCAAGCCCGTTATCACTCAATGACATTGTGATCACTCACTGACAGTTTTCTGTTATGACCGCTGCAACAACCAACCCATGAGTCAACCCTACCCGGTCTCCCTTACGCGAACTATAGGTACCTATTTAATAATAAAACGCCTTCGTTTAAAAGCTGTGCCTTTAAGAGGGTGCACTGAAATAGCCAGCACAAGTGGCGATGCTTTCAGTACGTACAGAATTCTACCCCACAAAGAACTCAATAAGCGGATTACAAAAACGTTACAGGCGTTTGATAGACATGTGAGTTCGTCAAAGTGCGGCTTTGACATCAGAAAACCTTTGAAACTTTATAAAATGTGTAAACAGCATGATTTCGATCCCTTTGCAACAAGTGTGTCCTCGGCCAGAAGATGCTTAAGCCTTAGCTTTTTAGGGTTCTGTATCTCAAAAGGAAAAAACAGAACCCTTAAAGTCTGTAAAGACCCTTTTTCTCAGGAACGACTGGAGGTATCAAGTTGAAATTAATATCAAATACGTAGCTAGGGTCTTCTTTGAAGTTCTAAAAAAATCAAGCTTCTAAGTCAAATAAAAAATACGGCCATTTATACGACATATTTTGAAACTCGGTAAATCAAAACCTGTAGGGTACTTTCCGTTGACCTAGAATCATGAAAGGCAAGAAGCAAGGTCTCACAACGCAAGTAAAGAAAAAAGTTCGAAAATGGTTCATTTTTGAAGTTTTTGAAGTTGAAATTAATATCAAAACTTAGGTCTTATGGTCCTATAAAGTCCTAAAAAATCAAGCTTCTAAGTCAACGCAATAAAAAATAAGGCCATTTATGCGACATATTTTGATACTCGCAAGTAAATCAAAACCTATTAGGGTACTTCCCGTTAACCTACAATAATGAAATTTGGCAAGAAGCAAGGTCTCACAGCACAAGTAAAGGAAAAAGTCGGAAAATTGATAATTTGTAATTTTATCACAAAGCAAAATATTTTTTTTGGGTGGAATAGAATAGGATCGACTTAGCACCATGTTGTGACGTCATAGCTGTCAAATCGAATAAATTGGGTAGGGTGAGCAAAACAAGATATTTTTTAAATAACATTTATTTACGAATCATGAACGAATAATTTGAAAGAAAATTTAAAAAAAATGTTGCCAACAATGTAAATATAAAAGAAAGAAGTACAATTTATAGAAAAACTAATTATGAATAATTTTTTGATGTCTTTTTCATTTTGTTTTAACTAAGACTCGGTTAAACAAAAAAAAAACCTTATTGATACGCAAATAAGTTTTCTTTGCAAACCGTACTTTTCAATCAACTTGACAGATAGAGGTCATTGACGTTCCTATTCTTATTTGTAAGTACCTCCATTCTAAAGCAAAATCGTAATTATGTTACCCGAGCATTCTGACCGACAGATCGTGCTTCGAAGGCATTTTCATTAAAAGCGTGATTTCAATAAGAAATCCACTGTCGTTTTACTGTAGCAATCACAGAACAGATAGAAGAGGTTTTACCTGAATAGTCAATACTTTTATTGCATTCCACATGTAGGTATTCTTAGGTGGTCTGTGGTGGATCTGTTCTGTGGTAGCAATAGTAAACTATACGCATATAGTATTGTTCTGTATACAGGGTGTTTCTTTTAAGGTGTCAAGCCAGTGCGAGCTGATAGAAGAGTACCATACCTATCGATTTAACCCCCATATATGTTCTACGATTTTTTGTAGTTTTCGAGTTATTTTGGATCCCTCATTTCATAACAATGGTAGTGGAGTAGGTATAAAATTTATGTTTTTATTATCAACTGAGCTCTACTTCAACGTAGAGGAATAGTACTAAATATCAGGATTGACAAAAATATTCGAAGATAATAATAAATTATAAAATATGAAAATCCACAAGATTTCAGATAAACCACTTTCAACGACCGATTACAGCAAATAATGCCCGTATATAATAATATCTTTTACTTACACGGGTCCTACAATCTTTTAAACGTTTCTTGATTGAGAACAGCTATAGTCGCTTCATCGTCATCGGTTGGACGGATGCTTTATTATTGTTGTGACTGTATCGGTGTGCGAGAAACAAAAGAAAGGACCAAAAAAAGGAGGGTCTCATCGATATGTTTCGTAAAATCTAACTAACAATGCCACTTGATTCGTTATTTTGTTTGGTTTATTCAGAACAGTAAAGATAATCCACAAAAAAAAACCGGCCAAGTGCGTGTTGGACCACGCACAATGAAGGGTTCCGTAGTTGAAAAGAATTTATCCCAAAAACAAACTTAACATTGGATCCCAAAATTTTTTTTTATATCATAAAATTACAAATTAACAATTTTCGGACTTTTTATTTATTTATTTATTTATTGAGCAAGGCACACCAACGATATATTTACAAGGGTAAATAACAATAGGTAATTCAGTCTTCAGTACTGTGTAAATACATCACTTAAAGGCGTGCACAACATTCATAATAATTTAAAAGGTTACAACTATTCAATTAATTTTTGAATCATTATAATAAAAATTTGATGCTAATAAAATTTCCAAATAAGATTTGATTATAAAATAAAATAACATAAAAAAAACATATACAATTTCGTCACATTGCGTGGGAGCAATACAACCGTACAAAATCACTTTTTCCTTTACATGCGCTGGGAGACCTTGGTTCTTGCCAAATTTCATGATTCTAGGACAACGGGAAATACCCTATAGGTTTTGATTTACTTGCAAGTATCAAAATATGTCGCATAAATGGCCGTATGTTTTCATGGCGTTGACTTAAAAGCTTGTTTTTAGGGTTCCGTACCTCAAAAGGAAAAAACGGAACCCTTATAGCATCACTTCGTTGTCCGTCTGTCTGTCTGTCTGTCTGTCAGTCTGTCAAGACCCTTTTTCTCAAGAATGCGTACAGGTATCAAAATAAAATTAATATCAAATACGTAGATCTATGGCCCCTTGGAGTCCTAAAAAAATCAACTTTCTAAGTCAACGCAATAAAAAAATATGGCCATTTATGTGACATATTTTGATACTCGCAAGTAAATCAAAACCTATGGGGTACTTCCCGTTGACCTCGAAACATGAAATTTTGCAAAAAGCAAGGTCTCATAGCACAAGTAAAGGAAAAAGTCCGAGAATTGTTAATTTGTCATTTAATCATATAAAAAATATTTTCAAGTATGTCAGTCTGTCAAGACCCTTTTTCTCAGCAATGCGTAGAGGTATCAAAACGAAATTAATATCAAATACGTAGATCTATGGTCCCTTGGAGTCCTAAAAAAATCAAGCTTCTAAGTCAACGCAATAAAAAAATACGGCCGTTTATGCGACATATTTTGATACTCGCAAGTAAATCAAAACCTATGGGGTACTTCCCGTTGACCTAGAATAATGAAATTTGGCAAGAAGCAAGGTCTCATAGCACAAGTAAAGGGAAAAGTCCGAATATTGTTAATTTGTAATTTTATAACGTGAAAAAATTTTTTTTGGGATTACAATGTTAAGTTTGTTTTTAAGATAAATTATTTTGAACTACGGAACTCTGATTCTCTGATTGATTGATTTTCTGATTCTGACTCTGATTGTGCGTGGTCTGACACGCACTTGGCCGTTTTTTTTAGAACGCTAAGGGACAGTAGACTTACATTTTGATATTAATTTCAACTTGATACCTCCACGCGTCCCTGAGAAAAGGTCTTGACAGATTGACAGACTTGAAATTTTTTCTATGTGACAGAATTACAAATTAACAATTTTCAGACTTTTTGACCTTGACCTGTGAGACTTTGCTTCTTGCCAAATTTCATGATTCTAGGACAACGGGAAGTACCCTATAGGTTTTGATTTACTTGCAAGTATCAAAATATGTCGCATAAATGGCCGTATGTTTTTATGGCGTTGACTTAGAAGCTTGAATTTTTTATGACTCCAAGGGACCATAGACTTACGTATTTGATATTAATTTCAACTTGATACCTTCACGCGTTCCTGAGAAAAAGGGTCTTGACAGACAGACAGACAGACGGACAACGAAGTGATCCTATAAGGGTTCCGATTTTTCCTTTTGAGGTACGGAACCCTAAAAACGACACAAATAAACGCTTTTTAATCGTTTTTTTTTAGTTTTTATTTTTTATAACATGGTGCAGGCATACCAAGGCATTCTGGAAAGTTAAAACAATCCTGTCAATTGTCATCTGCCAACCGTGCTAGTTCTAGCAGATATTTCAGTCTCGAGAAACAGATTGTGCTCATAGCAACTAAACCTATTGCCCCAATTGACTATCAATCGACATAAACTAGGTCAGGGTTTAATACATACTGCAATTTCCTGAGTCTGAACCGCCATGTTCCGTATTGAGTTGTTAGCACTTTGTGAATGACTCAGTGATACTGTCCGCACTTTCAGGGAAATGTTTGGTATAGTTATACCAAACAATTTAATCAAAAACACATTAAAAAAAAACCGGTCAAGAGCGAGTCGGACTCGCACAGCGAGGGTTCCGATCCGATTTCTGAAAAAGTGTGCTATTTAGAGACATCGTTTTATTTTTCCTGTAATCTTTACATAAACTTCTATCACATAGAATAATTTCAGATTATTCACACATAATCAACTCAGAAAGGGATCGTCACTGTATACGTCAAAAACGACTCCGCTACTGAATGTCGAAGTTTGAAATGTCGACGTATGTTAGTTCTAAAGTACAGGATCTCGATGTACGCCAGTTCGAAAGTTCACTGGAGCGAAGTATGCAAGGCCGACGTATCGTTAGTTAGAAAGCATACGAGTGCAATAGGACTATTTAATTCACACTCGTATGCTTATAAAAAATATAAACACAAATCACTACAAAAAAAAAAAAATAATTTATAGTAATAATTCTTTATCTTATCTTAACATAATATTATGTATATGCTTTGCGCAAAAATAATTCCCGGGAACTCATTGGTTATTTGAGTTTGTAACACGTTACTTTTGAGTAGGCTTGTGGACGATGGGCCTAACATAATAAATAAATAAATAATAAATAAATAAATATCCTTGGACATTTCACACAACGCCATCTAGTCCCAAGCTAAGCAACCTAATGCTTGTGTTATGGTAACGAGATGGCTGATAAACTACTTATATACATTTTTTTTTTTGTAAATACATACATATTATAGATAGAAAAACACCCGGACTCGGAACAAATACTTGTAGGTCGTACAAATATTTGTTCCGTGCGGGAATCAAACCCGCGACATGCTGAGCAGCAGTCAATCGCTCAACCACTGCGCCAAACGTGTCGTCAAAACATGAATCCAAAATAAACAATGAAATATCCAATCTTTATAATTAACAAAATATAATGTACAACACGTTTTGACAATGAGACATCGTTAACTTGACACGATGAAACCGGTTTTCATCATTTTAAAATTTCGTGTATACGGGCGAAATAATTTAAATGTGAAGAAAAATGCTTTTAACATTTTCTCGCTTGTGTTGTGCATTATGTCAAGCGGCAGCCATTTTTCATTGTTGTAATAAAATATATGAAGAAACAGGAGCCTCTTGATAATATTATAAAGCCAAGAGTAACTGTAACTAAGTAATGGATGAAGCTACAAAAGGATTTCGGTATAAGTAAGTTACATACAGGGTGTTCGGCGCATGGACCGACACAATTTTTTGGGGGATTGGGGGGGTCATTTGCTAGGTTTCACCTAAAGACCTCCATGTCCTAAGTGTGACGGTAATTGAGATATGTTTTTTTTGGTCTTTCTTTGAATTACCCAAAATCTCGCCTTTGAATCGATATATTTTTTTTGTTTATGGTAGTAAAAGAACAAAATAATTTTTATTATAGTCTACAATGTATTCTTATTCGAAATAAAATAAAAAAATATAATTACCGTAATAAGTCTTTTCTTAAAACACTCCATAAATGACTCTCTAACTAGTATTTTGACTACATTTGAATTGTTTTTCATAGCGTGTAGCATACCCTTAGAAAGGGTACAAGCTAAAGAACTTTTTGAGATAAAAATAAGGTCAAAATGGCTTTATTTAAAAAAAATATATGAATTTAAGAGTAGTAATTTTTCATACATTTAAACATTTTTAAGACTTTGGAAGCACATAAGTCATTTTCTACTGATCAATTACATCAAATAATAATTTATTTAGAATAAAAATACATTGCAGACTATTATAAAATTTATTTTGTTCTATTGCAACCATAAACAAAAAAAAATATCGATTCAAAGGCGAGGTTTTGGGTAATTCAAAGAAAGAACAAAAAAAAACATATCTCAATTACCGTCGCACTTAGGACATGGAGGTCTTTTGGTGAAACCTAGCAAATGACCCCCCCAATCCCCCAAAAAATTGTGTCGGTCCATGCGCCGAACACCCTGTGTAAGCTTTTCTACATGTTATGATACTTTTCCATTTAGTATTTTCATTCTATCTTTAACCTGTTATTGACCATTGAGCGAAGCGTCTCTGCTTCAAGTCTAACAAAATTTGTTTTCCTCTGTCAGTGTCCTCTAGGTACATATCTACGTACGCACTACCTCTTTATAACCGGTCTGGACAGACTTGAAACTTGCTATACAGGTTTTAAGACTTTGTAGATGGTTTTTTTCGTCGGGGATTTTTGGTTCAGAAATCAGAAATCAGAAATCATTTATTTGCCAATAATGTAGGTGTACAGATACGATGGTTGTTTTGTTGAGAGTCCCGATATATTTTGCCTTACGGCATGCAAAATTATTTTAATTTACATAAGCAACAATAAGACTATTAAAAATACTCATATTATTCAAAAAAAAAAAAAAAACGTTCAAATACCAATTTCAATAAATTAAATTTAAAATTACAATAAATTCAATCAAAAATGTAATAAATAAAATAAATTATAATTACAATTAAAAAGATAGAGATGTCAGTAAATTTAACATACACTTACCAGAAAAAATAAAATAGAATAAAATAAACATATGCAACATTACTATTAAAAATACTCATATTATTTAAAATCATTAAAATACTAATTTCGACTAATTAAATTTTAAATTACATACAATAAATTCAATTATAAAAATGTCAATAAATAAAATAAGCTAGAACTTCAATAGAACAAAAGGTAGAGATGTCATTAAAACACAATCACAATAAGCAGCCTTAACACCGTTAACAGAACGATTTGTCATTAACAAAATCTTTAATTGCGTAGTAACACTTGTCCAGTAGCAATTTTGTTAACTTTTTTTTAAAAACTTTAATCGGTAATTCTTTTAAATGTCCCGGTAGTTTATTATATATAAGAGGACCCATGGTAAAAATATTTTTTTTAAGTAAAGACGTTTGGTAACCACCTGTGTAAAGAAGATTTTTATATTGTGCCCTTACTGGTCCTGAGCGTTGTCTTCTATCCACTACTGACGTAAACAGGTGCTTGTTCGTTCTAACGAATAGGGCAACTTCTAGTATATACAACGATGGCAATGTAAGTATCCTTAGAGATGTAAAAACAGGTTGACAGCTTTCTGTAGTTTTAAGACCTGTCATTGATCGAAGGCAACGTTTTTGGGCCCTAAATATTCTTTCTCTCTCACTGCAGTTTCCCCAAAATATGACACCAAATCTGAGTGAGGAAGCAGCTAAACCATGATATGCCGTTACTAATGTATTTAAGTTGACTTTTTTTGACAGGCTATAGAGTAGATATGCCGTTTTACTTAATTTGTTACACACGTTTTCAGCATGATGTTTCCATGACAGTTTGTTGTCAATGTGCACTCCTAGGAATTTTGTTACTGTAGCTGTATCTACGTTTTGGTCATTATATTTAATTATAATATTTTCTGGCTCTAGCCGCTGATAGAAATGCATGACTTGTGTTTTGTTTAGATTTATCACTAGATTATTTTTATTAAGCCATTCTATTATTGTTTTAAGGGTGTTGTTTATATCTTTTTTGTATTCCGTTTTATCTATGCACTCAATTATAGCTGTGCTGTCATCCGCAAATAATGTCATTGGGTGATGAATTTGACGCGGTAGATCGTTAATGTATAGCAGAAATAATAATGGCCCAAGTACACTACCCTGCGGAATCCCAAATTTAGGTATTCTACTAGAAGATAAATATTTTAATTCACGCTTAGCTTTAGTACATACTCTCGATATTTCTGTGTATTGTTTTCGATCAGTGAGGTAAGACTTTATTAGGTTTAGTACGTTGCCTCTTATACCATAGTCTTCCAGTTTATTTAACAGGTGGTCATGTTTTACATAATCGAAAGCTTTTTGCATGTCAGTGAAAATTGCACATACAGGGTTTTTCTTATCCACATTATTCATGATCACTTTTAAAAGATCAAATATTGCCAAGTTAATATTTTTATTTTTTCGAAAGCCCTTTTGTTCTTCGCATAATATATTATTTTTAATTAGAAATGTGTAAATATATTCATATATAATCCTTTCAAATATCTTAGAAAATACCGAAATTAAAGCTACTGGTCTGTAGTTTGACATGTCTTCCTTATTGTTTTTTTTATGCAGTGGCTTTATGACCACAGTTTTCAATTGATCTGGAAATATACCTGAGCTTATGGATGCATTTATTATATGGCTTAACGGTTTGGCTATAATCTCCGCAACGAATTTTACTGCCGCGGTAGAAACTTCGTCGTATCCAAAACTTTTTTTATTTTTTAAATGTTTTGTTACACGTAGAATATCTTGAGGTACCACTGGGGGCATGAATAAAGAAGTACTGATTTTAGTATTGCCACTTGTCTTGCCCAGATGTTTCATAGTTACATCCTGTACCTGATCAACGAAGAAATCGTTAAATGACTCAACAATTTGGTTAGGGTTTACTACTAGTTTATTATCTTTATTTATTTGCAAAATAGGTTCTTTTAACCGATTGTTATCATTGATTATCTGCCATGACATCTTTGATTTATTTTGAGAACAATTAATAAGGTAATTATTTTGCGCTTTTTGAGTGAGATTTACTATTTTTTTTAGTCTCCGTGAAAAGTTTTTAAATGTATTTTTATTTTCACTTGAAGGTGCTTTTCGATACTTCCAAAGTAGGTTTCTTTGTTTCCTGCTAGAAACCCGTATTCCACGTGAAATCCATTTTACTTTTTTATCAGGCTTTACTTTAATTAATTGCTTTGGAAAGTATGCCTCATTAGTGTTGTCTGTTTCGAATACGTCTGAAAAAGACAGACATTGAAGGTGTTTTTTAAATAATGCTAAGTTTTCTTTAGATAAGTTACGCTTATGAATGTGCCACGATTTCAGTGTGCATGTTTTGTTCACCTGTATTTTTATAATCTGAGCAGTGTGGTCGGATAATGCAAAATCGATTATTTCACTCACACATTTTTGTTTGGAATTATGAGCAAAGTTATCCAGACAAGTGCCACTTTTAGGTCTAGTCGGTTCCTTGAATTCTAATTTAAGATTATAGGTAAGTAATACATTTTCAAAGTCTAATGTTAAATTATTTCTTTTTAGTGTGTTAATGTTAAAGTCCCCGGACAAAACAATTTTTTTACTGGACTTAGTACATAGTTGTTTCAGTAGGATGTTTAAATTATCCATAAAAGAATCTATACTTGACATATTCGGCGGTCTATAAATACATACAACAATTAATCCCTGTTGAGATAATTCTATTGCACAGTATTCGAATACACCAGTGATAGACGTATTAGGAAGTTCCTTATATTCGTACCTATTTTTGATAAAGATACATGCTCCTCCACGCTTCTGATGGGTTCTTGAATAACATGATGCAAGCTTGAAATTAGGTACTTTAATTAATGATTCCTGTCCTGAAGTTACGAAGTGTTCAGTTATGCATAATACATCAATGTCTATGTTTTTTTCAGTGCGCAACTCCTCGATATGCAGTGTCAGCATATCAGATTTATTCAGAAGTCCAGCGATGTTTTGGTGCAGAATATTCATATATTTATAATAGAAAAAACTGATCACTCGTTGATTTATTATTCTCTTGCTCATTTGGAAGCTCAGTAGTAGTTGAGGCAGTGTTGACATGTGACATCTTTGTGAGTGGCAAAACTTCTTGAGCACCGAATAAACTGTAGTCAAACCTTATCCTGGACATAATCTGGTCAAATATGTTTCTCCATCCGTATCTATTTATTTTCCCAGTATTGTAGGAAAACATTTCGTGTGATAGGGTAGAATTGCTATCGAAAAAATATGCGTATTCGTTATTTTTTATGTCTGACAATAGTAGGTTATTGAAAAGCTCCACTTTATAATTATGTATTAATGCACCTTTTATGTAGATCGGGGTGCATATAACAATATTAGTGTGGTTGTGGTTTGTGGTTGATAACATATTAGTCGTTGTACCGTCTACACTTTTTGAGAGTTTGTTCGGTGTGGTGTCCGTTTCGTAAGATACTAGAGAGTTAGAGCGGTACTTCCCCCAAAAAGGGGCAAAGGGGACTGGATATCTCCGTCTTATGAAATCCGATTTCGATGGTTCTTTTTTTATTTGTTCTCATAAAAATTTGGTGAAGATCTGATGAAAAAAAAAACATGGTAGGTAATTATTCCATTTTAAATAACTTTAGTAAGTACTTATATAAATAAATAAATATATCCTTGGACATTTTCACACAACGCCATCTAGTCCCAAGCTAAGCAACCTAATGCTTGTGTTATGGTAACGAGATGGCTGATAAACTACTTATATACATTTTTTTTTTGTAAATACATACATATTATAGATAGACAAACACCCAGACTCGAAACAAATACTTGTAGGTCGTACAAATATTTGTTCCGTGCGGGAATCGAACCCGCGACATGCTGCGCAGCAATCAATAGCTCAACCACTGCGCCAACCGTGTCGTCAAATAATAATATTAATTTTATTGTTGTAAAAAAAAAGGTTTGTGCTCGCTAGGTCTACTGTTACCAGTACGTCGATTCTGTAAAATTCAAACAACAATTCGCTATTCACTCTCACTTCGCATCACTTCTGCTCAATTGTTTTAGGGTTCCGTACCAAAATGGTAAAAAAGGAACCCTTATGGTGTGACTCAGTCTGTCTGTCTGTCTGTCTGTCTGTCACAGCTGGATATCTCAAGAAATACTAATACTTGAAATTTAAAACAGTTTTAGATGAAGTTTACCCAACTATTTTGCAAATAAGAAAGAAGCAAAAATATTTATATTTTTTTTTGTAACAGGGACTGAAAGGGGGTCTTAAAAATTCAAAGTGGAACTACTAGGGCATGTGGGGTATCATATGAAAGAGCGCTGCTTGCACATTTTCAAACATTTTTTTATTTTTTTTTTTGACCGCATAGTTTTCGACTTTTGATGAAAAATGTAAAAAAAATACCGTTCCCCCCCCCCCCCCTTATCTCTGAAGTTTGCAAAGAGAAAAATCTGAAATTATTCTATGTGATAGAAGTTTATGTAAAGATTACAGGGAAAATAAAACGATGTCTCTAAATAGCACACTTTTTCAGAAATCGGAACGGAACCCTCAGTGCGCGAGTCCGACTCGCTCTTGACCGGTTTTTTATTTCATACTTTGAATTTAGAATGCCAATCAAGAAACTCACAGCGGATTCAGATTCGAAGTTTAGAATGAGGTCTTACAGAAAGAATCACACGGCTGAACTATTAGTTATTTTATTTTTAATTATTTACGCTTTTTTATATACTTACTTGTACATGTATAACATAACATAACATCACGCCTTGTTTCTCCAAAGGGTTGGGCACAGGTGTACCTTTAGTGCATAAGTACCACGGGTGTAGCACTTATGTACTAAAGGTACACCTTAAGGTTGATGCTCCAGGGTAGCCCGCGAAATTCAAAATTTCTTACGTTTTTTGCAATTTGTAGGTCAGTGTCAGCTTGTATGTTGATTAAAATATGATTCGCGGCCGTAGCTAATATGGCTTTACAGAATTATAATCATTGGAATCAGCAATACAACTCCATAAGTTAGCATTTACCTCAAATCTAGCGATTTCATGAAATCATGAGGTTTAAGGTAAATGTTAACTTATGGACTTGTATTGCTGATTCTAATGATTATAATTCTGTAAGGCCATATTAGCTACGGCCGCGAATCATATGTTAATCAACATACAAGCTCACACTGACCTACAAATCGCAAAAAACGTAAGAAATTTTGAATTTCGCGGGCTACCGTGGAGCTTTCGCCTTAAGTGTGGGTACACTTCACTAGTTATGTATGTTAAGTCCCATGTACTAGAGGGCGAGCGTAATGCCATCAGGCGGGCACAAACCCGCGCTGCTACTGAGAAATACCAGATAGGAAAATAACACTTTGTCTGACCGGGGAATCGAACCCAGAACCTTATGATCATCAGTAGCGCTTGCGACCACCAGATCAACGAGGCAGACCTTGTACACACGGCTACACACCAAGCTATACATTTCCTGTATAAGCTATCTCGCATTGTATAGGATTTCCGTACAATGAGAGGTCAGCTTATACTAGAAATGTGTAGCTTGATATGTGGCCGTGTGTACAAAATATGTATATTTTAGTCTAAGATTGTATATCGTATTACTATTTATTTTTACCTTGAACTACATACAAAGATAGTTTAATATTATACCTAGCACCCTCAGGCTTTCTTGATCATATTTAATAAAGTAACATTCTTCTATGTGCACCCGTAAGATTCTATAGTTTTCTTAGGAGTAGTAAAATACTTTTCAACCTTGCATTTATCCCTCCGTTTATCATCGAAATCTGAACAACTAGTGAGCTTCATAAAAGATGTCTATGACCGACCTATTAGCTACATAATTCCCAATGGACAGAACTAGGAGAATGTAATCAACAAAGATAAATGACACCATTACTCTCGTGGGAAGCCACGACCTCCAGACCACACACATCTCGATGTCACAGCTCTGCTGACATACTGCAGAACTTACTCAGAATAAATAATTACCTATTACTGTAATGATTTTAAGGAGCTCGTGGCTAAATAATAACAGCCGCACGGGTCGATCCGTTAGGTTAAGCTACGCTTGCCGGGGTTGGTCAGTGGATGGGTAACCATCTTTACATACCGAGATTCCTCCGTGACTCGGAAAGCACGTTAAGCCGTTGTTCCCGGCTGTTATTCGTGGATCTTTGACAGGTCGTCAGAACCCCGAAAGTGGGTAATACGATACCCCTTGGTAAGACTACCAAGGGGTGTCGTATTACCCAGTAATTGGGTTGTGGAGGTCAAATAGGTAGTCGCTCCATGTAAAATACTGGTATTCAGCTGCATCCGGTTAGACTGGAAGCCGACCCCAACGTAGTTACGAAAAGGCTAGGCAGATTGACTTTAATGGTTTTAAAGCGTTCTTTCGGCCTTTTTTCTTATTACTAGGCTCCTAAGGATCATAGCGTAATAATCCTATCAAATGCAAAAAGATATTTTCAAATCTAACAGTTCCAGAGATTAGCGTGTTCAAACAAACAAACTCTTCAGCTTTTTTATATTACTAGCTCCGTCCCGCGGTTTCAGCCGCGTAGACCGGTATAAAAAGCGGCCTATGTGTTAATCCAGGGTATAAGCTATCTATATATCAAATTACATCCAAATCGGTCCAGCCGTTTGAGCATGAAGAAGTAACAAACATACACACACACTCACAAACTTTCGCTCTTATAATATTAGTGTGATAGTATTAGCACAGTTATGATTTTTAGACTGTGGTATTAGTATAGATTATCTTTGTTTTGATTACTTTGTGTAATTTGTTCTTGTTGTTTTTAAGTTAATATTTTTAAATTGAAAAAAAATAACCTTTCGTCGTCATCTTTACGTGATAGGCTTACGTAGCATGATCAATTTTAAATTCTATAAAATCCTAATAGATCTCTTTATTTTATTAAAGGTTAAAATAATTTTCACTATAAATAAAAAAGTTTCTAAACATTTAGTGGACTATACTATAGTTAAAATCTCGCTGCAGACTCGGTCATAAATCATTCGAGTGTTTCGCTCTCTTTCCCACTCACGGGCCTTATGGGCAGGCCACGCCCACACGCAGTCCTGTGCATTACTGCAGTCGATGAGTGATATCGATAGTTTTATATATTTATAAATGGGTGATAGAAATAAATACACATTTTTTTTTATTTTATTACCAAATTTACTCAATCAATCTGCCTAGCCTTTTCCCAACTATGTTTGGGTCGGCTTCCAGTCTAACCGGATGCAGCTGAATACCAGTATTTTACATGGAGTGACTGCCTATCTGACCTCAACAACCCAGTTACTGGGTAATACGATACCCCTTGGTAAGACTGGTTGTCAGACTTTCGGGTTTCTGACGACCCGTAACGACTGTCAAAGATTCACGAATACAGCCGGGACCAACGGCTTAACGTGCTTTCCGAGGCACGGAGGAATCTCGTTATGTAAAGATGGTCACCCATCCACTGACCAACCCCGGCAAGCGTAGCTTAACCTGACGGATCAACCCGGGCGGCTGTTATTACTAAGCCACGAGCTCCTCATTAATTTTTATTACCAAAATTTACTACAATTAAATATATAAACAAAAGAACGTATATACGTATAAAACTAAAAATAGAAAATTAAAATTCTTCGTCTGAGTCATCGTCATCATCATCCACATGAATGATGAACTCTATGTCGATAATGGCCTTGAGCGCGCGCAACTAGCGCACATCCCTACTCCGATTATGATTTATGACCAAGCCTGCAGCGAGATTTTAACTATACTATAAACGCAATTACTTTTGGTGATTTATTTAGAAAGTACTATGAGACGAAATACTGGTATTCAGCTGCATCCGGTTAGACTGGAAGCCGACCCCAACATAGTTGGGAAAAGGCTAGGCAGATTGATTGACTATGAGACGAAATATTGATATTTTTTCAGAATTCCCATTATAGCTTGTAGGTTGATTGTGTTTAATTCAATATGTCTTCAATGACAATAAGAATACAAGGTGCCCTCTTACTCGTACTGCTCACATTAAAACACATTTCAAAATTTGATTTTTTTTTTTACCATACAGGGTTTAACAGAAATGAAAAATGAAATTAGTTTATAAGAGGAAGTTTGAAAGTGACACTGGTGACTGAAAAGTTGTGCGGAAATCAGTTGTCATGGTATGGGCATGTGATGCGGAGGAATGAGGAAAATGTGGTGAGGAAAGTTTTGAGTATGAATGTCGATGGCTATAAGAGTAGGGGAAGACCAAAGAAACGATGGATGGACTGTGTGAAAGATGACATGGCTAGAAAGGGGGTGACTACCGAGATGACGACTAATAGAGAAGCATGGATAAAACCGGCCATGTACGTGTCGGACCACGTACAATGAAGGGTTCCGTAGTTCAAAAGAATTTATCCCAAAAACAAACTTAACATTGAAATCACAAAAATAATAAAATCTCTGCCTAGCCTTTTCCCAACTATGTTGGGGTCGGCTTCCAGTCTAACCGGATGCAGCTGAATACCAGTATTTTACATGGAGCGACTGCCTATCTGACCTCCACAACCCATTACCTGGGTAATACGATACCGCTTGGCAGTGGCGTAACTATACCGTTCGAGGCCCGTGGCAAATTCATCGGTTTTTTACTAAATGGGTAATAATAAATGTTGGGAGTTGGGATTCTCCTCTGACCGGGGGCCCCTTCCGGCTGGGGGCCCGTGGCATTTTGCCGACTTGCCACCCTGTAGTTACGCCACTGCCGCTTGGCAAAACTGGTTGTCAGACTTTCGGCCTTTTGACGACCCGTAACGACTGTCAAAGATCCACGAATGACAGCCGGGACTAACGGCTTAACGTGCTTTCCGAGGCACGGAGGAGTCTCGGTATGTAAAGATGGTCTCCCATCCACGGACCAACCTCGGCAAGCGTAGCTTAACCTGACTGAGGCTGTTATTACTTAGCCACGAGCTCCTCAAAAAAGTCAAAGCAATCTATTAATAATTATATTAAACTAATGTTAATTAGCTCAAAGGCCCTCTTGATACTTCAGTTCCCTAATCAATTGACACTTTTAATATCTCTTAAGTTCCTCGTAAACACTACAAGAGAATCTTAATTAAAAGAAAATATACTACTTTGTTGTAAGGTCAAGGTATCTCAATTTTCTTTAGATTTTATTACAATAGGGATGATGCCTGGGTAAAAAAAAGAAATTCTATTTAGTCCGTCAGTCAGATAATAAAAAAATATTAGACACGTATTTTTTGCTTTATCATAATAATAAAAAAATACTTAGATAACGCGTATTAAAGTTGAGGAGTGGGGGCTCGCTACGTCACTTGTACGTATAAAACCTAGCTACGCGTGACGTCACGCCATATTTTAACTCAATGTATCGCCGTAATTTTTTGATTACGTAAAAAAAGAAAAAATACGTGTCCAATATTTTTTAATAATCTCTATGACGGACAAAAAAGAGGAGGAGCTCGTGGCTAAGTAATAACAGCCGCACGGGTCGATCCGTCAGGTTAAGCTACGCTTGCCGGGGTTGTTCAGTGGATGGGTGACCATCTTTACATACCGAGATTCGTCCGTGCCTCGGAAAGCACGTTAAGCCGTTGGTCCCGGCTGTTATTCGTGGATCTTTGACAGTCGTTACGGGTCGTCAGAAGCCCGAAAGTCTGACAACCAGTCTTACCAAGGGGTATCGTATTACCCAGTAACTGGGTTGTGGAGGTCAGATAGGCAGTCGCTCCATGTAAAATACTGGTATTCAGCTGCATCCGGTTAGACTGGAAGCCGACCCCAACATAGTTGGGAAAAGGCTAGGCAGATTGAGTCATCATCCCTATTACTTATGTGAAGGACTTCTTTTAAGTAAGATTCTCCTAAATATAAAACATCTTTGACACATTTATCTAGTAGGTATTGTATTCGATACTTAATCTGTATCTTTTGTAGCAAAGAAATTAGATTCCTTTTATATATAACTCGATTAGAGCGCTACCACAGATTAATACTGATGGGACACTCCGCAACATCATTTAAATAAAAAGCGACTCTTGCTACGGCACAATAAAGTGCAATTTAGGTCGCACAACGCTTATTACCTACAGTTATATTCAACTACAAGTTGCCTCTCTTTCTATCGCGTAACTCTTATACATTCTGACCTACTGAATTAGCCCCGCGGACGGGGCCCGCCGCGTACTTGTAGCTTCATACATAAACTGCGGAGTGTCCCAACTGTATTAATCTGTGGCGCTACGCTAATGATTCTTGAAATTAATAGTATCTCATGAAAGCTGAAAAAGATAGATTGATATCCTTTAACTTGCCTGACACATGAGATTGACGAGGGGTGTGAGTTCAGCGGTCATTGTTACTACTTTTGTTACCTCTAAAGATCTAAAACTTTACTATTTAAACAACAAGAACATACTGCCAAATATTTTAGTTGAATGGTTTGTGATGCGTAAATTATTTAGCGTACTATTGTATAGAATCAAGTTCTTCTAACTGAACAGACAGCTGTGCTGCTGGGGAGTTTGTTGCGCTACTTCTTCTTCCCAGCTAAGGCACTAGGAACTGGTGAAGGGCGGGCGTTTTGTGGGACTGTCTTATGTAATTTTGACGTTCGAAAAGTGCTAAAAAAAAAGTGTTCGAAAATTACTTTTGGTTTTTATTTTTGATTTTTATTTTTGATTTAAGATTATTATTTTTGATTTTGTCGATACCAAGACCTAGAGCGTCAGGTCAACGACACGTAACGCACCGGATCAACTCAGTATAGATGAAATGGCGACAGGCCACAGGAACAACTTGCGACCCACGAATGCCCCTCAAGTTAAAGGGGACAATTTATAAGTTCATGATAAGGCCTGCCATACAGGCAGGAAAATGATGATGGCCTATCAAAAGTCACTTTCAAATGCACTTCTCAACTTAGGTGAAGTGAATTTGCAGTGGTTTCTTTAACGTAAGATTTTTTACCGACCGGCTGTTCCAAGTAATATTAAACAGGTGAACTTTTTTTCAAAACTTTGTGCTTTTCGTTCTGCCTACCTTCCAAGGATATGCAACGTCAGACGTAAAGCCATTATACATAACGACGGTCGCTCAATTCCCCACAGTCACGACTGAATCCATTAAATCATTCCTACTGATATATGACATGGGCTTTCAATTTTGTAGCAATTGAATCTTTTTTGGGATTAAACACTTTTTGCCGTTGGAGAATTAACCGTGACGTATATCAATGTATGGGAGAACATGTTTTTCAACTATAACGTGAAGTTTTTTTTTTTTTTGACGCCGGGGTCGCGGGTTGTTCAAAAGAGATACCGTGGCCCTGGCATAGGCATCTGAAGGAACACGGGTGGGTTTTAGTCAGTAAAAGTCTGACACGCCCTTCCGCTCCACCCAGAGCGGGAGAAGTCATTTTATGATTTCCCATCCACAAAAAAAAGGGGGTAAATTATTTTCAACCACGGAACCCTTCATTGGTCCGACTGAGGGTCCGACACGCACCTGACCGGTATTTTCGTCTATGGTTGCCTGACAATAAATAAGGAAGTTCATAGGTGTGTATATGTCAAAAGAAAAATAAATGGTTGGAAAGAGTATAATATAAATCATGTTGTGTTGCTTACTAAGGCCGCGTATGAAAAAAAAACAACTTCAGTCGCCACCCCGACTGACTGTTCTTTGTTTTGTTTGGATCTGTTGGATCATTCGGCTCTCTTCAGAATGGTTGAGCTGAATGGTGCTGATACATGCGTCATGATCGTGAACAGGCACCGTCAGAAGGGACTGCTAATCTATTCTGTATAAATCTCACCGAGAGAACTTATACTCCATCGGTTTAGGTAATTAAATAAAGGTAGGTAAACAAAAAAACCACGTGTCTGGTTAACCGACTAAACGTAAAACCTGTCACTTCAGTCGTCATGCTACGACACAGTTGAATATATATATTATATTCAATTATACATCGAAATAGAATGTTGCTAAATTGAAGAGTACAACTGTGTCGTAGCATGACGACTGAAGTGACAGGTATTACGTTTAGTCGGTTAACCAGACACGTGGTTTTTTTTGTTTACCTTTATTTAATTACATATACCGATGGAATATTATGAGAAGTGAGCTGTCAGTAGTGTCAATCCCTAATAAGTGGAATGACAGCTTACAGAAGTTTTTGCGGTGAGATTTTTACAGAATAGACCAGCTAGACATCTTTTATCTGCCACGGCTTATTTTTAACCGACTTCCAAAAGGAGGAGGTTCTCAATTCGTCGGAACCTTTTTTTTTTTTTTTTTTATTTTTTTTTTTTATGTATGTTCCCCAATTACTCGAAAATGGCTAGACCGATTTGGATTTTTCTTTTTTTGTTCGAAAGGGTATACGTCCCAAGTGGTCCCATGATCATCAAGTCAGGATCTGATGATGGAATCCCATGGAAATCGAGGGAAACCCTCAAATTTTATGGGCACACCTATATCGATTTCGGTATTTTTTATAGTAACTCGTGCATTTGCTCTCGGAAAGTACCATTCGGTGAGCTGGAACTGATGATGAAGACCACAGAGGGCCATCGGAAATACTCAATTATATCTAAGTATATATATAACAGGTTGCGATTCGATTACTTTAATATGGTTTATGCTCGTCAAAATAATGGTAATGGTGACTTCACCATGAGCTCCATTTCTCCTGGTTCTTACTATGAGAACTCTTCAACAATTAAGGCCCTGCATCGGGAAAAGCAACATTTTGTAAAACGTGATGAGCAGCTGACATTGGGTTATTGTAACTTAGATAAATTACAAACTGAACCACTAAAAAGTGAAAAATAAAAACTTTTTTACAAAAACAAAAACCGACTTCCAAAATAAAACACTACAAAGTGAAAAATAACTTTAATTTCGGAAGTCGGTGGCAAAAAACTAAAATACAGATCCAAAGACACCGACTTCCGAAATTAAAGTTATTTTTCACTTTGTAGTGTTTTTTTTTGGAAGTCGGTTTTTGTTTTTGTAAAAAAGTTTTTATAATTAGTTTATTTTTGTTTTTTTTTTTTATTATTGTTTGCTATGCTGGACGCTTTTAGCACGTTAAAGATATCTACAGTAATTGATCTTCATACAAACGGGCGGAACGTGAGTCATACCTACGCGCCTCGAGTTCGGTATGCCCTCGGTAGGCAAACAATCGCGAATGCGCCGCAGTGACAAACGGACGGTGTGACTGTTTCGTAAGTAGTAATCGTGCGATTTGTGAGAAATGTTTTTATTGAAATAAATACAAGTACTACTTATTATGGCAAAGAGCAATTGTAGACTAGACTATATTGTGCTATTTCTGGTTGCTTGCATTCGTCATTAACGCGCCCAGAGATAACATTTTTTAAATTACCTGGAAACTCCGAGAGGTCGTAAGAATATTTTTTTTTTATACTTATACCTACTAGGTACGTAATTTGTATCTATTTTTAATAGGTAGGTATTTCGCTTTTTCCACCGCCTAAAATACCTGGATTAATAAATAAATAAGTGGATACTTAGGTGAAAAAGTGACACACGAGACAAGAGTGACCTACCCGCGCTCGTGTTAGAAAAAACTAGTAAGTATGTAATTTCCTAGGCTAGGCTATCTACTTACTTATGTACTTAGCTACTTACATAATTATATTATTGAATTAGAAATATCATTATTTAGATTATGAGAATAATAAATGGTAGGTGGTACGCGGTGAGGTGGTTGATATTAAGTAACGTTTACAGCTGTTCGACATCGGATGGGTGACCAAAAAACCCAACGTGTATTTTTATTGAGCACATTTACTTTTATTTCATTCATAACGAATTTCATTTTTTTTTAAATATAATTATTAACAATCGCAAAACTAGAAAGAAACTCAAGTAGGTTGATGAAATTAAAATACTGCAGTAGGGCAGCCCTGAAGCGTGTTTACGTACCGCGCGGCTGTAGGTAATTATCTCTAGAACAGGGCCGAGTCACAATACTGTATATATCTTTACTGTGCTTTTAGCGTGTACGTCTTTTTTACATGGCTCTCACACATTCATTATAAATTCAACATAATGATGTACTTATCTAATATTTTTGTAACGATATAATTTAAAAGAGTGTCTATGGAGTTTATTGCCCGTTCTTCTCCCTAAGTACCTAATACGCTTTGGAATGGGCTCCGACTCCTTGACATTTCAAAATTGCCTGTACCTAAATGTCTTAACTGAAATAAATGCTTTGAGTTTGAGTTTGAAATTTCATACAATTTCACAGGTGACGACGCGACGCACGGTTGACTATACATTTGGTGTGAACGCAGCTTTAAGTACGAATGGGAGACTTTCAACAAAGGACGTGCGAATGTAAGTGAAAATTCCGGGAAGCATAAAGGCAAGACGAACGACGGGAATGACCTTGTGTCCTCTTAAAAGGTCAGGTGCGTAGACATGAGGCCAGGTGCGTAGTATGAGTTACTAAGTAGTATTTAAAGATGAATTTGAAAGAGAAACAAACACGTCGCAACTTTTATTACAATGGGAGCATTGTAATAAAAGTTGTGACTTGATGACTGATCCCATAGGAAAAGTTCTCTGAGTAATATAACTACCTATAATTCAGTGTTCATCCGCGTACGTAGACATATACTAACGGTCTTGAGTGCTTAGCTTGCGTGTTCTGTCAACGCGGTCCACCCAGTAATAGGACTCGCTCATCAAGGAGCGCTGACCCAAATTAGACGCTTGATTAAGTGATAAGTGATAAATGATTTATTTTCCGTAAGTAGGTTTGTACACTTTTACACGTCAATCATATTTTTTAAAACTAGATGAGGTTGGCGTTTCCTATCTGACTACTCTGAGAAGAAAGGCCGAAACAAACTCAGAGGTCACAGTCTCTTTTAAAGTCCAGACATAATCTTGGTCAGATCATGCGAAGACCATGTAGATTGCTGTCTGAAATGGTCTTTTGAGGAAAGAACCGCACAGATTGAGTGGACCTGTCCAGTCAGTGCGCGCATTTGTCAGTAATCCTGCAGTTCAACGATTCGACGAACAATACCAAAGAAAAGACATTTGGGATTCATTTTTAGAAAAGTCCTGACTGACTGATTAACTCATCAACGCCTAGCCCAAACCATTGGACCTAGAAACCTGAAATTTTGTACAGAGGTTCCCTTTACAATGAAAACAATGAATAAGGAAGGAATTTTGTTCCCGTGGGATATTTTTCGATATCCACGCGGGCGAAGCCACACGGGAAGGGCTAGTTATTCATAAAAGATAAATAATTAAATAATTTTTAAAATGGTGAAGGTTTCTTAAAAATACGTTTTATAGTTTGTGCTTGATTCTCAGTTTTTATCCGCGTTAGACATAACTTTACAAATTAATTACACTATGTAACTAATATTTAAAACATCATCATTTCAGCCGAAATACGTGCACTGCTGGACATAGGCCTTCCCCAAGCAACTAAAAAAATGTACCTAAAGTAAAGCTATAATAATAATGTGACATAATCACATTAAAAGCACTCATTTCTGCCACTTTATAAACGCATAATTTCGTTATTGGTCTCCATAAATATGAAAAAGGTACACACGGCTACACATCAAGCTATACATTTCCAGTGTACACTGACCTCTTACTGTAAGAAAATCCTATACAATGCGAGATTAGCTTATACTGGAAATGTATAGCTTAATCTGTAGCCGTGCGTACAAAATATATAAAAATATCACATGATTAGACTCTATCCTTGTAGTATTTTTAAATTAGATTTTCTCCTTTATTTCATGAATATACATATAAATTACATTTTTAAATATTACAATATACAAAATATAAAAACATTTAAAAATATAAAAAAATAGTAGCCCACCGGTATCGGGAACAGGGTCCCAGCTACAGAGAATCAGGGCTCCAGAGAGAGGAACCTCCTAACAATGCGCGCCGTGTCCAGAAGTAAAGTCACTAAATAAAAAATTAGATTTATTATTATTTTGTTTATTTTAAAAGAAAAAAAAATACAATATTTTAATTTAATCAGTAGTTTCTTTTGTAAGAAAAAAATTTGTTGATAAAACTATTGGCCGTGCGTCTATTGAAATAATAACAAACCCAAGCATATTATAAACATAATCTAAAATATTCACATATTAAAAAAATGCTCTGATTTAGCATATATTTTTTCCAAATCATTAACACTCTCGTTTAGACGAGACCTTTAGTTTAAAATAGTTGAAAGTCGTTTATTTAAAGTCGCAAATTAACTCACGGGAATTCTAATCCACGTTATTCAGACTTTCACGTTTCTAATATTATTAGGTTAGGAAGTAGGATATATTTTCGGAGCCATTTTAAGTCCACATGAACGGGAAGTTTTTGAATTCGAGACCACTTGATCCCAATATCGACGCCCTAGCTGTTGGAAAATTCATTTGGACTAAGTATTCCCACTCCAATATCTAATTTCAGGAAATTCTAACTTTCAGATGAAAAAAGTTGCCCGGTGATATCGGCCCGACTCAGTGATCGTTGGTTCGAACCCAGACAGCCGCTTTACTTTTTGTAAATAATTTCTACAGCATCACTACTGCTCTCAAAACGGTGAAGGAAAATATCCTGATCCAGACTAAATAACAAATCAAGATATAGCGCTGTCAACAATAATGTCAAGCCGCACGTTTCAGATTTCGTAAATATGTGAGCACGTAATGAGGTGTAGTTTAATTGTAATTCGGTGTAAATGTGTGCGTGTGAGCGTGTATGCACAGAGCGAGGTGTGGTTTTGCGTATGCTTTACTGTATTGTTCGCAGCGCTATGTCTGGATTTTTATTTAGTCTGAGATCCTGAGGAAGCGAGCATGTCCTAGAACCAAAAAATTCAATGACATGTGACATCTACCAACCCGCATTGGATCCGTATGGTGGATTATAGCCCACTCCCTCTCACCAAGAGGAGGCTTGTGTCCCCAGCAGTGGGAACATTATAGTCTAATTATGATTATGTAGGTGACACAAGCACTGGTTTTAGTCAGAACTTAGTTATTGTAGTACGTTTCAAAATCATATAATATTTCCGGCTTCATAGTCATTATTTTGCTAGAAATTGCCTATGTATTTGTACAAAACATAACATCACGCCTTTATATCCGGAAGGGTCATGCAGAGGTATACCTATAGTACACCCACATTTCGCACAGTTATTTTAAGTCCCATGCAATAGGGGGTGAGCCTATTTCCATCAACTGGGTACAAATCCAGACAGCGGGCTACTGAAAAATTCCAAATGAAAAAACTTAATAATTCCTATAATATATACCGGATGACTTTTTTTACCGTCTCGAAAAAAATTGGGTATATTAGGTAAACGGCGTAAAAGCCTATGGCACACTTAGTTTTTTTTTTAACAGTTTAGACAGAAAAAAATATCTAAGTACCAATAAATACTACAAATTCGATGTAAACTTTGCATATTTGAACCATAAAAACAGAAATTTTGAAAAAAATTAATAAATCGTTTTAAAATATCGAAATTCAAATCATATGCAGCCTTTCTATGATTTGAATTTTTGATTTTTTTGTTTTTTTTTTTTGAAAAGTTAGGTAAGCCAGAACCTTCTACTCCGTTCACAATAATACCCAATTTTTGTCGAGACGGTAAAAAAAGTCATCCGGTATACAGGGTGTTAACCTAACACTAAATATAAACAGGGTGTAAACCTATAGTATAGTTAAAATCTCGCTGCAGACTTGGTCATAAATCATAATCGGAGTAGGGATGTGCGCTAGTTGCACGCGCTCAAGGCCATTATCGATAACAGAATCATTAAGGTTATCACGTAAACATACTGATGTCGAGAAGTTAGTCGATGAAGCCATTTCCAATGTCTCCATTGAAAATTGGCAAAAATGTGTGGAACATGCAGAATTGCTGCAAGATGAAGACTTAAGAAAAGCACATTGATGCGAAGAGTTCATCATTCATGTGGATAATGATGACGATGACTCAGACGAAGAATTTTAATTTTCTATTTTTAGTTTTATATATACGTTCTTTTGTTTATATATTTAATATGCTTTGTAGTAAATTTGGTAATAAAATTTAAAAAAATGTGTATTTATTTCTATCACCCATTTATAAATATATAAAACTATCGATATCACTCATCGACTGCAGTAATGCACAGGACTACGTGTGGGCATGACCTGCCCATAAGGCCCGTGAGTGGGAAAGAGAGCTAAACACTCGAATGATTTATGACCAACTCTGCAGCGAGATTTTAACTATACTATAACACCCTGTATTATTCTATTCCGTTAAAGTATGTCCCTCGTTTACCATGAAACTCACTCTGAAATGTGAAAAAAAAACCTACACGATCAAAATAAAATAAATAAATATTTTTTTTATTTCAGAAAAAAACACATTTACGGTGCACAAAAACAATTTTCCAAGTAAAATTAGAATAAACAGAAGTAAGTGTATCGTTGGTAAAATGTACGAGACAGCTGTTTTTTCCATATTTCAGGGTTAGTTCCATGGTAAAAGATGTTCATTTTCACTATACTCCGTTAAAGTATGTCCCTCGTTTAACATAATATCCTGTCTTAATCTTCCCATACAATTCCCATCTGACCCTGGAATCCAACCGCGAACCCAGGATGCATAATTTGATGACAATGTTTACAGAAGTCAGAATTGGTACAGTCAGCAACAAAAGTCTATTAACACTTAAATTTTTTAAGTCTAAATTATTGAGCATGATATTTAATTAAAATCGGGACATAAACAAAATAATTGAAAGATCTACTAGACTCTTAGGTATTTTAGGAAAAAAGGAGATAATCAAATAATTTTGTATTAATTTACATGATGTGTAAAAGTAGCAGTGTTAATCGACTTATGTTGCTGACCGTACGTAGGAAATATTGCTCCTGTTCGGACAGGCAGTAAAAGTAATGTTAGTATATAAAGGCTGTGACCGCCGTATTATACAGCGGTCACTGTAGGCTTTCTAAAATTAACGATGTTGTAAAAATAATGGTCATCGGTGTATAAAATGTAACGAGATATAAGGCGTTATGGTATGATGTTTTATAACGGGTCACTCACTGTTATATAAAACTGGCAATAACATGAGACGAAGCTTAAAATAGTTATTTATGCAACTGACGTATAATAAGGGGTCTTAAAACACGAATGTGGGTTTATCACAGGAGGCGAAGCCGAGTGTCATAATAGTATCACATGAGTGTTTTAATACCTAATTATGTACAGTTGCATACAAGACTTTATCTACATCCATGTTATCAATTCTCTATAAAAGGTTCTGAAACAGTTTTTTGCAATACTAATACTCGTATCGAACATGGCGGCCGGCGTCATAGTATACGACGTGAATTCGAATAAGTTTTTTAAATTACGGCGCTGTTGTAGTGAAACGCGCGTGCATTACAATGTTCTTTTTTTGAAAACGAGTTGCATTATGAAATTCAGTACAACATTAAATCACCCGTTTGGATGCTATTATGGTTACCATGGTTACTATGACACTGGCTGTTTTAATGTTGGCAATAAGCTAACTGGCTCAGAAACTTTTATAGAGAATTTATAGCATGGGTGTAGATGAAATAATAAAAAACTTTACTGATTCTTGAAAAGTAAAACATAGTACTCGTACGTATTACATGTTATAACAACAATGTTGTTGCTGTTGTTTAATAATGTCTGAGATCTGGACTACGATCTCTGGATTCAATTTACAGATAAAATGTTGACCTCATTGATGTATAAATTAGGAAGATAAGGTTCGCGTTCGTGGACCACATAAATTGAGTTAACGCACACAATTGACCTTAGTCACAATCGAACTGCCGTTTGTGTAGCACGTTAAGTAAAATTACCGTAATTGTCTAAATAAGCAGCAACAATGCCTTCATGTGTTTTCAAAATGTGCACAAATAGTTTAAAAACCAAAAACAAGTTCCACGGGATTAATTTTGTCACTCCTAAGTACAGCCAAAAATGTTAATTTGTTAAAAATTATAATAATATTCAATGTCTGCTTCGCCATGTTTGTGAGAACGAGATAGACATGAAATGTCATTCATAATCGGAAACATTCGGCAGCTAACGCGATTTCACTTGTACGATAGCGCCGGCTCCTATATCTGTCTTTGTCTATCGGTAACTGTAGGTTTGCGAATGTGATCACGGATGTGTTAGTTTCGGTGTATGTAGTCGTGCGCCGAGTCCAGATTTAGTGATTACGATGTTAGCGCATAAAATATCTTCCTCTAATATATTAATGGTTGACCTTCAAGTACCTTCAGCTTGTGAAGGAAAATATTTAATAAAGGTTGAAACAAAAAAAATACAGTAAAACTTAAATTGACACTTTACTTGAAACGAAAATGCATCCACGACCTTGAAACTGGTAAGATATAGTCAGCGAAAGAAGTCGTGTGTAGGTCAGTTCTTTAAATAAATAAATAATAAAATAATAAATAAATATCCTTGGACATTTCACACAACGCCATCTAGTCTCCAAATCTTAATGTTATTGAGCTAAATATTTAATTAAAATCAAAACAGAAGTAAAAATTAAAAGAAAGTTTACTCTTACCTGTAATATGAAATGCTGAAATGCAGATAATACTATAAATGTAGTTATCGAGTAATTTAGATGATGGGTTTGGCCTTGACCGTACAAAAACAATCTAAACGTAATGATTTCCCTTAATTCCCAGCTAAGCAAAGAACTCCCTTATGAATTCCTACATCTCTCTTTCTCTCTCTCTCTCTCTCTAAAATATAAATCAAAAACTCACCTGACTCCTGCCATAAGCTCCAAGAAATCCGACAGTAATAGTCTTATCATTGGTCCAATTCCCGCTCGCATTGGGACACACTTTAGCTCCACCACAATCACTGTTCACTATATCAAACAAATTCACTCCCTCTATCTCCATTCCATCGACTGACAGTTTTACTTCAATCAAGTTTGACGTCAAGCTGGAATGTATATTGTTCAAGTATATAGAATTTAGAGTATTTGTCTGAATGTTATCTGCATCATCTGTATTCGTTGTGTTGATCACTTCACATTTCCTATGATTCACTGGTTTATTTGCTTCTTTTTCTGTATTGTTATATACATCGTATATGTCAGTTGTGTTGTATTCTATATAATCGTCTAAGTCTATATTGTTTATTTCTGAATCTTGTTTGTTATCGTCTTCGGTGGATAGTCCGATTTCTGTGAGGATGAGGAGGATGAAGATTGTGATGTGTGCCATCTTGGTTGGTGCTATTCAGGTTGGGTCCATCATTGGTGTAGTTTCTGTGAAAGAGAGATATAATTTTACAAATGTCATTAATAATGATCTAATTGCTTAAATATAGCGTCCCTGTCTTTTAAATGACGTCACTGGTTTCTGAGGTCGTCGATAAACTGTAAGTAGTTATTCATTCGTTATAGGTATTTATTTAATCACTTGTTCCTTAACTGAGTGTTCAGAAACAAGATATGAACCAATAGCAAACTCTGGTAAAGAAACCCCAGAAACTATGAATAAGGCCGCGTTCTTAAAGAAAGCGATCTTTGTTCGGTGAACTGGAACGCGTGGTCACGCTGGCAGAGGACGCTTTCCAATTTTCCGAACAAAATTTAACATTTATAAACGCGATGATCGCGCATTCGCGCAACGGTCGCTTTCTATTATAGGACACAGGTATGAAGGCAGATTATTAATTGGTTCAGAGTGGTTATAAATACCTTGAGAGGTCTACCTATCATTATTAAAATGATTAATAAAACCCCTATAATAATTATGAGCTTATACTTTTCCCACTGCTGGGACTCAGGCCTCCTCTCTGTGAAAGGGAGTGGGCAGAATCCACCACGCGGGTCCAGTGCGGGTTGTAAGATGTCACATGTCTTCGAATTTTAGGTTCTAGGACATGCCGGTTTCTTCACGATGCTTTCCTTCACCGGTTTGAGAGCAGTGGTGATGAAATCCTCCATCACTTTTTGTTTTAAAGACGGTCAGATCGGTCCCCGATGTTTGCTCGTTTGATTAGTAATAGATCATTTTTCTACTTCTACCCTCATTTTTGTTTTTAACCGACTTCAAAAAAAGGAGAAGGTTATCAATTCGGTTGTATTTTTTATATTTGTTATTGTTTCATTTTAACTATGAATCTAAGTTTTTTTTAAATTAGATATCTAAATTATGCTGTCGGTGATTTTGGTGCACGGTAAAACTCTAATGAGCTTATGTTTGCACTAACTTAAATATGTATAATATGTAAGTGTACTACTGATTAAAAAAAAAACACATAAAGTAAAGCGTCTGTCTGGGTTCGAACCTACGACCTACAACTCGTATGTCGCGGCCGTTATCACTGGGCTACCACTGCTATGACCTCTTATAAATTGCTCGACGGTGCTATTGTCTTTTTCAATTTGGTCCATTATTATTCGTCAGGTTGAAATCCAATTCGATTAATTGAAAATGTCTACATTCAGAGAAGTTTATTTTAGCTGGCCATTGAATTTCGGAGTAGGTACTACATACCGTTACCGAATGAATAAGGAGCCTAATTTTAACATGTACGAGTATCTAAATTAGGTTTATAAATTACGGTTTTTGTTTTTTCTTTTCTTTTCTATACTTTAAGTATTCTAGTATTTGTATTTTATTTTATTTTATTCCCCTTGTGAGTTATAGATATCCGTGGTGTGTCCGTGGCATCACACAGTAGGCCCTGTCAGAATACCAGCGTTGCGGTATTTATTTTTTAAATATCGCAGCTTTATGCTGAGATGGGAGCCTTTTTGGCCTCGCACAGGTCTTTTTAGTTTGTATTTTTTGTTTATTTTTTTACTTTTCTTTATTTTGTAATGTTTGCTTTGTTACTTTTTTATGCTCCTTCTAAAATGTACTTCCTGTACGTGTCACAAATAAAAAAAAAAATGTTTTTTTTCTTTCTTTCTTTCTAAATATACTAACTTCAATGAAGCCATGCAAAACTTGCTGTCCCAGAAAAAAAATATAACTTACTGAAGCTGAAGATGAGTCTAAGTTCCGTATTACAGAAGGAAACTCAAGCTCTGATCTTTGTTTAAATCTAGTTTAAAACTAGTTTCAAGTAATCAAATAAATGTTTAACTAGTTTCAATTAAATGTTTTTTTTTTTTTTTTTTTTTTTCTAAGACTAGTGTTTCGGACTAATGTTTTGTTGTTGTTGTTTCTTACAACATAACATAACATCACGCCTGTAGTTAAGCAGAGGTGTACCATTGTGTACACCCACAATTCGCCAGCTATGTTTAAGTCCCATGTTATAGGGGGCAAGCCTAATGCCATCCACCGGGCACAAATCCAGACTCCGGCAACAACCAATCGGAATCTTTTTCATTTTGACAGTTCAACAACATTCATTGCGTTATTTACGTTGTCGAGTAGACACATTTTTGAAAATATGGATTAGCAATTTCAAAATGATTCAAACTCCGATTGATAATGTGTTACTCAATTTGACCCCCAAGATACAGACTAACTGTCTTGTTTGGGGCTCACTGGCAAATAATGCTTCGTAACCTAGATATAATTAATATTTTAAGCTACTCATGTCTTCTCAACAACAAGTTGAGAAGACATGAGTAGCTTAAAATATTAGTAACATGTAAACCTGCTTACTTTATTACCTGGACAATAAACTATTTTCTATTTCTATTTTTCTAATTGTGCGGGCTGCTGCTGAGAAATTCTAGATAAAAAACCCGGTCAAGAGCGAGTCGGACTCGCGCACCGAGGGTTCCGTTCCGATTCCTGAAAAAGTGTGCTATTTAGAGACATCGTTTTATTTTTCCTGTAATCTTTACATAAACTTCTATCACATAGAATAATTTCAGATTTTTATCTTTGCAAACTTCGGTGATAAGGCCCCCCCCCCCCCCCCTTATCACGGTAATTTTTTTTACATTTTTCATCAAAAGTCGAAAACTGTGCAGTCTAAAAATAAAATAAAAAAATGTTTGAGAATGTGCAAGAAGCGCTCTTTCATATGATACCAGTAGCCCCACTTTGAATTTTTAAGGCCCCCTTTCAGTCCCTGTTAAAAAAAATATAAATATTTTTACTTTTTTCTTATTTGCAAAATAGTTGGGTTAACGTCATCTAAAACTGTTCCAAATTTCAAGTTGATAGCATTAGTAGTTCTTGAGATATCCAGCTGTGACAGACAGACAGACAGACAGACAGACAGACAGACAGACAGACTGAGTCACACCATAAGGGTTCCTTTTTTACCATTTTGGTACGGAACCCTAAAAACCCAATAACACTGCTCGAACCGGGAATTGAATCCAGGACCTTATGCTCAGCACTAGCGTTTGCGACTTCTGCTGAGTCCTGCAGTCCAAGTCAATTTGAGGAATTTTAAATTTTGTACAAATAGGTATTTAAATAACATTAAAATGTGAGCTGTATGTTCTTACCCTTATTTTTACTTTAAAAGTTAATTAAAAGTGCTCTGAAGACTGTATCGTGTATGTCATGTGCCCTGCCGTTCATGAGCTACTCGTGCGTGACATTAACACGAGTTTAAGAACTTAGATTAATTAATTCTCCATTGAGACCGACATGGTAGAGTTTTATTTGTTTTGTATGTATTGCACCTCCCATGTTTGGTCTCCGCATCACCGTAAGGTTGACTGGTAGAAAACGCCTCAGGCGTAAAAAAAAAAAAAGTTTAAAACGTCTTTTATTATATTGTGCTTAGAGTCTTCATAAATAATATATTATGCTTCATCCATCACAGTTACCATGCCTTGCAACTTTTCTACTGCTAATTTTGTACCTATGTATTTTGTACCTATACATTTTGTACCTATACATTTTGTACCTATACATTTTGTACCTATACATTTATTACATAGCAAATACAATAATAACTGGCAAAATGGGGTATACTGTGCATCTCTGCCTACACTTGCTAAGAATACAGGCGTTATGTTAAATATAGGAGTATACTTCGGTTCCGATTTCGGTCACGAAATCCGAACTATTTACCCGAGGCAAGCCGATGTTGCACGAAGCAAACCGAAGTGCCTTTCTACACTCTCGTATTCGCTTACGTCGATCAAGTTCGCGAGTAGTGTAACCGCGATTTTTTTATCGCACACTGGATTTTCAACGTTTTGCTTAGCGTCGAGAGTTGAAAATCCAACTATTATTTTTAATAGTGGGATTTTCAACTAAAAATCCAAATATTATTTTTAATAGTTGGATTTTCAACTAACTAGATATTTTTACGTCCGAGCGAACGTTGGCTAAGTCACGACGTGTATGGACCACCGTTGAAATACTGCGACATTCTGGCTACTCATTGGTGATTTGAATTTGTAACACGTTACTTATGAGTAGCGTTGTGGACGATGGCCCTAAGGTTTTGAAAGGTAGTCTACAAAATCAAATCTCATACCTCTTCAATATTAAACAGTCAGAGTGGTAGGTAGGTTCTAGTATTCAAAAGGAGAAATGAAATGACTAAGAAATTTAATAAAGTTTCTTTAAAAAAATAAAAATCTGCATAAATTTACTTCAACTTAACGCAATTTCTGTTCTTCAAAGACAGATTGCTCCTTTTATTTATTCGGTGACAGTACTTTTCCAGCTGGTGTTTTTCTACGGAACGTGCCCTGGACCTTGTATTGATATTATGTAGCTACACAAAAAAGAAAGTTCACGAAGTTCCGAACAGAAAAATCTTGAAACGATTTCATTAATAGTCGCACTGAAAAACTGAAACTTGTACTCAAAATTCAATTAGAACGATAAAGATGGATAAAATTGTATAATTATATGATTTACATTACATTCTATTATATAAGTACAGTACGTCGATTCTGTAAAATTCAAACAACAACTCGCATCTCACATCGCTATTCACTCTCACTTCGCATCACTTCTTCTCACTTGTTTTTTATTTGACACTTTGAATCGGTAGTGCTATTCTGTAAATATCTCACCGTGAAAACTTAGGTGAAGTGATCTTAAAGTGAGCTGTCAATAGGTAGTGTCAATCCCTAGCATCGGGTGGAATGACAGCTCATTTCACGCTCACTTCACTTAAGTTATCACGGTGAGATGTTTACAGAATAGCATTGCGGATTCGAGAGCGAAGTGAGCGTCGAAGTCACAGGGACCTTACTGAATGCCACTTCTTACGTCATCTCATACTTTATCCGTCAAAATCTCACAGTCAATTTAGTTCAACTCGCTGACACGCTCGCCAGGGTAGCGCTAGTATGAATTCGAATTATCAACCGAGTTTATAGAATGCCAATCAAGAAACTCACAGCGGATTCAGATTCGAAATTTAGAATGAGGTCTTACAGAATCACACGGCAGCACCCCGAAAGCATGACGTAGACACTATGCATTCGTAGCAGAGCTTGCTACGCCGTAGCTCGGCTCGTAGCCGCGTAGCAAGCCGTTCAGAATTTGACCTTGTTACATTATTATTTGCTCAAGATGTATCTTTTTAATTGTTTTTAACTTTGTATCGCCACTTTTAGCGCTTGAGTCCAACTTCTGTGTCCCTTTATTTTGTGTTGTGTCCTAATTATACGGAACTGAATTTCTTAGAAATCTTTCATTTATTTCACTTCTACGTATATTTGTCGCAAAAAAGCAATCGAGAAGGATTTCTAGTGCGCTTTAAAAACCAGTAGACTACCAATTGCATTTGTTTAGATATGCTATTGCATCGAAGCAAAAAATAAGAATATGAAGTACTATATTGTGCAGTACTATATTGATATAGGTAAGTATACAGGTCGCAACTTATTTTAACACGAAAGTCCAAAAAAAGAAAGTTTTATGTTTTCAGGGTTAATTTATGTGTGTGAATTTTACTAGAGCAGAGAAGTCTTGTCTTTTGGTATAATCAGCAACAAAAGTCGATTAACAGTTGTGTTTTCTAAATCTTAATTATTGAGTAAAATACTTCATTACAATCGGAACAGATGTAAATTTTAAAGAAAATTAACTCTTATCTAATAAATGAAATACTAAAAAGCAGGTTTCGTATCAGTGTTAATTTAGATGATAACAAAAAGTAGCAGTGTCAAATGACTTCTGTTGCTAACCGTACCTATGTGTCTTATGTGGTCATAAGTCATGCGTGGTACATTGATATTATTTTATTTTCTAAAACTTTATTACTGTACTGTATAAACGTACAACGATAAACATTTTATCATAGTATTATAATCTCACAAAACAACACGCGCTTTACTCGTGTTTACCAAGTGTACAGACACGCTGTGAATGTGTGCGTGAAGACAGCACATAACACACACACACGCACAAACACACTACCGACTTCGCCATTCTCTCAGCCGGTACCGAGAGCTCCTGTGCTTACACACGCATTCACAGTGAGTTTGTACACTTGGTAAACACAAGTAAAGCGCGTGTCGCTGCGTCAAAATATCATCTGCCTGCCTTTTCCCAACTATGTTGGGGTCGGCTTCATGTCTAACCGGATGCAGCTGAATACCAGTATTTTATATGGAGCGACTGCCTATTTAACCTCCACAACCCAGTGACTGGGACGATACCCCTTGGTAAGACTGGTTGTCAGACTTTCGGGCTGACGACCCGTAACGACTGTCAAAGATCCACGAATGACAGCCAGGACAAAGGGCTTAACGTGCTTTCCGAGACACGGAGGAGTCTCGGTATCTAAAGATGGTCACCCATTCACGGACCAACCCCGGCAAGCGTAGCTTAACCTGATGGATCGACCCGTGCAACTGTTATTACTTAACCACGAGCTCCTCTCGCGCGTGTCGGTTCGTAAGATAATACTGTAGTACTTTTCATAACACAAATCTACGCATCTGTCGAAAAAAGACGCTCGTGAAAATCTTATCACTCGCCATATTGTTGTTTACCTATTATTTTTTACGACGCTCTGCGAATTAGTCGGTCCACTGAACATAGATAGTACAATTGTCGTTTGTATTCAAGGACGACTGGCGCCATTTTATGTTGTTACCTAAATTGTGTATTTTAGTACTGAAAATAGCGTAAACCGACGTTCACACCGACGTAAAAAATTCGCGGCGGGATTTTATCGCGCACTGGATTTTCAACTCTCGTTCTTGAGCCGAGCTTTGAGAATCCAACGTAAAACAGCAGAGTGCATTCTAGCGCGTCGAAAAACACACTGTTGGATTTTCAACTCTCGGCGCTAAGCAGAGCGTTGAAACTCCACTCGCGAAACAAAATCGCCGCGATATTTTTACGTCCGCGCGAACGTCTACTTACACTAGATAAGAATCTAACAAACATAACATCACAACTGTCATCCCTGAAGGATTAGGCAGAGGTACAGAGATACGAGGAACAGGGTGTAAAGTTCACTCATCCTCTTTATAAAAGGGAGGATCCTCCAACCAGTCATCAGAACTTGAAGATATTTTTATGCGACCATCTCAGGAGTATACCATTTCAAATAAAAACTTTGCAAAAAGCAAATACGTCGCGCTAAGTCGTGTCAGAAGTTTGTTGTTAGTTTTAGGGTGGTCTGGTGGGCAACTGCCTAACGGTTGTTACATTTTTTTTCAGTTACAGATTTGGTGTAGTTGTCAGTAGATGACATTTTGTGTAGATGTCGTAATGCGTTCCGACGAAGAAGACGTGCTATCAGTGTGACAAGAGCGGAAGTTGAAAATTAAACAAACCCGTCCACTCTTCCCCCGCGCGGGGAATGTTTTCCATGTTGCTCGGAAAACAAACACATCGTGTTGCATACAACAAATGTATATGGCCACGCCTCTTTGTTTTGATGTTTTTGTGTAATATTTCAAAACACGCGCAAACACGGCTGAAGGTCCCACCGGGCACACAGACACGAAAACTGATTTTGTTTTGTACCATGAATGTAGATATACAACGTGTAATGCTAAATGCGCAAAACCTCTTAAGGGGTCATTGTACTCATCATTATGAACAACTTTTACTATGGGACCAAACGTGAAATCGCGAAAAAAAATCAGCTGTTCAGTACATTTATGTTCGCATAATTCGTCAAAATGTATTGAACAGCTGATTTTTTTTTCGCGATTTCAGGTTTGGTCCTATAGTAAAAGTTGTTCATAATGATGAGTACAATGACCCCTTAAGAGGTTTTGCGCATTTAGCATTACACGTTGTATATGTGATGTGACACTGTGGACAAGTTAAGTGTTCACTCTTAACATGATCAATACTAGCTTCTGCCCGCGACTTCATCCACGTGAATTTCATCCCCCGGCCCACCCCGTCGCATCGCATCGCCTGCCCGCGCTATTCCTTCAGTTTTCGCTGAGCGTTCTTTCTGTCTTTTTTTTTCTTTTTGCTCAGCTCCTAAAGGTCCTAGCATAATGTAAAATAGCCCTTAGCCTTACAATTTTTCGCGTTCAAACTTACAAAACTATTCAGCTTTATTATTAGTAAGTATAGATTATATCGAATCAATAGATAACTCTTTTCTCTTTCAAATCAATACCTCAACATCTCAACAAAGAAAATAAACAAAAAGACCATTACACAACCGATAACGTATCAATAACATGTACGTAAACTTTAATACAGAATACGTAATAGGTAAGTCACCAATTTTCTGTAGTCAACAACAATCTTGCTACATACGAATATATCTATCGAAGATCGTAGTTACCGAGTTTGATAAACCGTAGGACTAGCACGAACGGGCGGAGTAAACGGTACATAAATTCCGACAATTTTAAATTTGAAAATATTTATTTCGCACAAATTTGGAACTGTGACCACCATAGATATAAGAAAGAAGGAGATGTGCCCAGTATGTTAAAATGTATCGGAACCCTGTGTGTCCACTTTGTCTTTGATTTTAAAGACTAAAGTCTACTAAAGAAGTCATTAAAATCATTTAAAAAAATACTTGTACTTACATATGGAAAGTGATTCCATGATTTTACATGGCTTCGGTTTTTACAAGAAACCACTGAACAACACGGCATTCTTATAAATTGTCACGGTCACAGTCGAAAGCGCCACTAGTTCGCGGTGACCAAAATTGTACCATGAACGGCTCATACTGAGCATGTCGCGCGGACACAGATTCGCCCGCTTGCCACTTCTCCTGTTTTTTATATTTCTATGGTGACCACACAACGCACGAGCCGAGAGAGCGAAGCGAGCGGTACCGCGGCATCGGCCAGCGAGTGCCAGGGTCCATTTAGGCATAAGAGATTGTAATGTTTTGGGAAAGTATGATGAAGGCTACTGCTTTTCTTTTATCTAATTCAAAAAGACCCCTCGGTCACGAATAAAATGAAGGGGAAAACATCAGCCAACCTCTTCCGACATTTAAATCGATGTCAATACAAGAAAATTCAAAGTTTGGTTAGAATATTTAAAACCCTTTTTAAGATGATTGATGATTATGATTTTTTTCCACAGCTTTTCCTGTTAATGGGAAATCTAGAAAAGATTCAGCTGCATCTGGTTAGAGTGGAAGCCGACCGGAATTTTATAATTTAGTAAGAATTTTTATAATTTAGTGTGTAAATCGTTTAATTTTTTATTTTGTAATTAAGTGTAAAATTTTCAATACAATGTAAAAATTGTTAATGAAATAAATTAAATGAAATGAATGAATGACCCCAACATAATTGGGAAAAGGCTAAGCAGATTGATTAAACATTTAAAATAAGATAAAACTTGGTATATTTTCGGTTTAGGCTGCTTTTCTGTCTTGCGTCAGCGACACGCGTTTTCAGTCCGTCGCGCGTCGGCGTCGCTCGGCAACTCGCGTCACGGTAACTCATGACATACTCTAAAGAACTTCTTTCACTTGTATTCTACGCAGTCGCAGTCCCAAGAAACGTGTCGCTTGAACGTGTTAGATTAAGGAACGTAAATTTGAACGATTTTAAATTGAAAATACATGTTATTGTCAATTTAAAATCGTTCGAATTTACGTTAGGTACTAGGTACATTTATTTCGCAGGTTCGTGCTAGGGCCTCTCAAGTTTAATCGACGAAAGTTTTATGCTATTCCTGTCTGTATATGAAACTTGAATTATCTAATATTAACGTGAAATTGGACTCCCTAAGGGTCGAGTCTGTAATGAAATGGCAGAGAAGTAAGTAAGTATGAAATATTATGTGGCAATGGAATGGGCCGATGCGATAGCGATGGTTAGTATTATTATATACGCTTAGGTTAAGGTATGTATCTATGGGTCTTTGTTACTTGATAACAAATGATTTATTATTATTATTTATTACTAGCTGACCTGACAGACGTTGTCCTGTCCTAATTTCAATAATTCAAAATTCCCATAGAAAATCCACTTTAAATTTTCCCGTATTTTCCAATTTTCCCGGCAACTTTTCCAATTTTACTCTTCATAAGAACCTTCTCCTGACAAAAAAAGAATTAGCGAAATTGTTATATCCGTTTACGCGTGATGCGATGACCAAGGGAAATAGGGATTAATTTATATATATATATATATTATAATCAGCCTACAACACTGCTGGCATACAAACCTTCTCTTGGTGAGAGGGAGTGGGCCGTACACCACCACGCGGGCCCAATGCAGGTTGGTAGATGTCATACTCATATCGTCGCTAATTTAACTAACTGACATATCTGACATTTTGGACTAAGCCGACAGCCTTTGATACATTTTCGAAGTCGAATCGATCAGTCTAATCGACGTATCTGTACCTATGTCTTACGGTCCCCATGATAATGCAAAAATCGAGACCTATACAACGTGTCACGTTAAATGCGCAAAACCTCTTAAGGGGTCATTGTACTCATCATTATGAACAACTTTTACTATGAGACCAAACCTGAAATCGCGAAAAAAAAAATTAGCTGTTCACTACATTTTGACGAATTATGCGAACATAAATGTACTGAACTGCTGATTTTTTTTCGCGATTTCGCGGTTTGCTCCCATAGTAAAAGTTGTTCATAATGATGAGTACAATGCCCCCTTAAGAGGTTGTGCGCATTTAACGTTACACGTTGTATATCTACAGTTTACAAAAAAAAAAAGAAAAATAGCTTGCCCTGTAAAATTTTCTTCGAATCAGCTACGTCACTTGTGAGATTTTTAGAGTTAGACTAGCTAAGATATTATGTCTTCGAATTTTGGATCTACCGAGGTCATTCCGGTTTCCTCACGATGTTTTCCTTCATCGTTTTCAAACCAGTATGGATATTAGCTGTAGGAGTTAGAACCTCTGATCGCTATTAGGGTTCCTTACGCGAAGGGTGCCGAATGGAACCCTATTACGAAGCCTCCGCAGTCCGTCCGGCCATACGTTTGTCTGTCAGCGGGCTGTATTTCATGAACCGTAAGCCGACGTTCGCACGGACGTAAAAATATTGCGGCGGGATTTTATCGCGCACTGGATTTTCAACTCTCGGTGTTGAGCCGGACTTCGAAAATCCAACCTAACAACAACAGAGTGCATCCTAGCGCGTTGAAAATCATACTGTTGGATTTTCAACTCTCTTCGCTAAGCAGAGCGTTGAAAATCCAGTGCGCGAAAAAAAAACGTGCGAACGTCGGCTAATAGGTAGACAGTTGAAATTTTCACAGACTTGGTATTTATTTCTATTGCCGCTATAATAACAAATAATAAAAATAAAATAAAGTTAAAAATTAAAGTGGGGGCCCAATTCCCCATAGAAAAAACGTGTTTTTAAAAACTGAAGTATTTTTTTAAATACGTTGTGTTAAATATTGTACAGTGGTACAATATTTAACGAAACCTTTCGTGTGCGAGTACGACTCGCACTTGTCCAGTTTTGTTACTAAACTTGTACTTACCTACTATTGACATAATAATATATCTATTCATACACGAAATCACTTAAGGGGTCATTGTACTCATTATTATGAACAACTTTTACTATGGGCCCAAACCAGAAATCGCGAAAAAAAATCAGCTAATTATTCCTTACGTTTATGTTCGCATAACTCGTGAAAATCTAGGAAACAGCAGATTTTTTTTTTCGCGATTTCAGGGTTGGTCCCATATTAAAAGTTGTTCATAATGATGTGTACCCCTTAAGAGTTTTCGTGTATGAATAGATACACCTTCTATACTTTCAGTAAGAAGTAGCTGCAATATATGGCCCCTTTTCTACTTATCAGCATTGATCCATTTGCCACATACAATGTCACTTAAAAATTTGCACGACTAGTAAAGTCGAATATTGTGAAACCAGAACTATGTCACTGTACCATAAATATATTCTTGCAAATAAAACATTCATTCACTCATTCATTCATTGTTAACGATCACACTATAATCCTCTAACCGTTGTAGCAATCACTTGACCGATTGTGTTCCCGACTGATGTCGTAAACTTACGATGTCAAAAGATATGAAAAATTTCTAGATACACCTACTTTGTTCGTACACTCTACACGTAGGTACATACACGAACACAGCAAAGTGTAACTGTAAACTGTGGCAATCTTTTAAGGGGTCATTCTACTCATCATTATGAACAACTTTTACTATGGGACCAAACCTGAAATCGCGAAAAAAGTCAGCTGTTCAATACATTTATGTTCGCATAATTCGTCAAAATGTAGGGAACAGCTGATTTTATAATCACACTAATATTATAAAGGCGAAAGTTTGTGAGTGTGAGTGTTTGTTACTTCTTCACGCTCAAACGGCTAAACCGATTTGGATGAAATTTGGTATGTATATAGCTTATACCCTGGATTAACACCTAAGCTACTTTTTATCCCGGTCTACGCGGGTGAAACCGCGGGGCGTAGCTAGTTGTTTCAATAAAAATCCTTTGCGTAGCAACGACTTACATAATAAGAAATAATAAAAACTAAAAGAAAAGGAACGATGAAAAAGTAATAGGATTAGTCTTTGAGGAAACCCAAAAGTTTTAATTGAAAGATTTTCTCGCTCAGTTTGCAAAGCTAGCATTTTCCGCGCGCCACATCAAAATATTATTGTTCAACAAATACGGTTTGGTACCAAAATTACTAAAACAAAGTTTCATCTATTATTATAACGTTGCCAAATGCTAGGAATATCGGCTGTTCTGTTAGTCATCATCATATGCCAAGCCATTTCCCAACTATGTTGGTGTCAGCTTCCAGTCTAACCAGATGCAGCAGAATACAAATATTTTACATGAAGCGACTGCCTATCTGACCTCCACAACCCAGTTACTAGGTAATAGGTACCGCTTGGTAAGAGTGGTTGTCAGACCTTCGGATTTCTGACGACCCGTAACGACTGTCAAAGATCCACGAATGACAGCCGGGACCAACGGCTAAAGGTGAGCGTTCACTGGTCCGCAACGGCCGCACCGCACGCACGGCACGCAACGGATTTTGGTTTGCTTTGTATGAATTCCTATAGCAGTGCGTCCACTACCGGTACCGCCCGCATTTTCATTTCTTCATACAAACAAAATCCGTGCCGTGCGTGCGGTGCGGCCGGCGCGGACCAGTGGACACTCAGCTTTACCGTGCTTTCCGAGGCACGGAGGGGTCTCGGTGTGTAAAGATGGTCATCGGCTGTTCTGTTGGTGCCCTAAATAAATCCAATCTCGCAATCATCCTGAGAGAAAAACTAATTATCTACGAAAATACTTGATTTTAGACATTTACCATCAGCCAGTAATCAGTGAAGGGTGAGATTTAAAGGTGAACCTTTAGTACACCCACATTTTGCCAGTATTGTTTGGGGCGAGACATGGCGCTTTGTCCACTATTTACCTCTCAATATCCCCAAATATTTTTCTGCTATCGATATACTTTTAACCCCTGATGGAAATAGAGGGGTGTTATAAGTTTAACGCGTGTATCTGACTGTGTCAAATTATAGCCTCCAAACGACTTAGGTGCAAAACTAGAATAAAAATAAAACCGGTCCAGAGCGAGTCGGACTCGCGCACCGAGGGTTCCGTTCTGATTTCTGAAAAAGTGTGCTATTTAGTTAGAGACATCGTTTTATTTTTCCTGTAATCTTTACATAAACTTCTATCACATAGAGTAATTTCAGATTTTTCTCTTTGCAAACTTCGGAGATAAGGGAGTTCGGAGATAACGGTATTTTTTTTACATTTTTCATCAAAAGTCGAACACTGTGCGGCCTAAAAAAAAATAAAAAATGTTTGAGAATGTGCAATTAGCGCTCTTTCATATGATACCCCACATGCCTTAGTAGCCCCACTTTGAATTTTTAAGACCCCCTTTCAGTCCCTGTTGCAAAAAAAATCCATATATTTTTATTTCTTTCTTATTTGCAAAATAGTTGGGTAAATATTATCTAAAACTGTTCCAAATTTCAAGTTGATAGCATTAGTAGTTCTTGAGATATCCAGCTGTGATAGACAGACAGACAGACAGACTGAGTCACACCATAAGGGTTCCTTTTTTACCATTTTGGTACGGAACCCTAATTAACAAAGAAAAATATCAAAACAGATAAACGATGTGTGCTGGTGAGTGTAAGGGTGTGTTTGAGTGTGTGCATACGTGGGGTGTGTTTGTGTGTACGGGGGTGTGCTTGTGTGTATGTGTTTTTTGTGGGTATGTGTGTGCCAGACGGAAACGAATACACCATTTACATTCAGCCATTGCCATTGCTATACGCGCTGCTGGAAATATTTCCCTAAATATTGCTGTGGCAACGTCAAGGGAAATGAAAGTATACATTCCCGCGTCACATATCTTTCCAACAATGGAGAATGTAGAAATTCGATAGCAAGTAAGCGAGAGAGCCATACCTACATAAACACTCATTCGCGCTCGCGTTGCCAGCCCTTTGATGTCGCAAAGCAAGCGGCAAAGTCAACGGCAAGGGAAGCGACCTGTTTACACATTTGCGTTGCCTATTTTATTTCCCATTTCCTTGCCGTGGAAATGGGCTGAATTTAAACGGGGTTTAAGGATATAGAATTTTAGCAAGTGAAGTTATTTTTTTTTTCCTTCTGTGGCAATCCGCGATCAATTAAGTCCTTTTAGCGGATGAGTTGTAGGTAACATTGGCAGGAAGAGCGTGACTCCAGCGAGCCATCTACTCCGTATTCGTGCTTGGTTCCACACAATGTCTTTCCTTTTAAGTCTTTTTCTATAACTTCTTGTTTTCAGTGCAGCGGCCAGATCGTTAGGGTGCCTTTCCAGTCTTTCCTGGTATTTTTTTGTAATGTTTTTGATCTCGTCTATGACGGTATTCGTTGATAACTCCTTGTGTATTTCAGCGTTTGTGACAAGCCAAGGAACGCCACTAATTGACCTCAAAATAGAATTTTGCATTCTCTGTATGATGCTAATGCTTGAGTTACAGGCGCTGCCCCAGAGTTGAATTCCATAAAGCCACACTGGCTTCAAGATCACTTTATATATTAAAAGTTTGTTGTCGGTACTCAGTTCGCTGTTTTGCCCCATGATCCAGTGTAGGTTCTTGTAACGGATATTAAGCTCATGTCTCTTGGTCTTAAGGTGTTTCTTCCACGTTAGATGTCGCCGTTGGTCGAGATGTAGCCCTAGGTATCTTACGCTGTCTTGGTGAGGTAGTGTGACATTATGTAGATGTACAGGTGGACAGTCACCTTTTCGCAGCGTAAATGTGACGTGGACCGATTTGCTAGCGCTCGTCTTTATCCGCCACCTATTCAGCCATGTGGTTATTTTGTCGAGACTCCTTTGCAGCATGTGTGAGGCCATAGCAGGATCCTTGTGGCTTGCCAGTATTGGTGTCATCAGCAAATGTTGCTGTAGTAACCTCATCAGTCTGCGGGAGATATGCAGTGTATACTGTGTACAACACCGGTCCCAGTACCGACCCTTGCGGTACTCCAGCAGTTATATTACAGAATCGCGACGTCATCTCTGCTTCTTTTACTTGAAATATTCTTTCCGACAAATAGGATTTCACTAGTGAGTAGTACGGGTGGGGAAGGTTGATTTCAGCTTGTATAATAGGCCCTTATGCCAAACCCTATCGAAGGCCTGTTGGATGTCCAGAAACACTGAGAAGCAGTAAAGCTTTTCTTCTAGGCTTTTCCTTATCTTATCGTAGACTCGATGTACTTGTTCAGTAGTAGAATGCTGCTGTCTGAAGCCAAATTGGTGGTCGGCAAAAATTATACTTACATGAATATTTGAGTTTTCATTCAACGCATACAGACGTGCTCATCAATGCAAAATAACAATAAAATAAATTAACGCTTGAATAAACAGTGACCTAGTTTTAGTGTATTAGCGCGTTATACAAATAATCATTGTGATACGTTAAAATTATGGACTGACTGAATAAAATAAAAGTTAAAAATGGAAGGCAGCCCCTTTAATCGGAGCACGATGATACGGCGCAGCCCTCCACCAACACCGACCCCGGTAGTGACACCGGCTCCTACATCGCCCCAAAAACCAAGACAGGACCAACACCACGCGGCTGAAGAAAAAATTGAGTCTTTGGACACTAATGAAATTAGTAACTGGATGACCTCAATAGAAAAATGCCTAAATGAAGTGTGTACCATTGCTCAGGATGGAAAACTGAACTCCGAACAAAAACTAAGGATCAATTCCCTATCGCGCAAGGTAGGAAATGGCGTATCCCAGATGGCAGTATTCTACCAGGACTTGAAACAAAAGGCCAGAGAAGTACAAAACTCACTACAAGTATTGAGAGAAAAACGAGACCTCGCGGATTGCCTTGATAACTTCCGTAAATCAATCCAAGTCAGCATTAAAGAAAATTGTGCCCAATCAACAAATGCAGAAAATGTTTCTTTTGCTGATATGGTAAAGATGAACAAAAATAATTACTTGCGCCCCAGTAATCTCAGCTCTATCGCAATTTATCCTGATGATAAATTAAAGACTAGTGACGACACTAAATCTCTTGTCCAGAAAATTATATGCCCAGAACAAATGAAACTGCACGTTAGAGGATTGCGTAAAACCAAAAACGGAGGAGTTATTATCAGCACCGAAACAAAGGATGACATAGAAAAACTACGAAACTCATCACAGCTAAGTAGTTCTGGCCTGAAAGTGGAAGAGCCCCATAAGAGAAGACCAAGAATTATAGTGATAGGAGTACCCTCAGCCCTTACTGACCAAGAAGTCTTTGACTACATCTATAAACAAAACCTATCCGACAAGATACCTAATTTGACTCGTGACTCTTTCCTGGCCTCTTTAAAATTAAGTCACAAGTCGGGTAAAAAAGAAGGACCTACGTGCAATTTTATTTTAGAAGTACCTGCCAACATAAGAAAAGCCCTTATTAACCAGGATCGAGTATTTATAAATTGGACATCCTGCCCAGTTAGGGACTTCACACTTGTGACGAGGTGCTTTAAATGCCAACAGTACGGCCATGCTGCAAGGACCTGTCGGGAGGCTACCCACACGTGTGGACATTGTGGACAACAAGGTCACCAGTCAAATGATTGTACTAAGAGTGCTGAACCATCACAGTGTGCAACTTGTTTGCGATTCAAAAAACCCTGCAACCACAAAACAGGTGATCTGGAATGCCCGGCAAGGAAAATTGCTGAAAGCAGGTACATTAACTCTATAGATTATAATGAAGGCGCCTAAGAGCGCCGCCCCTACTCTTTTATATCTGCATTAATCAATAAGTAGTTTTTAATTTATACATTTTTAATTTTATACTAGGAGTTTAAAGTAAATAAGATTATGGATAAGTTACTTACTGATTTTGATGTAGTCTCCCTATCAGTGGCAAAATCATGCAAGATTGAAAAAGTTAAGCAATATCTCCCTGATCCCTCTAAATCGCTTACTATTCTTACGCAAAATATTCGCAGTATAAATAAAAGTAAGACCGTTCATAATCAAAATGACGGTGTAGTTGTTTATGCCAAACAAAGTTTAAACATATCGGTAGAAGAACCTCCCATACAAGATTGTAGCAGATTATTACTAAAAGTGGGCCTAGATACTGCTATCCTAGCTATTTATAGGCCCTGTGCTTTTAAGCAAACTGATAATTTTGTTACGTCGTTGGATGAAGCACTTCAAAAACTAACTTTATACAAAAATGTAGTACTAACAGGTGATATGAATATAGATATAAACCCAGAAGACAGTGATAGAGTTGCCAAAGACTACCTTAACATGTGCGCATGCAAGGGATTGCTTCCGGCCCATTTGCTTCCAACACATTTGAGTGGATCCTGTTTAGACCACACCATGCTTAAAACTAACCTTGCATCCATTACCCTAGTAACAGATCCCTAGTGACAGTTACCGATCATAGCGCAGTCCTATTTAGTTTAAAAGTGAAAACCTCCAGATCTAAGTGCACAAATACCATTTCTAAAATAAATATGAAAAACCTTGAATACGAATTACATCATATCGACTTTGACCCAGTTTACAAAACTGATGATGTGAACATTTCTCTGCCTTACTTTATTAATAAAGTGCAATATGCTATTGTAAATAATACTTCAAACATAAAACTAACTAAGAAAAACAATAAGCTAAAACCATGGATCACACCCGGGCTAGTAAAATGCATTCAGCACAGGGATAAACTTCACATGCATGCAAAATCCTTTCCAGATAATACCATTTTACAAACTTCATATAAAAGATACAGAAATTTCTGTAACAATCTACTAAAAAAGTTGAAAAATACGTATAACAGAAATTTACTTGAAGAATCAGGAAAAGACAATAAAACGTTGTGGGGCCATATAAAAAATCTAGCTTTTGTATCTAAACAGCATGAATCGTCATCAGAATTATTACAAACGCACGCCTCGCCGCTTACATCAGCAAATCATGTCAATAGTTATTTTGTTAATGTGGGTCAAAATCTTGCTGAGCAAATAAGACGTAATTATAACACAAATTACAACATACACGGAAACAGGGCCACTGTGTCATCGGAAAATCGCCAATTAACTTCATTTGTTTTATTGAACACAGACAAAGCCGAAGTCGAAAGGGTTGTTATGGGGCTGAAAGAAGTCTGTGCGGTTGGATGGGACGGTATCTCAAATAGTGTGTTAAGGAAATTCAGGCAAATTTTGGTTCCGCCATTAACTCATATTTTCCAAATTTGCCTCTCTGAAGGCATTTTTCCCGACTATCTGAAAAAAGCTTTAGTTGTCCCTGTGCATAAAGCAGGTGACAAAACAGTAGCTTCAAATTACCGACCTATTTCAATACTATCATCTACATCTAAAATACTAGAAAAATTAATTAACAATAGGTTAATGAAGTATTTACAGTCTAAAGCCATCCTCTCGGATAAACAATTTGGTTTTAGACCAAAATTATCCACAACTGATGCTGTACAAGATATGACCGATTATATATCTCAAGAACTAGACAAAGGCAATCATTCAATTGGTATTTTTCTTGACCTAGCAAAAGCTTTTGATACCGTATCTGTTCCTATCTTGTTGAATAAGCTCGAGAAAATAGGTATTCGAGGAAAGCAGCTTAATCTTTTTGCAGACTATCTAAATAACCGCTGTCAATGTTTGAAAATTGATAATTTTACTAGCTCAGAACTAAAAAATACTTCTTTTGGGGTCCCGCAAGGAAGTATATTAGGTCCAACCTTATTTCTTATTTATATAAATGACCTCTGCAGTCTCAATCTAAATTCGGGTAAAATAATATCATATGCTGATGATACTGTACTCCTGTTCTCCGCAAATACATTACATGAAGTTTGGTTATGTGCACAGCAAGGTTTCAATATAGTTAATCGATGGTTACAACATAACTTATTGACATTAAATGCTGACAAAACTAAATACATACGCTTTTCCTTACGCAACTCAAAGCCATCTATAATAATTCCAGATATTCATGCACATGTTTGTAACACAGCTGCAAACTCGAAATGTAATTGCCCAATTATCCTTAATACGAAAACTATTAAATATCTTGGAGTAATTATAGATGCTACTCTTACATTTAAAAATCACATTGACCTATTATGCAGTAGAGTCCGTAAATTGATGTTCATTTTCAAGAAAATTCGTCCTTTTGCCGACTCTAAGGTGATAAAACAGGTATATTATGCTTTGTGTCAATCGATCATTACATATTGCATTACTTCATGGGGAGGAGCGGCTAAAACAGTTTTGCTACCATTGGAGCGCGCTCAAAGAGCTGTATTGAAAGTATCCACATTCCGGCCTATCCTATTCCCGACCCAACTTTTATATCAATCTTGCAATGTTCTGACAGTGCGGCAGTTATTTATTATGAATACTATATTAAAACAGCACTCTAAATTGCCTTACAATAGAGTTGTCACTGATAAAAGACGTAAAGACATCTGTATGGATAATTATAGATTAAGGCATTCTTTTATGTATAGATTTTTTATATTCCTAGGACCATTTCTTTATAATAAAGTAAACGCAATTTTGGCTATGTCTGCATTAAACACGGTACATTGCAAAAATGTAATTAAAACTTGGTTACAAAAATTGTCTTATGACGACACAGAAAAGTTACTGCTTGTTTTAAGTTAAATATTATTTTTAATTCAATGTTTTCATTTCATTAGTCTGTTATGTTATTCATTATTTATGTATTATCATCAATCTTAGGAAATATTTATGTAAACTAATGTGCACTTATGATACCTGAGATACAGGTTTATCCTAGTTCAGGTTAATCCCATTATTATATACCTACCATTTTAGTTTAACCCTTAATATTGTAAATATGCATTATTTAAATGAATAAATAAATTTGAATTTGAATTTGAAATAAGTATTATATCGAATATATTTATATCGTAGATATTATACCGTACATATTGCTAACATTTTAAACAAAAATCAATACTTAAACGATTTTAATATTTTCATTATACAAAGAAATTATGCAAGTAAACTAAACAGCTTTTCAGTTTCATCGTAGGTTAGGGATATAAGCCAAGTGATCAAATTCTGTTTGCACTCTCTTTTTGTCATGGAGAAAATTTGCAATTCAGATGTATACCTAACCCGAAAGGGAGTAAATTGGGCAATGTCAACAAGTAATATTAATATCAAGGCTTAAGAGCCGATGTTATCAAATAATTGAACTTACCCCAATAACTTGAGGGATGCCAATTTGACCCTTCTGATACAATACATACTGACAATCTCTTTAGTTTGTGATGAAATTTCAATTTAGCTTTTAAATTTTTGATGATGTCGGGTTTATTACCCTTTGATAGTTTAGTGATATTTTTTTTACTTATGTACACACGGAATTTAATACACCTACTGTTTTGTAGGAATATTTGAAGGAATATTTTGAATGAAAGAAGTATTTAGTGAAATATTTTAGTATAATGTGTAAAATGTGTCACAATTTGTGAGCGAATAACAAGAGAGCGTTAAGCTACGCTTGCCGGAGTTGGTCAGTGGATGGGTGACCATCTTTACATACTGAGACTCCTCCGTGCCTCGGAAAGCACGTTAAGCCGTTGGTCCCGGCTGTCATTCGTGGATCTTTGACAGTCATTACGGGTCGTCAGAAGCCTGAAAGTCTGACAACCAGTCTTACCAAGCGGTATCGTATTACCCAGTTACTGGGTTGTGGAGGTCAGATAGGCAGTCGCTCCATGTAAAATACTGATATTCAGCTGCATCCGGTTAGACTGGAAGCCGACCCCAACATAGTTGGGAAAAGGTTAGGCAGATTGATTGATGTTTCAATTACCAGGTAATACGGGGCGAGGTTATTGCTATCAATCAGGCACAAATCTAGACACCGGTCTGCTGCTGAAAAGTTTCTAATGAAAAAAATTTAATAATAGATACTTTCTTTGTTTGATTGAAGCAAACCTTATTGATATGTCTTTGCCTAGATACCGATATTTTTCGTCTTAAAACCATGTAGACTAGATTCTCGCTTACGTTAGCAAGTACCTATCCGTATAACAAAGTAACCGAATACATTCAATCAGGAATATCGAATAGCATTCAGCATTACTATCCATATTTGTTTTTGTTCATACAGAATGATGTACTTAATATAATTTTATTGTCTTCTATCATAGAATATTCGGTTATGCAAAGCATACTAAGAGATGTCTTGAATCTTATTCTGGCGCCAGACATAATTTGAACAACGCAAATAATATAAATAATATAGGATGTGTGGCACTGTTATTTGAGCATTTGTGTGCGATGTGTTGGCACATTCAAAGTGCAAAAGCTGTCATCCCGCCTTGCAAAATCTCAGGGAACCACACTAAAGACTCAAGTTGCATTACTTAATAGGAAATACAGAACCTCATTCAACCAGACTCGATCTTGTTGAATGAGGTTCTGTATTACCTACATGGCAAAATGTTTTATATTATTTGTTTTTTTTTATTTATATCTGAAGCCGAATTCACACGCTTACCTATAGTACAGACCACGCTGGGTAACACAAGAGGTCCCCTTTGTAAGACATTGATTCATACGTAATATTATTATATTTTTTTTATTTTTTTTTTCATATCACGCAGTCTACGGCGCAGAAAAACGTGACAACGAGTTAACGCTTGTATTTCACTCCTTAAACCATATCTATAGCGGGGGCTTTATATTAAAATCGATTCGTAATGAGTAAAATCCAATAAAATACAACACGATACCAGAAATCAATTTTGTTTCCGTTGAGGAAAGAATTGACTTTCCATTTTTAGATGTGATGAAGCATGTTCCGTCATACATACCAAATCATACCAAGTTACGAGTATCTACTTTTCAATCAAAAGGGTATAATTAAATAGTTTCCGGATAGTAATAATTTACTACTCATATTAATATTACTGATCTATTTTAGTGACGTGTTTTTCCACAGATGAGGTTAAATACCAGATTTTACGGAGAGTGTTCTTGCTGGACATAATGTCAATATCCTAGTAGTCCGGTCAATTTAGACCAAAAAATGAGAGTGAAGTTACATAAAGTCCCAACAAGCTGAATTTCAGTGAAATTGTTCAAAATATAATTATAAACAATGTCTAGAAGTTCCCCATCATTCGTGTAAGGAAAAAATTTTATTCAAGATCAAAGGTCAAAAAAATGAGTTTTTCGCGATTTTCAGCAAAACGGTAAGTTTTATCATAAAAGTACCTCAGACAAAAATTGTAGATCATAAAATTATCTATAAAAAATGTATCAATATTTTTTTTCTTACGAGCCACTGTTTCTGAGATATAACGATTCATAAAGTTATAAAAGTTGTTATCGTCATAATATACATGAGTACGCCACGTATATACATCTAGAGTTGTTATATTAAAAAAAAAAAAAAAACAAAAAAAAAAAGAAGCTGAAGGTTTTAAAAAGAGTAATTCAACTCAACAAGAAGTTATTACCAACGGCATCCGCTTTCTTCTTTCTATGTACGGAGCTCCTAAAAAACTACCTGTTTAGATAAGCATCGATATGCATGTTTCGTTAAAAATACTAAAAATAAAAAACAAGTTCAATTAGCTTGTCTTCCTCCAACCTCAGTTGCTGCTCACCAACATCTTTTTCGAGTATATTACCAAGTTCAAGTGTGGCTTGGTTATCAGCTAGACCCTACAGACTGGGGTTGGAAGTTGGTCAACAACATATTAGAGCCAGTTCAAACTTTACTTCCACCTGCGCCGGAAAAACTTCTGAACACTATTTTTTGCAACTGCAAAAAGGGATGCAGTGCTAAATGTGGTTGCAAAAAAGTCGGACTGTCTTGTTCTTTGGCATGCACAAATTGTCAAGGCCGGTCGTGCTCTAATATTTAATCACAAACAATGGAGGATTCGTTTGACTCCGACGAAGTATCATGCGATACATCGCTATTGACGCAATTTACTTGCATCCAAAATGAAGATGAAGAAGAAGCAGGAGAAGAAGAACAAGAAGAAGAACAAGAATTTGAAACTTACGAATAAGACGAATAAACTTCAACACTTTTTTTTAATTTACATCGCTTTTATCTTTCCCAATCTTTGAAAATTTCCGTTATTATGCAATAGTTTTACATTAAACAGGATCACAACTGACCCGTGGAGTAGGCCACTGGGGAAACCACGTTAAAAAAACGCGCTAAGTACACTACCTCATAGGTGGCGTGGAAACGTGTGCATATTATGACGATAACAACTTTTATAACTTTTTGAATCGTTATATCTCAGAAACGGTGGCTCGTAAGAAAAAAAGTATTAATACATTTTTTATTGATAATTTTATGATCTACAATTTTTGTCTGAGGTACTTTTATGATAAAACTTACCGTTTTGCTGAAAATCGCGAAAAACTCATTTTTTTTACCTTTGACCTTGAATAATTTTTTTTCCTTACAGGGGAATGATGGGGAACTTCTAGACATTGTTTATAATTACGTTTTGAACAATTTCACAGAAATTCAGCTTGTTGGGACTTTATGTAACCTCGAATGTCTAAATTGACCGGACTATAGGTAATCAATGTAATGTGATGCCACTGCCTCACAGTCTTTTATCTAGAACAAGCTAGGTCGACAAAAGTCTGTTTTGTTTTTCTCCATTTATATTGGGTCGTTAGGTCATCTTCTAACCATATTACACACTCGTTATTGACTCGTTAGGTCATCTATCCATATTATATACTCGTTATTGACTCGTTACGTCATCTTCTATACATATTATACACTCGTTATTGACTCATTAGGTCATCTTCTATACATATTATATACTCGTTATTGACTCGTTAGGTCATCTTCTATACATATTATACACTCGTTATTGACTCATTAGGTCATCTTCTATACATATTATATACTCGTTATTGACTCGTTAGGTCATCTATACATATTATAAAACAAAGTGGCTTTTTTTTGTCTGTGTGGCCGCGTTGTACTTTTATAATACGCAACGGATTTTGATGCGGTTTCCACCATCATTTAGATAATTTATTCGGGAAGGTTTTAATGTATAATTCATATATATTAAACATAAACGTAGTACTGAAATTTGCCATTTTGTCAATTCGTGAAAAACACGCATTTTTGAGCACTTACATGGCGTGCGCTGACTAAATGGTAAGAGATACATAAAATTAATGTTCTACAAGATCTTAAAACGTTCAACAGAAAAGTCGGCGATAGTATATGTCTATATTCTAAGGATTATCCACAGTATTATCTTGAATTTCAAAAAAAAAAAAAAAAATATTCTCACTATATCATGAGATAACTTTTATAACTAGTGCCCGTCGTGACTCGAGATGAGAACATATTTTATGTTAACAAACAGAAGACACAATAAATTTCAATCAATTATCTCACTCCATCAATTGCTCAAGTTCATCGCTAACTTTCAACAGATACAAATAAAAAAACAGCCTTTAATCTTTAATCCTTAAAATAGATTGCTAGGGATGTCGGAATCCTCTTTGCAGGAATTCAATATCATAGTATGTCAAGATACAAGTTTTAAAATTATATAATTATGAAAAATGTATCTCTTGTCGCAAAAAAATATGTTATTATTGTTGACCAATAAAATAAATAATGAACGTGATAAAATAAATAAGTCCCGCATACTGAATTAGCAAAATGTTATCTCACTCAATTTTTACAATCCTATGTATTGTATATTTTATCTTTGCACACTGGGAATAACCTTATTAAAGAACTGTTATGTTATCTAAAGGTATAAAATATAAATCTCTCTATAAAATGATAGATCAGTAACTTTCGATATATATAAAAGAAATGTAGAGAAATCTTCAAAAACTCCAAACTCCAAACTTCCAATCTTCTTCAAAACTTGTTTTATAAATAGTTAAAAACGTATTTTCTTTCTTCCTTTTCTTTTCATGAGTAGAATGAGTAGGTAACCTATACGTCTTTTTCGGTTCAACCACGTTACTTAGTTGCTGAGCAGACGAATTTTTCAAACCTATGTTTGAAGCAATGGATTATTAGCAATATCCTTCAAAACTCGAAAATTGTGATTAAAAAGTGTGTGAAACAATTTAAAAGTATCGATATTTGAAAGCAAAAATCGATAAAAATCGACATCCCTACTCGCTATGTCGATGCGGGGGTGTATGTGTGACACGGAACGATTAATTTGTCAGTACTAATCATTTACGGAAAACTACAGTAGGTAGTGGGAATTGACACCATAACATCACGCCTTGTTTCCCCAAAGGGTTGGGTTAGGCAGAGGTGGTACCTATAGTGCACCCACATGTCGCCAGATATATTTTAGCTCCATGTAACGGGGCAAGACTATTGCCATCAACCGGGCACAAATCCAGAATCCGGGCTGCTACTGAGAAATGTCAGGTGGAAAAACCCAATAACACCCCACATTCATTTAATCATTTCAATAATTAATTAATTTAATTTTTAGGGTTCCATACCAAAATGGTAAAAAAGGAACCCTTATGGTGTGACTCAGTCTTTCTGTCTGTCTGTCACAGCTGGATATCTCAAGAACTGCTAATGCTATCAACTTGAAATTTGGAACAGTTTTAGATGACGTTTACCTAACTATTTTGCGAATAAGAAAAAAATTTTCTTTTTTTTTTGCTACAGGGACTGAAAGGGGGTCTTAAAAATTCAAAGTGGGGCTACTAGGGCATGTAGGGTATCATATGAAAGAGCGCTGTTTGCACATTCTCAAACATTTTTTAATTTTTTTTTTAGGCCGCATAGTTTGGACTTTTGATGAAAAATGTAAAAGAAAAACACCATTCCCCCCCCCCCCCCCCCTTATCTCCGAAGTTTGCAAAGAGAAAAATCAGAAATTATTCTATGTGATAGAAGTTTATGTAAAGATTACAGGAAAAATAAAACGATGTTTCTAAATAGCACACTTTGTCAGAAATCAGAACGGAATCCTCGGTGCGCGAGTCCGACTCGCTCTTGACCGGTTTTTTTTTATAATTTGATAAATGAGACATTCCTATTCTTAAATTAATAACTATGATTTATGTTTTCATTTTATTAGCTTCATTTATTTAATCATTGTATTCAATCAGTTCATATGCTTGTTTTAGCGAATTGTTTTAGAAACTTTTATAAACCCGACCATCTGTAATGTACGGTAAGCAACAGAAGACGGTTCACACTGCTACTTTTTGACATCATCTAACTAAATTAACACAAAATGATACGATAACCTGCTTTTTAGCATTTCATTTATTAAATAAGAGTTAATTTTCTTTAAAATTTACATCTGTTCCGATTTTAATGAAGTATTTTTCTCAATAATTAAGATTTAGAAAACACAAGTGTTAATCGACTTTTGTTGCTGACCGTACTAACAATGCGATTTTGAAACCATTCATCGGTCAACCATTGATGGAGAAATTGCGTAACAAACACACACAAAATACAGTCGAATTGATACCTCCTCCTTTTGGAAGTCGGTTAAAAATCACCCAAACTGCAACCAAAACTCTAATGAACAAAGCCTTTACACCCACGTGAAGCGCTAACGAAGTTAAAAAAAACAAGCTAAGTGCGAGTCGGACTCGCACACGCAGGGTTCCGTACCACCCACCGTACAATGTTTTCTATTATTAAGACCGAGTTTCGTGTATGGGGCTTCCAGTCTAACCTGATGCAACTGAATACCAGTATTTTATATGGAGCGACTGCCTATCTGACCTCCACAACCCAAAGGGTTTTGTAGCAACGTACAAGTTTAAATCACTATATATTTTTAGGGTTCCGTACCACAAAAGAAAAAACTTATAGGATCACTGTGTGTCTGTCTGTCGTCTGTCTGTCCGTCTGTCACAGCCAATTTGCTCCGAATCTGATGGACCGATTAAGTTGAAATTTGGTACACATATGAATTTCTGTGACCCAAACACGGACGTTTGAATGTGTTTGTTGTTGGTCACTTTTGGGGAGCAAATAAGAAAAATTAAAAAAAGATTTGCAATCTGTTCCCTGTGACATTTCAAATGAAAGGGGTTACTGTGAGCTCCTAAAACAATTTTTTTTTTAATAATTATAAAATAAATAGTTAATGTTATTTAACGTGGTGTTTATGTTTGTTTGTTGTTTTTTGTTTTTGTTTTTGTTTGTTGTTTTTGTGTTTGTTTTTATGTTGTTTTTTTTTGTTTTTACGTTATGTTATAAACGAAAATTAACCACTCCTAATTGAAAATTTTAGACTTATTAGTTTCGGAGATAAGGTGCGGACTTAACTCTGAAACCACTAAGTTTAAAATTTTGAAAAAAAAATGCAGAGAATAGTTCTTACACTTATTAGATTACAGGAAAACCTGTAAAAAGTCAATTTTCTTATAATAACATGCTAAATCTAATATTGTGCGTACAAACTCACATTTAGAGTTGGACTGTATGAGAGAATAAAATATAGCAAAGAAAAAAAAATAATAATAATAATAACCCCACCGCAGTATCTCTACGTTGACGTCGTGGTGGGGCTTGCGCGCTCCGAATTTTAGGTCTGTGCCGGTAGAGTTCACTTTGCCGGAACAGGTCTAGGATGAGGAGCCAGACCAAGAGAGATACAGAAACCCGCAGGGCAGCATGTGGCGAGCTGTTGGGCAGTAGCGACCCCACGGACCCTATCTCCCGGGAGAAGTCTTGTTCCTAACCTCTCGCTTGCCTTTATTGGACGGCTGGAGTGAACACTGACGAGGAACAGAGCTCCCACCTCTTTCTTGCCTTTATTGGCCGGTTTGAGTGGAGATTCGCAAGAGCAAACGTGCTCGGAGGAAGGAAGTATTCCAGTAAGTGTTTGTAGGGATCTTGACCATCTTCCGGGCTCTGGGATTGTTCTGAGAACCGTGGGATACCTCTCCACTCCTCACAAGCACCTCAGGACATGTTGCCCCCTTGCCGCTACGACACTATGTGCTAGCGACCTTTTCGGGGGCCCATTATTGTGTGTGCAAGTCACCCCCTGCCATTTTATCCGTGTATTACAAAACATTGATCCGGCAGGGGCCATAGTCCTTTCATAGTTCTAGGCAACCAGTCCACTTTAGCCACTCAAATCCATAGTCCAATCTCTTTATTTCCATATACTGCAATAGTCCTGCACCAACCGGGGGTTGTCCTTGGGTGCACTTGCATAGTGCGTACAGGGATAATCGTCGGTTGGTGCCTCATTTCATTGAAAGCGTCTAACGGGCCTCTGCGAGTTGGCTTTGGCCCCTCGTACGCCTTCTAAAGGTCCGGGACTCCAGGGTCCCGAGAATTGTCAAGACACATAAAAAAAATAATAATTATGTTTTTCAACTAGGAACAATGCTAAGTTTTTTCTTGGGATAAATTCATCCCAACTACCGAACTCTTCAAGGCTCGGAACAAACAGGCGCGACATCTATACCGGATGACTTTTTTTACCGTCTCGAAAAAAATTGGGTATATTAGGTGAACGGAGTAAAAGCCTATGGCATACCTAACTTTTTTAAAAATTCAAATCATATAGGCTTAACTGGACAACTAACTCTGTACGCCGATGATACTTGCCTTTTCTACTTCGGTAACAACATAAACAGCATTATAGCTGACGCTCAAAAAGACCTAGATATATTATACAAATGGTTTAGCTCTAATTTACTTACCGTAAATGCGTCAAAAACATCGTACATGATATTCTCAGCTAAAAATAAAAAAATTCCTGACCACCCAGCCTTACACATAAAAAACACAAAAATCATCAAAAGTAATTGTGAAAAATACCTTGGACTTAGGTTAGACAACAAACTTACTTGGCAAGGACATATTGATTACATAATAACAAAAATAACATCGCTAATGGGATCAATGCGAGGGTACATTAATAACATTCCAAAAAAAATCCGTTACAATATTTACAACTCACTAGTTCGCTCACACATAAATTACCTAATCGAAATCTGGGGATGCGCCACCAAATCTACAATTAAAGATCTACAAATAGCACAAAACAAAATAATTAAACTTCTATTCAACTACGACTATAACACACCTACATCCGAACTATACAAATACACCAACCTAATGAGCATTAATCAACTTTACACATACAATTCCTGCATTCTCATTAGAAAAATTCTTAACAAAACCATACACACACAATTATCCTTTAACATAAAAACATCTAAATATAGCCAAATAAACCATTTTTACAAGTTACCATTTTTACAGCACACATTTTATGTTGGTGCGGGATCACTTACCAGCACTTTACTGTAAATGAACAAGGCACGAGGCGGGTACTTTGAAATGCACGGCGATTGTCATAATAAAAGTGAAAATATGTGTTGTAGATATAAAGGAATTGTAATTTTTTTTTTTTTAATTATTTGACAGGTTGTATGCTTCATATTCAGACATAATGACACGTGTGACATAAAATAATCCTATTTTGATTGCCTCTTTGGTATACAGCAGGTATCACCAATCAGTTTCATTGAGGGTCCGTTTTTAGAGTTCCGTACCAAAATGGTAAAAAGGAACCCTTATGGTGCGACTCACAGCCAGAACCCCTCAAGTGTCTGAGTTTGGCTAATTTTAGACCCAAAACCCCTGTGAGTGGGAAGGGTTGGGGGTTAGTTGCGAACCCCATAGGTTCACAACTACTGATAATGATATTTTTTCCATCGGATGATGTTTTTTTACGTTTATATATATGTGATCTAAGCTTATATACCTACCTATTATGTAAAGTTTTGTCCTTTTGCACACTTTGGGTGCATTTGACACGCGGGCGTTAGGGGGGTTTAGCTGCGAACTCCATAGGTTCACAACTAATGATGATGATTGGTTTTCCATCGGATGATGTTTTTTTACATTTATATATATGTGATATAAGCTTATATACCTAACAAAAAAAGAGTTTTTCTTATGCACACATGGGGTGCATTCGACACTTGAGGGTTTAAAAATAACAGCCAAAGTAACGTCACAAAGTCAAAGTAACAGTTAATTTTGTTTCTTCACAATTTTAGCTGTTGCTTTTATTGTTACTCTTGCCTTGATTTTTCCTGATTACTTTAGTTTTTGTTGAAGAAACTGACTGTCAGTCAGTATTCCTGTCTGTCCGTCTGTCACAGCTGTATATCTCAAAAACTAATAATGCTATCAATTTGAAATTTGGACCCGTTTTAGATGACGTTCGCCCAACTATTTTGCAAATAAGAAACTTTTTTTTTTTCAACAGTGACTGAAAGGGTGTCTTAGAAAATCAAAGTGGGGCTACTAGAGCATGTGGGGTATCATATAAAAGAGCGCTGTTTGCACATTATCAAACATTATTAAATGTTCCTTTCCTTTTGATAAAAAATGTAAAAAAAATACTGTTCCCCCCCCCCCCTAATTTCCGAAGTTTGCATAGAGAAAAATCTGATCCATGATGTTTTTTCACGTCATAGGATGACCCCTGATTTTGTTTCGCATGTTGGGCAAAATGTTAGTAGGTATGTTGGTTATTCTATTAGGATTTTGTTTCGCATGTTGGGCAAAATGTTAGTAGGTATGTTGGTTATTCTATTAGGATTTTGTTTCGCATGTTGGGCAAAATGTTAGTAGGTATGTTGGTTATTCTATTAGGATTTTGTTTCGCATGTTGGGCAAAATGTTAGTAGGTAAGTTGGTTATTCTATTAGGATTTTGTTTCGCATGTTGGGCAAAATGTTAGTAGGTAAGTTGGTTATTCTATTAGGATTTTGTTTCGCATGTTGGGCAAAATGTTAGTAGGTATGTTGGTTATTCTATTAGGATTTTGTTTCGCATGTTGGGCAAAATGTTAGTAGGTATGTTGGTTATTCTATTAGGATTTTGTTTCGCATGTTGGGCAAAATGTTAGTAGGTAAGTTGGTTATTCTATTAGGATTTTCTCAGCAGCAGCCTGGAGGCTGGGTTCACGTTGTTGATTTTCTTTGTGAATCGCATTTCGCAGTGTGCAACCTAGGAAGTTGACTGTGAATGATCCTGTGGATGCCTTTGTAAATTAAGGCTTCCAGCTAGGTCATAAAACTTATAAACTAAGCGACTACACTCTGTGGGTGAAAAATAATTGGCAAAATCTGGGTGACGGTACATACGACCCTGACTAACCCCTTCTGGGTGACGGTACATACGACCCTGACTAACCCCTTCTGGAAAGGTACAAGCGTGATGTTTTGTTAAATAATATTATGTTTTTTTACGACTTGAACTTGAATATTTACTTACGGCTCTTTATTAAAATGTGAAAATAAAATGTGAAAGGCCTCTTGAACCTGAACATTTAAGGCTTGCGCACATTTGGGCGAGCCTCCCCGCATCACAACGCATTGCAAAAATCCTCCTGCATCACTTTAGTATCTATTTTGTATGAACCATCGCCACCAGGTGGAGGCCGCACCAGGCAACAGCGCAAAGCACTGGCGAATCGCTCGCCAGTTGTATTTTCGCGGCTAATAGTTTTCCGTTGCAATGCGGCCTACCTGTAGAGTAAATAGCATGATCAGCCTATACTTTTCCCACAGCTGAGACACACGCTAATCCACCACGCGGGCCCAGTGCGGGTTGATGGATGTCACATGACATAGAATTTTTGATTCTAGGACATGCCGGTTTCCTCACGATGTTTTCCTTCACCGTTTTGAGAGCAGTGGTGATGAAATTATTTACAAAAAGTAAAACGTCTGCCTGAGTACGAGCCTACGACCTACAACTCGTAAGTCGCGGCCGTTACCATTGGCCCACCACTGCTCTTTCTTTAGTGAAGTGTGCGATGCTTGTAAAGTGTGATGCTTCATACAAAATGTACGAAAGTGATGCAGGAGAATATATGCAATCGTTGCGTTGCGGCGCGGCCCGCCCTAATGTGCGCGAGTCTCATTGTACTCGAGTTTTACTGCGTTGCACTGCGGCGCGCCGCGGCTCCTAATGTGCTTAGGCCTATTGTTGCGATGCGGCACGCTGCGGCATTTCATACAAACTTTCAAGCCCTTTTTTATTGAAATGAATGAACAGATTTTAATGAAACTTGAAACTTTGTATTTATTTATTTATTTAACTTTAATTAGCACGGTTAAAAACCAATTACAATAATTAAAGACACATATACGCAGAAAACAAAATTTGTAAAAATAAAAAACAATCAAAAAATTTGCAATATGTACTTTCATGAATCCCTCTCACAGTACTTCTGACATGCCAATAATATCTTCGTCCATTCATCCGCAAACAGATCGTTTGTTGGATTAGAATCCAAGAGATCATTAAGTGCGGCCAGAGTGCGAGGTACTGGGGACTGAGCACGCGCAACAGTGCGACATGGGGGCACAGCAAACAGCCTGTGTTTTCTGCCGCGGCAGTAATTGTCTGGGACGAAGAAGCGAGCCAGGACAGCATGCAGATCAGGTGCATCAATAGTGCCACGGAATGTCTTGCAGGCTATAGTGAGCTGATCTCGTGCTCGCCTTACCACTAATGAGTTATATCCGAGGCATCCCAATAGAAATTTAGTCGGATAGAGGTAAGTATAATAGCCGTGTTTCCGCTTGTATAAAAACCTAAGGAACGCTTTTTGTACCTTTTCCAGTAAAAGCGCATAGGTACGTTCGTGTGGATTCCACACGCAGGAGCTGGATTCTAATTTGCTACGTACAAGTGCATTAAAAACAATTTTGATGGCATGTGTGGTGCGAAAATCGCGGCAATTACGTAGGACAAAGCCCAACCTTTTTAACCGACTTCTAAAAAAGGAGGAGGTTCTCAATTCGGATGTTTGTATTTTTTTTTTTTTTTTTATGTTTGTTCGCGCATAACTCCGTCGCTTGCCAACCGATTTGAAAAATTTTTTTTTTTTGTTGGAAAGGGTATACTTCCCAAATGGTCCCATTTTTGTCAAAATCCAGTTCTGATGATGGGATCTTGGAGAAATCGAAGGAACTCTTCAAATATTATAGGCACACCTATAGCGATTTGGGTATTTTTTATAGTAGCTCGTGCATTTGCTCTCGGAAAGCACCACTTGGTGAAGTGGAACTGATGATGAAGACCACAGATGGCTACCGGAACTACTCAATAATAAATATTTCACGGGTTGCGATTCGATTACTTTAATATGGTTGCTAAGCAATTTCCGCTCGTCACACAATGCGTGTGCTGAGTGGTTGTTGAGGAGTTCTCCTGGTTCTTACCAGCGGAACTCCTCAACAATTAACGTCCCAGCATCGGGAAAAGCAATATTTTGTAACATGTGATGAGCAATTGAGATCAGACTATTGTAACTTATACAAATTATAAAGCGAGCAGACTATTGTAACTTATACAAATTATAAAGCACTAAAAAGCGAGAAATAAAAACTTTTTAACAAAAAAAAAACCGACTTCCAAAAATCACTACAAAGTGAAAAATAACTTTGATTTCGGAAGTCGGTGGCAAAAAAAAAGAAAGTAAATAAAAAACGAAAGACACCGACTTCCGAAATCAAAGTTATTTTTCACTTTGTAGTGATTTTTGGAAGTCGGTTTTTTTTTTTGTTAAAAAGTTTTTATATAGGATTCTTTAGCTACCGTGGCAATATGGTCGTGGAAGGTGAGCTTTCGGTCGAATGTGACTCCCAGATCTTTCATGGCCGTTGTTTTCATGATGACATTGTTATTTAAATTGTATTCAAAATTCACTGAGTGCCGCATTCGACCGAATGTCATAGCGAAACATTTAGATGAATTAAATTCCATCTTATTGTCTAGGCTCCACTTGTATATCGCATCTATGTCTTGCTGCAGTAGCAAACAGTCACGCTCAGAGTTTACTTCAAATTTACAACAACTTGTATGAAATGCCGTACCGAGCCAACGCTCTTAATGTGTGCTTAGAGCTCTTTACTGAATGTTTTATTAAAATGTTAAAATAAAATGTAACAGAAGCCTACTTGAAATTGAATATTTTCCGCACGTTAATGAATGTTTTATTAAAATGTATGCCTCGTGCAGTCATGTCACCTGAAACGATCAACAGGAAAATAAAGTGATAGGTTTTAAACACATTAAATTTTAACAGTAGTACGCTTGAACTTGAATATTTTCGGTATTTTCGTTTAAATTCGGTGCTGTGTTGTGTGCGTGTGTTGTGATATCTTAAAAGCCTACTTTACCGTGGGAGGTCTGCGTGTAGGTTTTTAGTCGTGAGTAAACTCCAAAATAGTAGTGCACATAATCTTATTAATGCAGGATTGAGCGCTATGTTTATGTATAATGTCAAGTCAAGTTTTATGAAATAAATAGTTTTAATTTTTTTTTTTTGAAACGAGATAATTCAAACCGAACATGACGTCCCGGTAACGGTGTGCGGTGGGCACGCGGCCATAGTCCATCGTTATTTCGCCGCCATCATCTCGTTCTCGTTGACGTCCGAGTCGCGGTGGACATTGGGTAGGTATAAACTGACGGCTTTGAACGCGGTCCGTGATAGAAGTTGTGCGCTCAACGCATTTTTGGCGCCACGCATTTTATTAGTACCACTGCCGTCTCGGCACTGCTAAAATTAATCGGGGTCGTGGTACTACTAAAATTAAACAGTCCACTGCACCGGGAAGGGACGTCAACGAGAAAACCGATGACGGCGCTGAAGTAGCGACAGTACATTTACTACGGCGCCGTCAACTGTTTTCTCGTTGACGTCCCGTTCCAGGGGCCCTACTCCCTAAGTCCGTCCGTCTTATCGTCCGTCCGTTTATCCGTCCATCTGACGATTTATTTACATTACGATCCATTAAAACAAGTGTAAAAGTTAAATTTTTCGGACGGGCAACAACACATCGGGAGTAGGGACAACTGGCAAATCATGTTGTCATTCATACTTCGTTCGGGCCCCGAACCAATCATCCATCCGTAGGTGTTACGGAGTAAGAAACGCCCGTAACGAAGGCCGAAACTACGGGCTTCGTGCTTAGGGAGTAGGCCCCCAGGTGCTGTAGACAAACAGTTAGAAGAAAAGTATAATACAACAGATTGCTACTGAGAAATTCATTATACATCTACACCTACCACTTGTCAGTAGGTACCTACTGTACCTCATCTAGACGAAAAAAAAATTAATGAAGAATGATGATGAAAATGGAAAATGCACACTGTACATTATAATGTAAACTGCGCATTTTCCAACATTTACAAGAACGTAAGTGTTTTTCGCAACATGTAGTCCCTACGCAATCACATAATGGACTTGCAGCCCTTAGCGTGTAAGTAGCAACAAACTTTTAATAGACCATTAGTCTCCTACAACTTGAATATTATAGAAAATTGTCAACATGTTTTTTTTTTATTATAAAGGGTTCTTTAGTGTAGGTACTTATTCTATCTTGTTATTTATGTTTTGAAGAAAAGCTGTAAAAATAGGCTATACATTTTATGAGATTTCAACTTATTCGTAGGATTTCAACAACGATATAAGTCACGCAAAAAGTGTCTTATTGAGAAGAATGAGTTTACAAAATAATAATGGCATTTCTATGATAATCAAGTCCAGTTTATGCGACATTGTGTTGTGTGTGTCTGAGGTGTCATACGAAACAACAAAGCGACTATCTTTTGACGTGGTAGGATATATCTTTAAGGGCCTGTGGCGGCATCTACATCGCCACATACGAACTACGCATCACAATGACATGACGTCACGCAATCCTGCATCGCGCAATCAGAGTTTACCACGTGATTAGCATATATACAACGTCCCGACATCAACCGTCTGGCAGTAGCCCACCAGACACAACACCCGTCTGGTCGGAGGATCCTCCCTTTTCTATGGAGGATGAGTGAACTTTACAGCCTGTTCCTGCCTCTAAAGACCTATTTCACGATGTCCGAATAGCCACTATTCACCGAATAAATTAAAAAATTGAACAGAATTTGTATGAAATTATCTGCCAAGTAAATGAATAGGAACTTAATCGTAGGTGGTGAAACAGGCCCTTAACATTATAAAACAAAGTCGCTTTTCGTGTGTCTGTGTGGCCGCGTTGTTCTTCTAAACTACGCAACGGATTTTGATGCGGTTTTCACTATCATATATAAAATTTATTCCGGATCGTTTAATAATAAATACATTAAAATTTAACTTATACCACGTGTCGTTTTGTATCCTCGTCAAATTGAGGGGGTGGGAAAGACCATCCAACCGAAACAACTTTTTTCATGGCACCAAAATCGTAATCGCGAAAAAATAATCAGCCGTCCCATACATTTGCGTCGAGTAGGTATTGAAGTTTTCTATGGGACAGTTGAAATTTTTTTCGCGAATACGATGTTGGTTCGCCCGTAGTTTCGGAAGTTTCGGAAGCCCGAAGTTTCGGCCTTCGTTACGGGCGTTTCCTACTCCGTATCACCTACGGATGGATGATTGGTTCGGGGCCGCGAACGAAGTAAGAATGACAACACGATTTGACAGTTGTCCCTACGCCCGATGTGTTTTTGCCCGTCCGAAAAATTTAACTTTTACTCTTGTTTTGATGGACCATTATGTCAGACGGACGGATTGACGGACGGAAGGACAGACGGACGGTTTTAGAAAGTAGACCCCCTGTAACACACACTGAAATTTGCCGAGGATGCGAAACGACACGTTGTATATAATACAGAAACCTTTATGTTTTGTGAAGTCTTAAAAACCCTGCGAAGCAGGGGATCTACTCCCTAAGTCCGTCCGTCCGTCAGTCCGTCCGTCTGACATAACGATCCATCAAAACATCCGTAAAAGTTAAATTTTCGGACGGGCAAAAATACATCGGGCGTAGGGACAACTGTCAAATCGTGTTGTCATTCTTACTTCGTTCGCGCCCCGAACCAATCATCCATCCGTAGGTGATAGACCTAGATAGTAGGTAGGGAGTAGACCCCCAGGGCCGGGTTGCTAGTATCATAATATAAGACTTCATAACATCACATAACACCACGCCTGTAATCCCCGAAGGGTTAAGCAGAGGTGTACCTGTAGTACACGCACATTTCGCCCGTTATGTTTGAGTCCCATGTAATAGGGAGCGAGCCTATTGCCATCAACCGGGCACTAATCCAGACTCCAGTCTGCTGCTGAGAAATTCCAGACGGAAAAACCCAGTAACACTTTGCACGACCTGGGAAACGAATCCAGGAACTCATGCGCAGCAGTATCCGCAAGACTTCATTTAAAGTGATTTATCCGAAGGTCCAGCGGTGATATTCTGTAAAAATATCACCGTCAACACTTAGGTGAAGTGATTAGGTAAATGAAAGTATGGCGAACGACGCATCGCTCTAGAGCAGTTTGTCAGTTGTACTTACGTTTGTTTTGAATTTTATAATATTTTTTTTTGTTTAAAGTTTAGAATAATTTCTACCGTTTATTCTAATTTTTTTACGTAATATTTTAATGTAATTTAATTATAAGTAATAATATTAATGTAGTAAGGAGAAAACAGAGGGGCAATTCTCGTACCTAAAAACGTTCACAATCTCATGCCAGCGTCAATCAAATGTCAAAAATTTAGGTAAACGCTATACAATTTTTGACAGATTGAGTCTTGAGATGATATTGCGAACGTTGTTAAAAATACGAGAATTACCCCTCAGTTCATTCTGAACGTTTTTAGTAGTAGTTTTATGATTTCAAATGGGATTTTTTTTTTTTGATATTCCATTATTATTTCAAAATTCAGAGGCCGTTATGGACTAAACCACTATTTAAGAGATATTATTATACATATATTATCATTTCATTTTATTATGTAAGTAGTTCAATCCACGATCTCAAAAAAATGCCGTAAAAAGTAACAATTGTCAGAAGAATCGAGTTTTGTCGTCCGCAGTCAGAATATTAGTGTGGATAATCTTATTTCTCAGTTAGTATAATATACTTATATTATACTTATTCTTCATACAGATTGTCCCTAATAAATAACCGAATAACTCCTTGAATATTAAACTAAGCCATATTTATATCCGAATCCGCTGTATCCCATCTCGTATCACAGTCAAGGACGGTCGCGTCGCGGTCATTACCATGTAAAGCCTTGTGTTTCCCGAGATAGAACCACCAAACAGATATATGCAGAAGACCCATAATATAGTACAATACATAATTAGCCTATATTGTTCCCACTGCTGTGATACAGGCCTCCTCTCTGTGAGAGAGAAATCGACATTTTATTTGCACGTAAGTAGCAGAAACATTTCTATATATGGCGATAACGCCGCCTGTAATAAATTTCTAACTTCTCAACACAGTAGGTACGTTTCCCGTCGCTGCCGCGCGACGTTCTAATTCTTACCTGATACAACAACAACAACAACACCTAGTAAATACATTTTATTTTAGCTTTTTTTTTTGCTTTATTATGAATGTGTTTTAAAAAAAATTGTAATGATTGGTTTTTGACATATTTTGAATTGAATTATTATTTTTATTATTTTTTAAATGTACTATTGACATGCCACCTTATTGTAATACTTATTTGTGTTAATTTTGTACGCCATATATTGGCAAAACATAGCGCACTCATTTTTATACACTATCTGCAATCATACCTATGTTTTACAAAATAAATGATTGATTGATTGATTGATTGATTGACATATTTTTAAAGTACAGTGGGCTGCATCAATTGGGTACCCCAGTTGTATTAAAATAAAAGGAGCTCGTGGCTAAGTAATAACAGCCGCACGGGTCGATCCGTCAGGTTAAGCTACGCTTGCCGGGGTTGGTCAGTGGATGGGTGACCATCTTTACATATCGAGATTCCTCCGTGCCTCGGAAAGCACGTTAAGCCGTTGGTCCCGACTGTCATTCGTGGATCTTTGACAGTCGTTACGGGTCGTCAGAAGCCCGAAAGTCTGACAACAAGTCTTACCAAGGGGTATCGTATTACCCAGTTACTGGGTTGTGGAGGTCAGATAGGCAGTCGCTCCATGTAAAATACTGGTATTCAGCTGCATCCGGTTAGACTGGAAGCCGACCGCAACATAGTTGGGAAAAGGCTAGGCAGATTGAGTTGTATTAAAATTTTAATGCAACTGAGGTACCCAATTGATGCAGCCTACTGTACACATGGAACGCATTTTTTTATCGAGAACAATTTGGTTTCGGAGATATACAACGTGTCGTTTTGCATACTCGTCAAATTTAAGCGTGTAGCATCAAACCGAACAATTTTTTTCACGTCACCAACATCGTAATCGCGAAAAAATAATCAGCCGTCCCATACATGTCATTTGCGTCGAGTAGATTGAAGTTTTCTATCTATGGGACAGTTGAAATTATTTTCACATTTACGATGTTGGTCCCATGGAGAAAGTTGTTCGGTTTGATGTTCTGTATCACACCCTGTTTATGGACAGGACGTCGGTCGAGTCAGCTAGTTACAAAAATAAAATCGACTTATGATTATCCCACTACAGGGGGATAAGCTTCTTCTTATACAGATAAAGTACACGCATTTATGTTGGTCGAGACTGCTATCACCACATAATCAGCCTATAATGTTCCCACTGCTGGGACACAGGCCTCCTCTCAGTGAGAGGGAGTGGGCCGTAATCCACCACGAGGGCACTGGGCCCTCGTGGTGGATTACGGTTGCGGGTTGGTAGATGTCACATGTCTTAGAATTTTTGGTTCTAGGACATGCCGGTTTCACTATGACGTTTTCCTTCACCGTTTTGAGAGCAGTGGTGATGAAAGTGTTTACACAAAGTAAAGCACCTGTGTGGGTTCGAACCCACGACCTACAACTTGTAAGTTGGGGCCGTTACCACTGAGCCACCACTGCTCTACATATATCACCACACACACTGCTATTTGGCGCAGTTTAACCACTACCAAATAATGATTTCCTTCACCATGTTAGTCAATCTTTATTGTGGATCATAGGTAGGTACATAATACAGGTCTTAAATAATTAAATAGTGATCAGCCTTGTAAATAAATAAAAAATAATGTAAATTTAATTTTCTATGTACCTAAGGGAGGGCCCTTAGGTACATAGAAAATTAAATTTACATTATTGTTACAAATGATTAAGATTTCACATAAAATTGGTGCCCATTACATGTCTCGTAAATTGCAATTATTTAAATTGAAGAGTCGCTGTCGTCAATTTTGTAACTCGATAATATCTTTCTGCTGACTGTACATAACTTTGTTTTCGTTAGAAACTTCATACATTTCTCATTCATTCAAAATATTTTTACATCATTCGATGCTGCCTTTCTGCATTTTAGAACTCCAATCTATACTAATAATAAAGCTGAAGAGTTGGTTTGTATGTTTGAAAGCGCTAATCTATGGAACTTTCAGGCGGATTTTAGAAATTATCTGTGCATTTGATAGCCCAATTCTTGAGGAATGCTATAGGCTATAGAACATAACGCTAGCACCCATAAGAGCCGATCAATCAATCTGCCTAGCCTTTTCCCAACTATGTTGGGGTCGGCTTCCAGTCTAACCGGATGCAGCTGAATACCAGTATTTTACATGGAGCGACTGCCTATCTGACGTCCACAACCCAGTAACTGGGTAATACGATACCCCTTGGTAAGACTGGTTGTCAGACTTTCGGGCTTCTGACGACCCGTAACGACTGTCAAAGATCCACGAATAACAGCCGGGACCAACTGCTTAACGTGCTTTCCGAGGCACGGAGGAATCTCGATATGTAAAGATGGTCACCCATCCACTGACCAACCCTGGCAAGCGTAGCTTAACCTGACGGATCAACCCGTGCGGCTGTTATTACTTAGCCACGAGCTCCGAGCAAAAATTTAAAAAGGCAGAAAGTACGCTAAGCAGAAACGAAGTAATAGTACGGACAGGTGATAGGATGCGACGAGGTGGGTCGCAGGAACGAGAAATTTCACGCGGGCGAAGTCGCGGGCAGAAGTTATAGTTTTATAAACAATATAATCTGTAGAAAATAAACAATTATAATGTTATCAAACTATTTAGGTACTTTTAAAGATTACCATTATAAGTTTATCAAGGAAACGCTTGATTTTAATCATGAACTAATAAATAAAGACTAATAATTGAATACCTAATTTATTTATTGTTATACGATAGGTAGTCACAGGTATAAATATTTAATACACCAGGTGAGCAATATTTTAATGGCACCAATAATCGTATGAAACAAAAAAATACTTACAAAAAAGTTCGAAAAACCAAAAAGAAAGTTCCGTTCCAAAAATCCAATTCAATTTTCACTGAACTTTATCACATTTTCATCCAAAATTCACCTTAGAACCAGCACTAAATAGTCACAACCCACAGTTTACACGAGTTAACTTTTATTTACGAGTCTCAATTTGTTTCGAAAACGAGGTACGCTCGAGCAGGACAGGTCTGCACACGACGACTGGTCGCGGTAGACTGAGGCTACATTCTGAAGTGTCCTGACTGTCCTGTGTCGGGAAATTGTTCCTTCGTGAAAAGTATACAGGGTGTAAGGCTGAGGCTACATCAGGCCGCGACGCGACCTGCGACACATGAGCGACTAAAACAAATAAATGAATGCTCACGTATATGGCTACACCGTACATCAAATATTACTCTCGTTATTCGTTTCGCTCTTCCAGTCGCATCGCAAATCGCTGCTTACTGTAGCCTCAGCGTAAGTGTAAACAGTGGCAATCTTTTAAGGGGTCATTCTACTCATCATTATGAACAACTTTTACTATGGACCAAACCTAAAATCACGAAAAAAAAGTCAGCTGTTCAGTACATTTATGTTCGCATAATTCGTCAAAATGTAGAGAACAGCTGATTTTTTTTCCGCAATTTCAGGTTTGGTCCCATAGTAAAAGTTGTTCATAATGATAAATAAAATGACCCCTTAAAAGATTGCCACTGATTACACATACACTCTGTAGTGCGTTTTATTTAGCTGAATGTGATGCAAGTAGTCTATTCAAGATTTATTTGAGTAATAAAATGTGGTTATTTTTATATGATTTGCTCAGATTTTAAGACAATGATAGATTGGCCTGGAGGAGCTCGTGGCTAAGTAACAACAGCCGCACGGGTCGCTACGCTTGCCGGGGTTGGTCAGTGGATGGGTGACCATCTTTAAATACCGAGACTCCTCCGTGCCTCGGAAAGCACGTTAAGCTGTTGGTCCCGGTTGTCATTTGTGGATCTTTGACAGTCGTTACGGGTCATCAGGAGCCCGAAAGTCTGACATCCAGTCTTATCATGGGGTATCGTATTACTCAGTAACTGGGTTGTGGAGGTCAGACAGGCAGTGGCTCCATGTAAAATACTGGTATTGAGCTGCATGCGGTTAGACTGGAAGCCGACCCCAACATAGTTGGGAAAAGGCTAGGCAGATTGATTGATTGGCCTTACGTGTTCAAAAATAATTTGGAAATGATTGATTATTTTATATTGTGTATAACCCTAACCTACGTTAAATATAACTTCTAAAGAAAATAGATTGATATGCTTGAATAGATTACATAATAAAGAAGATTGGCTACGTCTAGCCCGTAGACTCTAGCTAGGATCTACGGGCTACGCGTTCGTAGCATATTAGGTGCTACGCCTTAGCTTGGCGTAGACGCGTAGACACTGACATTTTACCGTGTAGTTCGAAATTGAGACTTACTCATTAAATAGGTGTTTTATTTATAACTAGCTTTTGCCCGCGACTTCGTCCGCGTTTCCGTCGTTTTTCGTAAAAAAGTACCATATGTCCTTCCTCACGGTTCAGTGGTTTTGATGTAACAGACAGATTAACTTTCGTATTTTAGTAGGGAAATATAATATGTCAATCCACAATACTGTTGAAAAATATCGCAATAAGGAACCGCAGACTATTATTATTAATAGCTGTGCCCGCGACTCCGTCAGCGTGTAACTCCTTGTATGTTATTAAGTTAATGTATTGGACTGCTAAGCTATCGGGAGTTACACGTGTTATTGTGAGTCAACCATAAAAGATAGACATATGCTGTTGTGGGATATTTTTTAGATAATTTTATGTAGAACATTTCCGTCATAAATGATTTCTATGTAGCTTTAACCATTAAGGCTGCACACGCGCCGTAAGCTTAAAAAATGGAGCAACTTCTCCCGTTTTCCCAACATTTCCCTTCACTGCTCTGCTCCTATTGATTGTAGCGTGATGAAAAGTATACTATAACCTCCCCAGGAGTATAAAGAATAATTGTACCAAGTTTCGTTAAAATCCGTCGAGTAGTTTTTGTTTCTATAAGGAACATACAGACAGATAGACAGACAGACAGACAAAAATTTTACTGATTGCATTTTTGGCATCAGTATCGATCACTAATCACCCCCTGATAGTTATTTTGAAAATATATATCATGTACAGAATTGACCTCTCTACAGATTTATTATAAGTATAGATGACGCGTGCACTCCGCACTTACAACCTCACAGCAAGTGACACAGACCTATTATGTTGTTGTCTATAGCCATTTTTGTTAAAACAAATGATCACCATATTCCCGACTTTGCATAATACTAGAATCAGGACAACAAGTTTAAGGCGAAAGCGCCAGGGTAGCCCGCGAAATTCAAAATTTCCTACGATTTTTGCAATTTCCAGGTCAGTGTGAGCTTGTATGTTGATTAAAATATGATTCGCGGCCGTAGCTAATATGGCTTTACAGAATTATAATCATTAGAATCAGCAATACAACTCCATAAGTTAGCATTTAAGTACCTCAAACCTCATGATTTCATGAAATCGCTAGATTTGAGGTAAATGCTAACTTATTATGTTAACTCGCGATTACGTTGTTGGTCCCATGGAGAAAATTATTTGGTTTGATGTTCTGTACCACACCCTGAAAGGCAAGGATGCAAAACGACACGATTCATACGACTTTGAGCAAACCTCTAATTATATTTACCAACTAGCTTTTGCCCGCGACTTCGTCCGCGTTTCCGTCGTTTTTCGTAAAAAAGTACCATATGTCCTTCCTCACGGTTCAGTGGTTTTGATGTAACAGACAGATTAACTTTCGTATTTTAGAAGGGAAATATAATATGACAATCCACAATACTGTTGAAAAATATCGCAATAAGGAACCGCAGAATATTATTCTGTTATTAAGTTAATGTATTAGACTGCTAAGCTATCGGGAGTTACACGTGTTATTGTGAGTCAACCATAAAAGATAGACATATGCTGTTGTGGAATATTTTTTAGATAATTTTATGTAGAACATTTCTGTAATAAATGATTTCTATGTAGCTTTAACCATTAATGCTGCACACGCGACGGCGGAAGCTTAAAAAATGGAGCAACTTCTCTCGTTTTCCCCAACATTTCCCTTCACTGCTCTGCTCCTATTGATTGTAGCGTGATGAAAAGTATACTATAACCTCCCCAGGAGTATGAAAAATAATTGTACCAAGTTTCGTTAAAATCCGTCGAGTAGTTTTTGTTTCTATAAGGAACATACAGACAGACAAAAATTTTACTGATTGCATTTTTGGCATCAGTATCGATCACTAATTACCCCCTGATAGTTATTTTGAAAATATATATCATGTACAGAATTGACCTCTCTACAGATTTATTATAAGTATAGATTAAAGTTTTTGAAGTAATTTCTTAAGATTAAAACTTGTTTCACCTAAATGATTAAATACAATAAAGTTCTATGTATTTTCCTAATGATTTAATCCGAAAATTAAAACTTTGTCTGAATCTGTACTACATTAAAAGGGTACTAGAGCTTAGTAAAATTCGAAGTATTCATAAAACTTTCTAATAAAATAAAATAATAATATCATAATAGTTGGGCTTCTTGTAAAAGAGGTTGGAAAAAAAGAATTAAAAAAGGAAGAAAGAGGTTAGAATACTATCCTCTTTCTTCCTATTCTAATTATTTTTTTTAGCAGATTTCCGTGTTTCAGTAGGGATTTTCTAAGTTGCCTCTCAAGGCTGATAAATTTACGTTTCAGTGCTTCAAGGATCTTATGGCGCTCGAATGACCTTCACAGGGGGACGCTGTTGGTAAACATTTGTGCGATTGTCTTGTGATGTCACTTGAAATGTATTCAAAAAACAAGATGGCGGCTTCGATTTTGACCGCGCGCCAAAATATCCTTGTTACGCTAAAGTACTTTGTGTTTGCGTTTTCCAATAATATTTCATTTGCCTTTATTTGGACTAATGATAGACAGATAGCACACCAAATTCAAGAGGTGGCTTAAAAAAGAAAGAAAGAAAAGAAAGAAAAAACTATTTATTCCCGCGAAAAATGACGCACATACTTTCATTTTTACACAATCCTAAAAAATAAAAAACAATTGGGTGGCTTACTTGCTCTTATAGCAGGGCAGAAGTTGAACGATTCCAGTGTGAGAGAGAGACGGAGCTATATGCGGCCTACAGCACCATCCTTTTTTCTCAACGGATCCATGACGTTTTTCACGTCATAGTACAGCCCCAGGCTAATATAATTATCTGCAATTCTGCAATTCCTTGTAAAGGCTGACTTACGTTTGCATTTGTTATGTAGCGAGTCAAGTCCCTTGACGTCTATATACAGGAAACTTCACAATGAAAAACTGTCACTTTTGGACTTATGTTTGGACACATTACTTACTTGCTACTTGAACTAAACTAGCTACTTAATTACTGTAGAGTTCCATCCATCTGAATTCGTCCGGATGTCTGGTATTTGGCCCTTCGTCTAGACTTTATCCGGTCTTGTCTTTTGTTCGGATTTCTTAAGGGGGATGCGCTAAGGTAGCCCGCGAAATTCAAATTTTCTTACGTTTTTTGCAATTTGCAGGTCAGTGTCACGTTGTATCTTGATCAAAATATGATTTGCGACAGTAACAAAAATATATTTGCATAATTTGACCATAAAAATCATCAATAGATAGACATCTTAGATAGATCTTTTTAGAATTTAAATTTTCTTTTTTTTCCGCGCTTTGTTTTCGCCAGGTTGAAGGAGAAGCAAAAGTATAAAGCCGATAAACAGCATAATATGACAAAATAGAAAATTCAAATATTTTTGAGTTTAGAACACAAATAAATGTTAATTTGTTCATAAACGTTTTTTTTATTGTAAGTAGGTAATAATCATGGTTTTTGATGATACTATATTTATAAACATTATTTAAATATTCAAAAAACATTAACGCCTTAAAGACGCATTAACTCTTTGCCGAGATTAAAAAAAAACACCATTCACTTCCGAATAGAGAGGACCGCCTCGGCCAGTTCAAAATGAAACTGGCGCGAGACGGTTGTGAATGCCTCTGCATTGAACCAATTTGGACTAAGTATATGTATAAGTTGAGAGCAGTGGTGGCCCAGTGGTATTGGCCGCGACTTACGAGTTGTAAGGTCGTAGGTTCGAACCCCGGCAGGCGCTTTACTTTGTGTAAATTATTTCATCACCGCTGCTCTCAAAACGGTGAAGGAAAACATCGTGAGGAAACCAGCATGTCCTAGAACCAAAAATTCGAAGACATGTGACATCTACCAACCCGCACTGTGCCCGCGTGGTGGATTACGGCCCGCTCCCTCTCACCGAGAGGAGGCCTGTGTCCCAGCAGTGGGAACATTATAGGCTGATTATGTGTCTATGTATAAGTTATCTGTGGCAATTTTTATTCCCGCACACGCGTTTGAAATACATTGCATTCTGAACCTAATCGTATTGCGATATGAACCAGTTTTCGAGGAAGAAATTGTGATACAATGGTGGAAAGTTGGTTATTGCAAACGTGCTGTCATTAACAAGCCCGAGCCGAAGGCGAGGGTTTTCAATGCCACGAGTTTGCAATAACCTACACACCCGTGTATCACACGACGTTTTTCAATACAGTTGTGGGAAATAGTAAAAAACAAATCAAAGAATTTATTTTGAGAGTAGTTTTTAGCATGGAATAAATTGACCACAATGCATGTAGATGGTTTATATTTGCCACTCAAGTCATGAAAATAAGCTAACAAAACATGTTCTGAAAATCAATGACGTATTATAAAGGTAATACTCACATCATTGCTGAAAATAATTTAGTTTTCTTTTGTTTTTTCCATAAAATGAAATGATATTCTCGAGATTTTGGGGAAAAATTTCATCTTGTGCAGCTTTCGTCTCAGATAAAATATCGGGTGGAGTTAATTCCATTTCATCACTCGTACTTGAACTCATTATCAATTTATCCCACAAAAAATAAAATTTTCAGAAAATGGCGCGTTTTTGCAACTGGACATTTTTTTTTACGTCGGAAACAACCTATACAGCCTATTCGATTTTTGACAAATGTTGATGTGAAAATAATTGAATTAAAACTGGTAATTAAATAATTAAACAAATATTTAAAAGACTTTTGAGTATTCAATGCTAAGACGTACGGACTCATTCATTTTTGCTCGTATAAAAATTTTCCCAATTTATTCTATATAGGAAACCTCCTTGCTACTAAACTTTTTAAATTGACTTATAAATTTAAAACTAAACTGCAAAACAAAATGATCGATAATGCTCGTAAACAAGAGTCACGACCGCGGAACAGATGTGCAAAAGATTTAATTTTCGAATCATAATTATAGCCTCTGAAAGTACGCCATGTTTAGCTACTGTATTGAAAAATTAGTTATAATTCATGATTAATTTTACTCCCTCAAAGATTTCGAATGTGTTCCAGGTTAGCCTGTATGTATAGGTACCTAACAGGACAATACAGTCAGTGGTGTCGTGGGGAATAGTAGTTTCTGTCATTCCCGACGACACCACCAGTGGTGTCATTTTCAGTGGTGTCGTGGGGAATGAACGCAAGATATAGGTAGTCGTGACTCGTGGACTGTCCCTAGTCGATGTAATCTCATTTTAGATTAATACACTTCCTGTCGAGCTTGATTAAGACTTCTCATAAAGCCGGAAAGCCGGAGTACTGGATTTCTTTCTATCCGAAGATAATTATTTTTATTCCTTTTTTTCTTCAATCTTATCACATATTATAACATTACGCCTGTATTCACCGAAGAGTTAGGCAGAGGTGTAGGTACCTATACACACCCACACAACACCCACCCACCCACACAAACACACACCCACATTTCGCCAATTATGTTAATGTCCCATGTATAACAGGGCAAGCCTATTACCCCGTTTACATTCAGCCCATTTCCACGACAACTTGCAAGGAAATGGAAAATGAACAGTAGGCCAATTCCGGTGGCATGGAAATTATCTCCATGGTCGAAATATCAGTCGAGAAACTGCTTATCTCCGTCGGAAACGAAAAAATGCTATTCTAACGATCTCCATTCATAAATTTTTCGATCGCAAACCAGCGAGATATCACGGCTGGTCCTAAGGTATTGAGATATGAAATCTCCGTTGGAACATCTGTCAAAATTTACATTCGTGGGTTTATATTCGTATTTTTTTTTTGGTACCTACATGTAGAGGCTTAGGAGTTTATGGGTTTCATAAAGGGGGGCCAAATTTTCATTATTTTGCCGATAGGACACACCGTTTTCGAGATATAAGCAAAAGAAAAAAAAAATACAGTACTGTTTTTGCACTTGAAGTCAAGGTGTTGGTGTGAATTTTAGTTCATGACAACTAATTTTATTCCACACCTTTTTAATCGCGATTAAAAGTAGTCATATTTAATGTGAAAATTAAAACCTACCTACGTCAGAAAAAGGACACAAATCATGCGAAACGCGTTTCTGATCACGCTACTTTTCGATTACCTACTATTTTCAGTAAGTAATTATAAAAAAAAAACAAAGATAAAGAAACACAATATACTAAAATTATCTTTTATAATGTGTTTGCTTGGATTTAATAAATTAAACATGTCATTAATACTAAAAAAAAGAAAAACGTAGCATAATCGATTATAATCAAAGTGAATCGATAAAAATGGAACGTCTTTTAGACGAGATTATTTTCTCCGTTGTAAATCTTTCTCCATGGTCAACCAGAATACGGTTTTTTGATAGTATCGAGATTTGAACCGGACATTGATGCGGAGATTTGAAACAGAGTTTTATCTCCATGGTCGTGATATCTAGCTCGAGCCCGGAATTGGGTCCCAGGTCGCTTCCCTTGCCGTGGACGTTGCCGCATGCCTTGCCCGGGGATCCCCAAATTGGCTGTTTTTTGGCGGACATCAAAGGCCCGGCATCGCGAGCGCGAATGAGTGTTTATGTAGGTATTGCTCTCTCGCTCACTTGCTATTGAATTTCTACGTTCGCCATTGTCAAAAAAACATATAATATATGACACATGACGCGGCAAATGTAAACACTCATTTCCCTTGACGTTGCTACAGCAATGTTTAGGCAAATATTTCCGGCAGCGCGAATAAAAAAAAATAAATAAAAATACTTTATTTCGGAACTTGATCCATATGATGTTAGTAATACACACTACTTTGTTATGTTAGTAACAAATGTAATAAAAATGAAAAATTTATTCATGTACCGGTTGCACTCACCTGACGCACCGGGTACATGTACCCAATGCGCCATAATGGCGCAACACGGCTTCTCACTAATGACCTTCACATCATAATGGCAATGGTAATGGCTGAATGTTATTGGGGTATATTGCCTTCAACCGGGCACAGATCCATAGGTACTCCAGGCTACTACTGAGAAATTAACAGATGGAAAACTTAATAATATTTTTCCCGATCCGGGAGTTGAACCCAGGACATCGTGCTCACTAGAAATGTTAGACCACTGGACCAACGAGGCAGTATCTTTTTTTCTTCAATAATTTTCCACAAAAATCACTTGTTACAATGGAAAGACGAACAAAAATGTCAGAAACATTTGCTGTAGTCAAATCTTGTTGGTTTAAAGGAAATGGGAAAATGTTAATAGAAGTACAAAAACCGGTCAAGTGCGTGTCGGAGCACGCACAATGAAGGGTTCCGTAGGTTGGATGAATTTATCCCAAGAACAAACATAACATTGTAGTTATAAAACATTTTCTGAACTCTAAAAAAAAAATTGGTTGACTAAAACTGGTTGGTTGTAAACTTGAAAAGCTTACTTAGCTGTGATAGTTTTCATTTTAACTTCGTTATGTACCTATACTACTACCGTGATTTTTTTTACCCATCCAAAACTAACCGTTTTGCTGGCAGGGGGGGGGCACTTGACTATAGCAAAAATTAGCACTTTAAAGCTTAATATTTCAGAAACGGATCCCTAACCGAAAAATTGTTGTCACGAACCGGAAATATTTTTGAAAGACCCATCCAACAACACCCCACACCAGGGGGTAGACGAGAAAAAAAACATCCCCACTGTACGTGTACAGAGTAGGTACAGAAGGTATCCTTGTTGACTACGGAACCCTAAAAATGCAAGGCTTGTTTCATACTTGAGGGGGTACCTAACGAATACCAACGCTTTGCTTGGCTAAACTCACACGTAATCGCACTTAATTCTTTGAAAGTACCTACCCACTGTATTATACGGGCTGGTAACCGCAACTCCACGTCCAAGTACGTATTTTACGTACGGCCGGGAAAATCGATCATTTAATCCACCCAAGAAAGGCCAGCAACGCTCTGGTGTTACTGATGATCTAATGGCTAGGCGGTTGACCAAACGGTTAATTCAACCGGTTGGCTGCGACATATTATGCTCAATATTTGACTCATTTGCGTAACGCTGGATTAGATTACATTAGAATAGAGCATGAGCATTTAGATTTTATAATTTTTATATTTATCATGAGGTTAAAAATATGAAACCCAATGCCATAGCGCGTAGCGGCGGGCCGCACTTTTAGGGGGCGGAAAAAATTCACAATAAATGATAGTATAAAATAATAAAAAATAAAATGAAAAAGCCTTTTATTCTACCATATATACATATAACAATTTAAGCATAGTAATTATTTTATCATAACACATTGTTACATATTACACATTTCATTATCATTCTAATTATTGTTTATTATTTGAGTTAAATTCATAATTTTAATATTTTATTATTATTAATGTTTGAAATCAAATACAGGTTGAAATATATACATAAAATAATTAAAAATTATTATTAATGTTGGCATGCACGTGAAATTATTAATTTATGGAAGTCGCCTCTGCGGCGTAGGCCTCCCCCAACTTTCTCCATGTTTCCCCATCTCTGGCTTGTCTCCTTCAGTCTGGTCCACATCTTTCCTTAAATATATCTTGCCAGCGGTTTCGCGGCCTTCCTCGTTTTCTTTTCCCGTCTCTAGGTACCCACTCTATGATTTTCTTTGTCCATCTTTCGTTTTCCATTCTACAGATATGCCCAGCCCAAATGATAGTAATATCTTGTAAAAACCATTTCATTTCGTACTTTTGTCGCACCTCGGTTCGTACCGATTGAAATGAGCACGGAATTTTTCATTACTTACTCTGTGACGAAACCGGGGAGTCCCCTTTCTGAATGTATAATAATGACATCTTGCTCGTTGAAGCGACTGGCAACACCGTCTGTACTGACTTGCAGGGATAAATACAGGGGTATTTTTATATTGTGCTTAAAAAAAAAAGAAAACTTGTTTATTCTGCACAAATAAAACGCACACAGACAAAGAAAAATAATAAAACAAGACATTACACTCAAAAAGCAATATGAGCAAAAGCCTCATATCTAAGTTCGCAAATATTTTTTATTGGTTGATATGAGACCAAAGACAATTTACAAGTCTACATTGCCTCTGCTCTGAGTGCTGTGTTGTGACACTAGTAAATGAAAACAATGAGAACAACAAACAATCAAACAAAAGTGGAAAAATCATACTTTTTTAACAAGAATAACACGAACATATTGTTCCGTATTGATCCGTGCGTCGTATCTGCTGCTTGCATTGTTTATGACTAATATTCGGCGAGAATGACATGTTTAGACAGATATTTTTTTATCGAGTCCGCTACGTGACCTCGAAAAGTGCTACGCCGAATAACGCAGTACCGAAAGTTTGTAGTAACGCATAACACAGTGACGAAAGCACGCATTAACGAATATCATTACAACGAAAGCATACGATTACGAATCACGGAACAACGAATGCACGTTACAACGAAAAACTTCACACCGAATTACGCGGCCTCGAAATAACGTAACAACGAACGTAGCAATGACAGCAAAAAAATCTTTTCAAACAAAAAATTGATACCACTACATAATTATGGACAAAGGCTGACAGATCTCATAATTTGGAGTAGTTACTTAAATTTTGCTTAAACTATGATAGTTATGCTAACGTAATATTATTCTTATTGATCTACTAGTAGGTAGGTATATGAAAAAAATGGAATGGAATATCAGCACAAAAAAAAAACCGGACAAGTGCGTGTCGGACTACGCACAATGAAGGGTTCCGTAGTTGGGATTAAATTAACTATCCCAAGAACAAACTTAACATTATAGGTGAAAAACATGTTCTCCCATACATTCCATTTTTTTTTCATATACGTACTAGTAGATCAATAAGAATAATATTACGTTAGCATAACTATCATAGTTTAAGCAAAATTTAAGTAACTACTCCAAATTATGATATCTGCAGTGCTATTCTGTACAAATCTCACCGTGAAAACCTAGGTGAAGTGAGTTATCATTCTGCCTAATGCTAGGGATTGACACTATTGACAGCTCACTCCACGCTCACTTCACCTAAGTTTTCACGGTGAGATTTGTACAGAATAGCACTACAGTATAGGGCTTAACAGCTTTTGTCCATATGTAATGGTATCAATTTTTTGTTTGAAAAGATTTTTTTGCTGTGGTTGCTACGTTCGTTGTTACGTTAATAAAATACGTAATTCGGTGTGAAGTTTTTCGTTGTAAGGTGCATTCGTTGTCCCGTGATTCGTTATCGTATGCTTTCGTTGTAATGATATTCGTTACTGCGTGCTTTCGTCATTGTGTTATGCGTTACTACAAACTTTCGGTACTGCGTTATTCGGCGTAGCACTTTTCGAGGACACGTAGCGGACTGTTTTTTATCGATCGTAGATCGTAATTTAAAAAAATATAATAAAATAATTTAGTTACAAAAAATGCGACACAGAAAAAGAAAAATAAAAAATTCTGAAGTCAAGTGAGAATTCCCCTAAAAATATTAAAAACCACCTAAACTATAAATAATCGCTGAACATAACATGGGGTTGTTTCGGGAAGCCCTTGGAGAGAGGCTTCAAGTTTGATTTGGACATCGTTTAACGAAGTTTCAAAAAGTGAGGCCCCTTTTTATTTTTAACCTGTTCAATACACAATAATGATGATTGTTCTTGCCGAAAAGTTCTTTAGAATAAAATTATTGTATATTTTAGTCTTTCAAATTGAAAATACCTTATTAGGGGGGCGGCAAAATTTTTCTCCGTCCCGGGCGGCTGAAACCCTCGCTACGTCACTGGTGAAAACAGCTTCTTTACGCTACACGGACGTGTAGGGCTAGCATACCATAAAAATGTGAACCAGGCTTTATAACATCTGTGTCATACTTGAGCTACCTTCCGTTTACTCTTTGATATTGTATAAATATGAAAAAACGAAAATTTTCTGAAGAGGTAAATTATTTCAAACGTTTTTTTTTTGTATTTGATATTTTACCATACCTGCGGTAAAATCTCAAAGACAAAGAAAAAAGTGGCCAAGTCGAGTTGGACTCGTACACGAAGGGTTCCGTACCACCGTACAATATCTATCACTACATAATCATAATAATTCAGATGGAGCAAAAAACACCTATATAAAATCACGTTTCTTGTTTCTTGTATATGTCTTGTATGGATAGTTAAAAATTACAAGTGGGTCCGCCTTTATTTTTTAACTTTATTTTGTTTAATAAGTGTTATAATAGCGGCCATAATTAGTACATAATCTGTGAAAATATCAAGTGTCTACATATTACGGTTCAAAAGATACAGCTCTGTGATCGGGCCTGTGTTTAATAGGGTCCGTTGACACCCTTTGAATACGGAACCCTAAAAACAATTCAATGAAATATGCCCAATGTCACCAAAATTAAAGTCTTGTTTCGGAAACTTTTTTTATGTTTCTAAGCCACAAAATTATTTTTTTGTTACTACGTCAATCAAAACTTATTATGTGGGCGCTTTATCGAAGTTACGTTACGTCAACTCCGGAATATTTCTGTAAGAATGAAGAAAATATTCTACTTGTCGTTTTCACAGAATGCTAACAATTTACGTTACTTTCTATTTAAAACTCTTCAGCTAAGTTTTGGTTTCGGAGCCACCCCACCTCTGCAAAAAATCCGGGAGAAACATAAAAATAGCACCAGTCTTAGCAATTCAGCGAAGGTTTTTATAATAAAAACACAGAATTGTACAAAAATAAAACGTAACAAAATAAATTTATTTATTACAACTTTAACAAATGAGCGCCTTCACTAGGTTGGCTCAGGAAGAAAACAGGCGTTCCCTTGTACTCTGATAGTATCTTTCTCTTTAAGTTTTCTACCTCGCTTTTCTTTACCTGAAACAAATTAAGACTTTATATGTAACACATTTATAGCGAATTCTACCAAACTTTGCTATCCTACAGGGTGACTAGGAGATATTAAGAGGAAATGGGGGCGACCAGACTTTTGAAAATTAGGTATTTTAAGAAGGTATTGCTGTCGCTCTGCGAGCGCTCCGCCCTCGAATTCGTGCGATAAGGACAATTGCAGATCCGACTAAATAGCCTATGTAAAAAGTCACATTTCGAGGTTTGGCTCTCGCCTATTTCCTCCTCCAATATTGGACCAATTTAAAAGATATTTCATAAACTGAATAAGAAGGATATATACTATGACACTATGTTTTTATTTTTTCGTTAATAGTTGTCAAATTGGTACACTAGGCGTCGTCTGTTGAAAGCGGTAAGAATATGCAATTTTGAGCATTTTTTGAGGGTTCTAGTTCTTATAAAAATAATATATCATCAAAAAGGAAAACATAGGGGCATACAAGTAGCTGATATTTATATTTCTGTAAAAAATCATTGCTTTATGGTCATTAACCAGAAAGAAAACAGGCGAGAGCGTTTGTATCTTTTTGTATGGAGAAAAGAGCACCCACGTTTAAATGGCGGCAAAAAAGTTGTTTCATGAAAATCATTTTTTATGGACACGGCAAATTTGTTATGGAGCGTTTTACAACTGAACAACGTGTTTTGCTCAACCCAATCATGTATTGCGAAAACTCTACGAAAATTTCGGACAATTTTTGGTAGAAATTACTTACCTTCGCGACTAATACTCGTTTAGTGAGGTATTGTAACAGATAAAACAGTTCCTCGTCATGTCAGAAGGGCGAGCCTGGAGCAGAATATTGAAATTGTTCGTTCAAAGTATAGCCCACAGGTATAGCCGAAGAACCCACATTACCAGGCGACTTTCTCAACAACGCTGAATTAAGAAAAACGGTGACATTGATTAACCCCCAAGATCCCTGGATTAACAGCTCCTGACTTTTTTCTCTGTCTACGATCTAAAGGGACGTGTCTATGCTAACAGGCCAATGAACCTTCAACAATTAAAACAAAATATCCGAGACACAGTCACTGAGATAACGCAGGAAATGTATGAAAATGTCATGAAAAACGCAATGAAAAGGGTTCACATCTGCCATGCTGCTGTTGCTGCTAGACGTGGAAATTTGTCTGACATTATTTTCCATAAATAATTGCCGGCCCTAAATACTATATTAAAAAAAAAACTTAATAATTTTCTTCGACTTCAATTTTAAAAATAAAGTGTAGGTATACCTGATATTTGCCCACCCTGTATTATAAACGCGAAAGTTTGTGAGAGTATGTGTGTGTTTGTATGTTTGTTACTGCATCACGCTCCGCAGGAGGATACCGATGGAGGAGGGGTATCTTACTGAACTGAAAGTTCTGGGGAGTATATTGCTCTTGTTCGACTCCCCAGCTTCTTCTTTTCGAGTCAATAGTAGCATAATCAGCCTATAACGTTGCCACTGCTGGCACACAGGCCTCCTCTCTTCGTGAGGGAGTGGTGATTAAAATATTTACACAAAGTAAAGCGCCTGGGTCCGAACCCACAACCTGCGAGTACAACTCGTAAGTTAGAGCCATTGCCACTGCTCTGTCGATGTATCGAGTCTCTCTGTCTGTGAGTCAATGGTGTACATCATATAAGTGTACATAATAATGAATATTATATTCTTAACTAAAAATCATAGTTGATGCCTTACCAGAGTAACAACACATCCTCCAAATCCACCGCCTGTCATCCTCGCCCCATACACTCCTGGTGCTCCCCTGATGATGTCCACGATCTGGTCCAGTTCAGGACAGGAGACTTCCATCAACTGGCTGAGAGAATCGTGAGACTGGTAGAATAGTTCGCCGACCTGATTGTGGAAAGGGAGACAATTAATTAAAGTAAAAAAAAAAACAAGACTTGGTTTGGCTTTCAATAAACTATGGGATCTGTAATCCTTTGGGCTTCCTAATAACAACATGGCCGCTGTGGTATAAAACGTTCATAAGAAACATTGCTTAACACGATTCTTAGCTAAAAAAATGGAGATCGCAATACGTTCTTAACAGTAAACGAAAAGATGCTGATACTGATCTTCAGGAGCTCGTGGCTAAATAATAACAGCCGCACGGGTCGATCCATCAGGTTTAGCTACGCTTGCTGAGGTTGGTCCGTGAATGGTTCTGTTCATCTTTACATACCGAGACTCCTCCGTGCCTCGGAAAGCACGTTAAGTCGTTGGTCCCGGCTGTCATTCGTGGATCTTTGACAGTCGTTACGGGTCGTCAGAAGCCCGAAAATTTGACAACCAGTCTTACCAAGGGGTATTATCGTATTACACAGTTACTTGGTTGTGGAGATCAGGCAGTCGCTCCATGTAAAATACTGGTATTCAGCTGCATCCTGTTAGACTGGAAGCCGACCCCAACGTAGTTGGGAAAAGGCTAGGCAGATGATGATGATAACTGGTCTTCTTGAAACAATCTATTAGACTTAAACAACATCATTCAGCCAAAATACGGCCACTACCAAGCATAGACGCAAGCATCACCACAATAACCAATCCTATGCCTCCCACATAACACGAATTCTCGCGACCTTCACTGTGTCCTCAGTCCACCTGATAGGCCTCCCCACGCACTTACGCCTTTCAAGTCAACGAACATAACGACACATCATCAGCATCAGCGCAGCCAGCCTAGCCCAGCCTAGTCTTTTCCCAATTATGCTGGGGTCGGCTCCAGTCTAACCGGATGCAGCTGAATACTAGTATTTTACAGCGAACAAATTTACGTCACAGCCTGCCTTATATTCTGTTAGGAGCCTCTTCGTAATTTTAAAACTTAGGCACAGTCTAGCCAATAGTCTTCTTGAGGCCACTCGGTTGCACATATTATTAAAACTTACTCGTTTGAAGTCCTTCTGTTTCATGACCCTGGCCACTTCTTCTGTCCTGCTTATCTCTTCTATGACGTGTTTGGCTCTCTTCAGCACCACTTCATCACAGTTCTGCTGTTTTAGCTCTGCAAAGAATATAACAATGGACAGATAGATACAGATGTTAGAATCCATTTTGAAGCGCTCTCGCTATGGGAGGAGCTCGTGGCTAAGTAATAATAGCCGCACTGATCGATCCATCAGGTTAGGCTACGCTTGCCGTGGTTGGTATGGATGAGTGACGACCTTTACATATCGAGATCTCACCGTGCCTCGGAAAGCACGTTAAGTCGTTGGTCCCGGCTGTCATTCATGGATCTTTGACAGTCGTCAGAAGCCCGAAAGTCTGATAACCAGTCTTACCAAGGGGTATCGTACTATACGTATTAAAATTACCAAGAATAAAATTGCGCATTTTAGCTGTATGTAAGCGCACTATAAGCGTCAGTAGGTAACTTTTCTCCATTTTCTTCGATTTAAAGCTGGTAATCAAATATTGATGAACAAGAACTTTAAAGATTATTACTTAAAGCCTTAGTGCCAACTTATTCTGAGTGACTTCTTCACTTACTGCACCTGGTGCCAATAGTAATTTCTTTAGTTTTATCAAAACACAATAATCAAATGGATGACTAACTCACTTAGAGACTCTATATAGACTTAATTAGATTATGGTAAAATCTAAAATTGATTAAATTTTCGTAACTTTCTTAGAATGGAGTGGTAAACAATGGATTGGTTAAAGTGTTAAAAAGTTCCAATGATTGAAGCGTTTCGGAGACAAAATGATAATTTTTAAATCTTTATTTTCGTCATTCGTACAACTGCTGGACATCTTCATAAGCTGTACGAATTATAAATTATAAACCACGGATGTGTGTCCACGAAATATAGAATAATTTACCGACACAATCAATCTGCCTAGCCTTTTCCCAACTATGTTAGGATCGGCTTCCAGTCTAACCGGATGCAGCTGAATAGCAGTATTTTACATGGAGCGACTGCCTATCTGACCTCCACAACCCAGTATCTGGGTAATGCGATATGCCTTGGTAAGACTGGTTTGTCAGACTTAAAGTTACATGCTCTGTGGTCAGACTTTCGGGCTTCTGACAACCCGTAACGACTGTCAAAGATCCACGAATGACAGCCGGGACCAACGGCTTAACGTGCTTTCCGAGGCATGGAGGAGACCCGGTATGTAAAGATAGTCACCCATCTACGGAACAACCCTGGCAAGCGTAGCTTAACCTGATGGATCGACCCGTGCGGCTATTATTACTTAGCCACGAGCTCCTCATAATTATTTACCGACACAATCTTTCAAAAAACCTTGAATCTAAATGAAATACCTAACTAACTAACGTTTAAATAACCACAAAAATTATAATTTGATCGCTTAGATTATGAAATCTAAGTTTGATCGATTCAGAATCAACTAACTGTGAATTTCCCCCTCACAAGCAGTTCTATATTTAAAATCGAGATTTCATTTCAAATAACGACTTTCTTCAGTACCATTTATTATTATGTGTACAGAGACAACTCGGCACGGACCATAGCAACCCTCGGGACACGGTACCCAGTACCTAAAGCAATCTAGTTGGGGATCTTTTCCGCAGCTGCGAACTTAGGCCCATCGTCCACAAGGCTACTCAAAAGTAAACTACTATAAACTCAATTCACCAATGAGTAGCCAGAATGTTACAGCAATAGTATTTCTATAGAATACGCTATAGAATACTAGTATTTTATAGCGAACCAGAACGCCTAATATTCTATTAGGAGCTTCTTCGTAATTAGGGTTCCGTACCAAAATAGTAAAAAGGATCCCTTATGGTGCGACTCAGTCTGTCTGTCTGTCTATCTGTCACAGCTGGATAACTCAAGAACTACTAATGCTATCAACTTAAAATTTGGAACAGTTTTAGATAACGTTTGCCCAACTATTTTAAAAATAAGAAAGAAACAAAAATACATATGTTTTTTTGCAACAGGAACTGAAAGGGGGTCTTAAAATTTCGAAGTAGGGTTACTAGGGCATGTGGGGTATCATAATTATGAAAGAGCGCTGTTTGCTTTAAAAAAAGATTACAGGAAAAATAAAACGATGTCTCTAAATAGCACAGTTTTTCAGTAATCATCAACAAAATTAAATATAAATGAGGGTACGGAACCCTCGCTCGGTGCGCGAGTCCGACTCGCTCTTGACCGGTTTTTTTTAAAGGATTTTGTTTGTCGTGGGTTTTTTTTTTATTATTTAAATTTTATGAGTATTGTCGTGGATGATGGGTCTTATTCCAAAGGTCAAAGAAAGTTCATTGTCAAGTTCGCTATGATGACAGCGCAAGGAAAATGGCGGCAAGTAAACAGCTGTTCCAGTTAGAGCCTTTCGGTAGGAAGTAAACATTCTGTGATTAATGACTTTTTGTGTACGTAACTGCGTACGCTAGGCATTGATTAATAAAGTTAAATTAATCTGAGTTTAGCGAAGTAGACCAGCTGATCGATTCTGCAAAATCTCACCGTGAAAACTGAGAGCCTGTCCACATGTCCACGTCACGACGTCGTCAACGTGGACGGTGCGGTAACGTGTCACGGTACGTTGACGAGACGTGCAAATTATCGTCACCGTATCGTAAAAATTCACGTCACGAACGAATTCTGTAAATATTTTAATAGCGATATTGGAGCTATTAGTTGCCAATTAACTCAAATATAAATAACCAATAACAATAAAAATTATTGATATTTTAGTTAATTGCTAACGAAGTGCTTCAATATCGCTAATAAAATATTTAGAGAATTCATTCGTGACGTGCATTTTCACGTTACGTTAACGTAAATTTGCACGTCACGTCAAAGTACCGTGCCACGTTACGGCACCGTTCCACGTTGACGACGTCGACGAACTGAGCTGTCTGTAGTGTCAATCCCTAGCATCAGGTGGATTGAGTGCTCCATAAAAATATAAAATGACTAGCTGCCCCGACAGACGTTGTCCTGTCTTACAGTAGCTATGAATATTCTAATGTAAACGCGCGAAGTTCCCGAAGGCGCAAGCTGAGAACATTTTGAATTGTGTAGGAAAACATAACTTATATTTTAAGAATTGAACTACGATTTTTTTGCTGAAAAGTAAAATACCGGAATAAATTTAAAGTAAAAAAGTCAAAAATATGAAAAAGATTACTTGGAGCCATCTTGGAGCCAATTCATTTGAGTATGAATGTCGATGGCTATAAGAGTAGGGGAAGACCAAAGAAACGATGGATGGACTGTGTAATGATTCTTTAAAGGCGTTTTTCGCCGCCTCATTGGATTTGAAATTTTTCCCCAGGGCTCCTTGTTGAGATCAAAATTTCCAGAACGGAAGCGATCAAACCAAAAACGTACCGTGCGTTCACTTGCGGTACCTTGTCCATACACTTCGTTAATATTGCGTGCTGTCTGTGCTGCGTTGGTGCCACGACGGAACTCGTATTCGAAAATAGCGCACTACCTATCTCGATTTTTCCATGGTTACAGCAACATCGATATCAAAGAAAAATCGAACGGCGGGAAAACAAATGAACAACTGATTTTGTTTTTTTAAATATCATGCTATACTTAATATAAAATTCATTTGAATTTGGAATTCTAAATAGAAAGAAAGATTATTGATCTTCACACTAGCCGGTATCAAAAATAGGCAATTTCATAAGTATTATTTTTGTCATATGTCAAGAGAAGAAGAAGATTCGACTTATCAAGGTAGGTAGTCACGAGTGACAAGCATTAATATACTTACCTACTCTTAGCTACTTTTAAAAGTGATTTTCTCCTACAACATCATAGTATTTTGGAATCCATACTATGTATTATGAATCTTCTATCTTCATCTATTGTATTCTTATCTCAAAGTTGCAATCTTAACTTCACGAGAAAATCGCTTTTGAATTTTTATAAGTGATACATATTTGTGCTCGTGACAGTACATTAAATAGTAGTGAACCTAGATGATGAAGACTTACTTGCCAAGTCCTCAATCCTGGCCCCTCTGAGAGAGGGTAGCCCCAGTCGGTCAGCGGCCTCCTGACAATGCGCACGTCGCATGGGGTACTCGCTGCCAGTCAGTTGGTGCTTCACGTTGGAGTTAGTGACCAGGACAGCCAGGTCTCCCAGCTGCATGGGGATCTGTTCCGCTTCTAAGGACCTGTATAGGTTGTAAAAAGATCCATCATAAGGGTGAAGCCAGACGAGCGTAATTTTTTGAGTTGTGAGTCGCGTAATTTCTGAGAACGTAAGTTTTGAGTCGCCGTGTGAACGAAACAGGATTTTTGTATGAAACCGAATGTAGCAGAAATTACGCGACTCACAACTCAAAAAATTACGATACTTAGAGTAATTTTCGACAGAAATAGGCGGGACTCCGTCGACCTGCTGTCGAAAACCCAAACCCAAGCATAACCTAGGTGTTTTGCGGTTGACTGGTCAAACCACGATTTCATTAAATTGAGTTTCGACGTTTGCCTGACCAAATTAGTTTCTCCTACGTTTGACAAAAATTCTTTAGTTAGGGGCGGAAAAACTTCATTTGTTTGGGCTTTGACTGAGACTTCCGGTCAGATCTGAGGATTGACTAGTCAAACCTAGGAGCGCCGGAGCTTCGGGGTTTGACTATACTTAAACACAATACTCCGTAGTGATCAAGCGTAGTATTCGATTAAATGTAAAGAGGCATTTGCTTTGAATTAGGAAAATTAAATCGAATCCACAGTATCAACATATTTTTTAATCATTAGCAAAATGAAGAGCCGCGTAAACGAGACTCCAAAAATAAAGGATGAATTGCAAACGCAGTCTTGTTGATGTTTCATTATCTCAATTAAGGGCCCGATCACACGTACCATAACCACACCACATCGCAGCGCCAAAATGTGGGCAAGAGGTGATATGTAAAAAGTGAACTGGGTGGGAATAAGAAAGTGACAGAGTCAATTACTTCCACATGCGAAAAAAGTGAGCGCATTAGTGCGCTGGAACCAAAATAAAAGCCAAATCAAATAAAAATTGTTTAAAAATAAATTAAGCTATCTATCAAAAATATTTTCAATGACCTAATACGCACATTTTGAATGCAATTTTGCAATGATTACTTAAGAATTTAGAATTACAGAAAAAAATATAAAAAGTGAAGGTCTTTTCGGAATTAAATTCTATCCAGGAAATTTAACCCAATTGTGTTTTCCTTCAGTCAGAGTATTAATCAAATAGTCAATAAAATAATAGTGAAATAAATGGTTACAAAAAAGGCCCCATTTATTTTGGTATCGCCTTTACGGTGTCGCTGTAGCCTCTTGCAATTTTTTATTTATTTTATTTTATTTTTAATTGCGTTGTAGTAACTACAAAATTTCGATGTGGCTGTTTTGTCGCTAGTAGTTGCGATATGGTTACGTTGTGGCTATTGTTTGCAGACAGACCAATCGTTGTGTTTGCGATGTGGCCGGCCGCTAGTGTCTGACCTCGCTGGTGGTTGCATTGTGGCTGCGACGTGGCCTTGATTTGGTCAGTATCACTCAAACGGTTGGTGAATAGACTTTTAATTTTTATACAAATTAGCGGCCGTCCATGTGGTGTCGTTGTAGTGTGGTTGTGGTTGTTTTGTGTTTGTGTGTTTGGGCCCTAAACAAAACACTACGCAGCAGCTTAATCGCATTCCCGGAAAATTATCTTAAGTGTTTTCACAAGGGAACGAGGAACCAGTGTTTATCGTCTACTTTCTAAGACGCAAGGTTTATTTGATTTTATTTAGGCAAGCTATCGATTTATTTAAGGAGAACTGTTGTTTCGACCCCTGTTATACAGCCGGTCGATTCTGTAAAAATCTCACCGTGAAAACTTAGGTGAAGTGAGTTTGTTTTTGCTAGGAATTGACACTATTGACAGCTCACTCCACGCTCACTCCACGCTCACTTCACCTAAGTTTTCACGGTGAGATGGTTACAGAATCGCACTGCAGGCTGTCCTAGTTCAGGGGTCGAGATCTCATTGATGTATCGTACACTGAAGTATGGAAATAAATTACTATTACTACTAATTTTATTCAGGAACAATTCACATTGTGTTTGAAATCATAAATAATTAAAATCACGTTCATTAAAATTATAAAACTAACACAATCATAAATCATAAATATCATAAATTCATAATACAATAAATTATATAAAATAACAAAAAAATTCAATAGCATTACAATTTTTTTGTTATATTTGTAGTGTTGCACACTTTACCTGCAATCAATGAGTAAGGCATGGTCCTTCCTGCCCATAGTGACGATGTACTGGTCCATGATGCCGCACGGCATTCCTGGGAACTCGTGCTCCGCTTTCTGACACAGCTTTGCTTTTTCTACTAACCTGTACAAGAAAATATTGATTAGAAAACAACCTACATTTTTTATTGATACCTTGTTACATAAAGGGGCTCGTGGCTAAGTAATAACAGCCGCACGGTTTGATCGATCGATCCACGCTTCACGCGGTTGCTCCGTGGATGCATGACCATATTTACATACTCCTCCGTGCCTCGGAACGTTGGTCCCAGCTATCATTCGTGGACCTTTAACAGTCGTTATGGTCGTCAGAAGCCCGAAAGTCTGACAACCAGTCTTACCAAGGGGTATATCGTATTACCCAGTAACTAGGTTCTGGAGGTCAGATAGGCAATCGCTCCATGTAAAATACTTACTGGTATTCAGCTGCATCCGGTTATACAGGAATCCGAACCCAAAATAGTTGGGTAAAAGTTAGGCAGATGTTAAAAATAATCTGTCGTCCTCAAACATTTGGGTCGAGTTTGAAGTTTCTTAAGGGACAGTTGATAATTTTTTCGCGATTACGAATGGTCCCATGGAGAAAGTAGTTCAGTTTGTTGGTCTGTACCACATCCTTTAAGACCATACCTTTAAGACCACAGCTTTCTTACACTTAAGCTGTATGTGTACCTACATAAGCTAATGAGTCAATAATTGTAGACAAATCAGCCTTTTCATTACAACAGTTTGCTAACAAAACATGCTAATTAATATGCTAATATTATAAATGTGAAAGTTTGTATGTTTAGATGTTTGTTACTCAATCACGCAAAAACGGCTGAACGTATTTGGATGAAATTGTCACACATATAGTTTATAACCTGGATTAACACATAGGATACTTTTTATCCCGGTAGTAGGTTCCCGTGGGATAATTTCCGACGTCCACGCGGGCGAAGCCGCGGGCAAAAGCTAGTAACACTAATATTATAAAGGCGAAAGTTTGTGAGGGAGTGTGTTTGTTACTTCTTCACGCTCAAACTGCTGAACCGATTGCGATGAAATTTAGTATGTAGATAGCTTCTACCCTGGATTAACAAATAGGGTACTTTTTATCCCGGTCTACGCGGGTGAAACCGCGGGGCGCAGCTAGTAACACTGTAATTCAGGTTCATACAAGTTCATGTGACAAATCTAATCGGCCGCCATTTGATTACACCTTTTGCCGCGGATCATCTGCCGCGTGTGGTGAATGCCCCATGGCACACTCAACTATAGGCTGCAACCTCAGACATAAGCGGAGCGGGGTAACAAGAACAGCGGGTTATTGGCGGAGTAATTTCCTAACAAACTTACAATGGCAGTGCCTTTTTGACAGTTAGAAGAACATATATTGCGTTGACAAATTATTCAAACATATGAAACGATTAGGAATTTTCTTCAAAACCCTTGGATTGTGAAAGTGTGTTACGCGATTAGGGTGCTGATAAACAAAGCGATGACGCTAAGAGAAAAGACAAAAGCCAAACTATTATGGGGTTGACTTATGCTAGCGAAATGTCACGAGATCATATCAATGTCACTTTGAAGCTGTAGCGATTATAGAAATGAAATCGCTCCGAAGCGAATGCCATTGGTCTGGCCGTCAACTCCAGGCTAGGTTAAGGCAGGGTAGGGTAGGCAGGGTAGGCTGTGGTTGTGGCTTAATGTGGCCGTTTTAGGCCCCCGGTTTTATGATTGTGCTATTTGGCATTAAACTTTAATAAAGCAATTCATAACCAATTATAGCAATCAATAATATAATATATAATATTCATAGCAATTTATAATTTGTGGACGATTTTACGAATCTCCATACAAAATTGTCAAACAGATGAATTGCGTGCTACGAAATAAGTTATGAATTGTCAGTTAGTGACCGTTTTACGATTTCATAATACCTATTATCCTATTATGATTCTACCAAAGTGGCCGTTATAGCCCCGTGGCGTTTTGGTTTAGATGAATGAAAGAAAGTTATCAGAGGGACTTGAAAAATGGCGATCGCTTTTAACAGGATTGATATAAGTTTTTCAGTAGCGTTTGTCAATCCAATATATTTTTGAGTTTTCAATCATCATTAACGCTGATAGAATGTCGCTTTGTCTATGCCCTCAGGTGGCTACGGACAGGATTATTTCAACGCAGAGTGAATACTGCAACGATATTTTTCAGGCGTCGAACACAGGTCAGTGCGAGAAAGCTAAGAAAAACTAATCAATTAAATTGCTTTGTTTTCTTGTTTTTACACAGCGCGTTTCTGCTGCAAAAGCAGAAGGGTAATTGCAACACATAAAATGGCAATCGCTCCAATGATTTCCATTGTGACTGCTCAGACAAGTTCAATGCGTTATTTACGTTGTTGATCAGACGAATGTTTCAAACCTATGAAGCAATAGAGGTCAAAATGAAAGGCATTGCGATCTATTGCCATTTGATGTGTGTTATGCCAACCTGCATTACCCCAGGGCTGTTATTACCCCAATTTACCGCTCATTTAAGAGTTACGATGTTATAGGGTACGGTAATAATAGTAAAGTGAAGTTGGTGCTCGTAGCTAAGTAATAACAGCCGCACGAGTCGATCGATCAGGTTAAGCTACGCTTGCTGCGGTTGGTACGTGGATGGTTGATAATTTTTACATACCAAGACCCCTCCGTGCCTCGGAACGCACGTTAAGCCGTTGGTACGGCTGTCATTCATGGGTTTTTGACAGTCGTTACGGGTCGTCAGAAGCCCGAAAGTCTGACAACCAGTCTTACCAAGGGGTATCGTATTACTTACCCAGTAACTGCGTTGTGAAGGTCAGATAGGCAGTCGCTTCATGCAAAATATGGTATTCAGATGTTAACATAGTTGGGAAAAGGCTAGGCTGGTAGTTAAAAATTAAGCAATTTTAAATCCGTTTTTTTTCTACCTTCCTTGCACATTCGACAGTGCTGGTAGATAGCCAGCCATACTTCCACCCACAGAACAGATAAAGAGGTTTATCTGTTCCTGTTTGTCTACCGCTTTATCTGTTCTGTGCTTCCACCCCACTCAATGCCCCGCTACCGCGCTAAGGTAGCCCGCTAAATTAAAATCTTCTTACGTTTTTTGCAATTTGCAGGTCAGTGTCAGGTTGTATGTTGATTAAAAAATGATTCGCGGCCGTAACTAATAGAGCTTTACAGAATTATAATCATTAGAATCAGCAATGTAACTCCATAAGTTAGAATTGGCCTCAAATCTCATGATTTCATGAAATAGTCATTTAATAGGGTAATATGAACTTAGAAAGAAAGAAAAGAAAGAAAGAAAATACATTAACCATCATTTTCTTATCATTTAACTTAGAGAGTTGTATTGATGATTCTAATGATTATAATTCTTTAAAGCCATATTAGCTACGGCCGCGAATCATATTTTAATCAACATACAAGCTCACACTGACCTACAAATTGTAAAAAACGTAAGAAATTTTGAATTTCGCGGGCTACCCTGGCGCTTTCGCCTTAAGCCCAGGACACAGCCTTATTTGTATAAGTAAACACATGCTACTATTTAAGTTAAAAGTCAATTTCTCGACCACCCCTGTTTAATTGCCGATCGCGTTAATGAACTCAATGGAGCGAATCTTCAATCGAATTACGATGTATTTGTTTTGTTTTATCAGTTTACTAGCTACGCCCCGCGGTTTCACCCGGGTAGACCAGGATAAAAAGTAGCCTATGTGTTAATCCAGGGTATAAGCTGTGTACGTACCAAATTTCATACAAATCGGTCTAGCCGTTTGAGCGTGAAGAAGTAACAAACTTACACACACACACTCATAAACTTTCGCCTTTATAATATTAGTGTGATTAGCTTTTGCCCGGGACTTCGCCCGCGTAAAATTTCTTCTTCCCACCACCCACCGCGTCACATCGCATCGGCAGCCCGCGCTATTACTTCGTTTTCGCTAAGCGTTCGAACCAGTAATTCCTGAGATTAGCGCGTTCATACAAACAAACTCTTCAGCTTTATAATATTAGTACCTATAGATAGATATACAACGTGTAATGTTAAATGCGCAAAACCTCTTAAGGGGTCATTGTACTCATCATTATGAACAACTTTTACTATGGGACCAAACCTGAAATCGCAAAAAAAAATCAGCTTTTTAGTACATTTTGACGAATTATGCGAACATAAATGTACTGAACAGCTGATTTTTTTTTCGCGATTTCAGGTTTGGTCCCATAGTAAAAGTTGTTCATAATGATGAGTACAATGACCCCTTAAGAGGTTTTGCGCATTTAACATTACACGTTGTATATTATTAACTAGTGTCTAAATAAATTTTGGATTACGCTAGAATATTGTACACCTATAGGTATGTTACAGCGATCTTTTATGTAATAACTAGCAGCCCCCCGCGGTTTCACCCGCGTAAGTCCCGAACCCGTAAGAATATCGAGATAAAAAGTAACCTATGTTTAAATCTAGGGTGTCAGCTACCTCCATACCAAATTTTATCAAAATTGCTCCAACCGTTTGAGCGTGAAGAAATAAAAAATATACAAACACACACACTCACAAACTTTCGCCTTTATAATAGTGTGATTATAAGACCTGACTTTCTAGTTACCTGTGAAAAACATTAAATAAATGAGTTTGAGTGTTCATATTTTAAGCCCAAGACGAAGCATCACAAAAGAGTTATAAAACGTTTTGAAACGATCAGTATTTAAAATTTATCTTAATTTGTAATGCAACACTTTAAATGATTGAGACACTATACTTAATTGCAGACTTAATTTACCTTTCATCTTTAAAAGTAAAAAATAAGCCAGGGCAAAGACCGTCCACCTTGAAATAACTTTTATCATTTTAATTGTCTATGCCACCTACTACTATTTTTTTAGGGTTCCGCACCAAAATGGAACCCTTATGGTGCGACTCAGTCTGTCTGTCTGTCTGTCTGTCACAGCTGGATATCTCAAGAACTACTAATGCTATCAACTTGAAAGGAACAGTTTTAGATGACGTTTGCCCAAGTATTTTGCAAATAAGACAATATGTATATTTTTTTTGCAACAGGAACTGAAACGGGGTCTTTAAATTTCGAAGTGGGGCTACTAGGGCATGTGGGGTATCATATGAAAGAGCGCTGTTTGCACATTCTCAAACAATTTTTTATTTTTTTTAGGCCGCATAGTTTTTGACTTTTGATGAAAAATGTTTAAAAAAATACCGTTCCCCCCCCCCCCCTTATCTCCGAAGTTTGCAAAGATAAAAATCTGAAATTATTCTATGTTATAGAAGTTTATGTAAAGATTACAGGAAAAATAAAACGGTGTCTCTAAATAGCACACTTTTTCAGAAATCGGAACGAAACCCTCGGTGCGCGAGTCCGACTCGCTCTTGACCGCTTTTTTTTTATGTATTACCTTACCACAGCTAACTTTTTACAGAGTTGTCCGATTTTTATCGTCAGTATCTATATCTAGCTCCCAATTTCAGAAATCCAGATTTAATATTATGAGAAGTTAATCGATTAGCTGTTGTTTTCATAACATCACGCCTGTTTTCCGCAGAGTTAGAGGAGAGGAGGAGGAGGGGAGGGGGAGGGGGGTTAGGGTAGGAGTTGGGGGAGTTAGGGAGTTAGAGGTGTATCTAGGTAGATATCTAGTACTCCCACATTTCGCCAGTTATATTTAGTTTAAGTCCCATGTAATAGGGGGCGAGCCTATTACCATTGGGCACAAATCCAGACTCCGGGCTGTTACTGAGAAATCCCTGATGGAAGAACGAACTAACACTTTGGCCAACCTGGGAATTGAATCCAGGATATCATGCTTAGCATTAGCACTTGCAATCACTAGACCAACGAGGCAGTCGTTGTTTTCATCTAACATGACACTTGATAACAGATTTAAGAGAAAGAAAAGAAAGAAAGAATATTTTTTTATTCTGCACAAATAAAACGCACCTTAGAAAAAAAAAACAAAGTAGGTACACACGTGTAATTTAAAGAAAAACCTGGTATCCAAGTTCTTTAATTTTAAAAGGATACATCGAAGCGTGGCTTAGCTCGGTGTGTAAGTAAAATGGCGTTATGGCTGTCTAGTTTGACGCGCGAGGTAGAAGACTCTCACGCGCACCGGAACTAAACGCGCTTCGTTTAAACGTAGATTTATGACAAAATGCTATACACAAATAAATAAATTTTTAGTTTAGTAACTTCTTAATTTTCTGTGCGTATCCCAAATAAAATATTTTTCTTTCTTTTCTTTCGTTCTTAACATAGGTACCGTAAGGCCGGGTTCCTTTTACACTAGGGCATAACTTTGGCCCAAATAGAGACAAGTGTTTAAACTGCCCGAAGTTTCGCGACCACACAACCGAACGTCGCATATCCTTAGGTAACTAATAGATGGCGATATAGACGCGTACTTGTGGAACTTTGTGTAGATTTAATGATACTAAACATCAGTCTTGATTTTGGCCAAAGTTATGCCCTAGAGTCAAAGTAACCCGACCTTACGGTATTTAAATTCCTTCAGTTTTTACTACAATTCAATTTGGAACTGTTACTGAACAGAAAAGAGACGGTGCTGCATTGGAATCAATGAATCCCCCTAGCCCTTCTTCCATTCGCAAAACACATATTCAATGCTATGAAACTGACAGGAGTCAAGACCGCATTCTTTCAGCGACCGGACTGTAGTTTGTGATTGGTTGCGTCGACCTTCGTGTACTGACTGCAATTGAAATACTAGTGCTGTGACATTCTGGCTTCTCAATGGTGATTTAAGTTTGTAACTAGTTAGTTTTAGTAGCCTTGATAACACTTACCCCACGCTTCTGCCAGTGAGTGCTTCAAGCAGGGTGAAAGTGGCGACCTCGATAGCTGCACTACTGGATAGGCCGGCACCCATCGGCACGTCTGTCACTATCACCGCATCGAAGCCACTCACTGTACCTGCATTAATAAAATAAAAAATAATAATATTTTTTTTATTTTACAAAAAACATATTTACGGTTCACAAAAACACTTTTCCAAGTAAAAATAGAATATTCCAGAAAAAGTGTATCGTTGGTGTCTGCAATAATGAAAAAAATAATTGTATCACAAACACCAGTGCCTTCCAAACTATGTTACATTAAAAACAATAGACTTTCAAACATACTGCATGGTGAACTTGTTAAAAATAAAAAATAAAATAAATAAACAGTAGAAGTAATTTGGAAACAATAAAAACAAATTCTATAAACTAAGCTACTTATTTACTTATATTGAAATATTTGTGTGTGCGCGTGCACGAGAGTGCACGGGTATGAGTGTCATTGGAGAAGAAGAGTTTACATGAGACTACAGTCCGGCTTCATGACACTGACTGGTGTCAGTCAGTTGGAAAATTTCTAGTAGGCAGTAATATGGATCAAATTCGCAAAACACATACCTATTCGTTAGCATGAAACTGACATGTGACAAGACCACATTCTCTCGACGCGACTACCGACTGTAAATGTAACGGTGCTTCAAGATAGCCGCGGGTAAAATGCACCGTGTAAAACACAAATACACTGGAGCCGCACAAGTTTTGACCGGTCCAATGACTTGCAACGCTAGAAGGTTCTTCTGGCGCGTGCCAAAAATTGGAACTAGCACCGCCATCTTCTTTAGTCAATATAATTTCACAAAATATGTTTACCAACAAAGCCCCTTGACTGTAGTCATAGTTAATCGGAGTGTGTTTTGACTTTTACTCTCTCTCCTTTCGATGGCTCAGGCGCAAAATGTCGCTTTCTCATAATGTCGCTTTCGCAGAATGTCGCTTTCGCAAAATGTCGCGTTAGTAACTTAGAAAAAAATTTAGCCAGGTTTAAAAAAAAAGGTTATTTGTTTCCAATTTCTTATTAAATGAGTCCACTCTCACTTGGCCGGTTTTTTAAATTAAATTACAATCTAGAATTTTTCAATTTTTTTACAAAAAGACCACGTTTTTATATTAATTACAATCTAGCCTATAAGATAAAGGTCATATCAGACAAAAATTAAGGTAGTACTATCAATGTTAAAGTAGCCTTTATAATGGCTAACTACCAACTCAGGACTTACCGGGAATATTCGCCACCACACCCTTCACATAATTCGCCCAGGCAGGCTGTCCTGGCTTCAAGGGTGCTGATGCTGTGGGCGCAGGGAAGCTGGTCTTCACCTCCTCGCCGGTACCCAGGACTGACAGCAGGCGACATTCACCTGTTTTGTTCAGACCCCCCACTATGAGGGTCAGGAAGGGTAATGCCTGGTGAAAGACAATTAAATTTTATTGTTTTCAACTTTTTTTATGAATCTCTTCTTGAATATATTGTGTGACGTAGATTTTAATTAATTGCAAGGGTTCTGAGTGTCATTATTGTCATTTACCTACATTGTACAGAGGCCAGCATATCAAGCTACCCCAATCTGTCAAATTTCTTTGGTAGTTTTTAACCGACTTCCAAAAGGAGGAGGTTCTCAATTCGTCGGAACCTTTTTTTTTTTTTATTTTTTTTTTATGTATGTTCCCCGATTACTCGAAAATGGCTAGACCGATTTGAATTTTTCTTTTTTGTTCGAAAGGGTATACGTCCCAAGTGGTCCCATGATCATCAAGTCAGGATCTGATGATGGGATCCCATGGAAATCGAGGGAAACCCTCAAATTTTATGGGCACACCTATATCGATTTCGGTATTTTTTATAGTAATTTGCTCTCGGAAAGTACCATTCGGTGAACTGGAACTGATGATGAAGACCACAGAGGGCCATCGGAAATACTCAATTATATCTAAGTATATAACAGGTTAGGTTGCGATTCGATTACTTTAATATGGTTTATGCTCGTCAAAATAATGGTAATGGTGACTTCACCATGAGCTCCATTTCTCCTGATTCTTACTAGGAGAACTCCTCAACAATTAACGTCCCTGATCGGAAAAAGCAACATTTTGTAAAACGTGATGAGCAGTTGACATTGGGTTATTGTAACTTAGATAAATTACAAACTGAACCACTAAAAAGTGAAAAATAAAAACTTTTTTACAAAAACAAAAACCGACTTCCAAAAAAAACACTACAAAGTGAAAAATAACTTTAATTTCGGAAGTCGGTGGCAAAAAACTAAAATACAGATCCAAAGACACCGACTTCTGAAATTAAAGTTATTTTTCACTTTGTAGTGTTTTTTTTGGAAGTCGGTTTTTGTTTTTGTAAAAAAGTTTTTTTCAACTTTACCACAAAAGAATAAGGTTCTTATTCAATTGGGAAAATTTGACACTTTGGAGTAGCTGGCCTCTGTACATCAGAACAAAAAAAAAAAACAAAAAAAAATCTTTGAACATAATAACATTTGAACATAATCTTTGTAAGAAAAACGTGACTTTACAGAAAAGGTGCTTTTTATTATTATTCGATAACTTCACTTCACTTCACTTCACTTCACTTCAATTGTAGAAATCTTTTTGAGTAATTTTTTATAATTTTATTATACAACTCATTTACTTAACGTAAAAATACATTAATTTACTTGTCATATTTTTTTTAAAGTTTATAATTATATCGCTTTCTGTAAAATTGCATTTTTCGAGATAGCACGTTTTTCTCACTCTAAATAAATAAGCCATGATTGCTAGTGTCGTTGCCTAAAATTGGTTCTGGAAAAGGTTTGCTGAATTTAGATAACTATTACAAGAGCTTTAATATTTTTTTCTTCATAATTTTCACTCATTCATACACTTAGTAAAAAAAAACATGAAATTAAAAGAAAAATAATGCAGCTTAGGGGCAAATGAGGTTACGAGATATTGATAAACGAGCCAGCTAACCTACAATAAAATTTAATTCAGAAAATTATGACAAGATTTCAGTACCGTGTCGCTAAAGATTATTGTAAAAGAGAAAACAGCTGAGTCCACTTCAGTTGTCACTTTAATTGGTGATTTATCATCATTACAACAAAACACGGTTCAAATTATATTTTCACAGAATTTCTTGACTTTATCAATATTTAAATAGGTACGGCTGATTGCACATTTTTGTTGTAAGTAAACAGTTGACGAGGGTTTAACGCTTGATAAGAAGTCCTCCTACTCAGCTTTGCACGTTCAATTTTCATTGTTCCTCTTGCTCGTAAATAAAGTTTGTAAGAATTGTATCATAATTAGATATTCTGAAGCTTAACGGGGTTTAGCGAAGTAGATCGGAGTGTTAAGCACAGAATTAACACTGGATGGATGAAATGGTGGCAGGTCACGGGAACAATCTGCGACTCCCGCATTCCACTTAAACTTAAGGGGAAGATTTATAAAACAATAGTTAGACGTGTTGTCTTGTATGGATCAGAACGTTAGGTCACAAAAGGATCAATTAATGAAAGGATTGCATGCAGCTGAGGTGAGAATGTTAAGAGAGATGTATGTGATGTTACGCGAATGGATAGAATTAGAAACTAGTACATACGAGTAAGTCTGAAAGTGACACTGGTGAAAAGTTGTGCGGAAATCGGTTAATTGTCAGGGATGGGCATGTGATGCGGAGGAATGAGGAAAAGGTCGTGAGGAAAGTTTTTAGTATGAATGCGGATGGTATACGAGTAGGGGGGGACCAAAGCAACGATGAATGGACTGTGGGAAAGATGATATGACTAGAAAGTGAGTGACTACCGAGATGACGACTAATAAAGAAGTATTAGAGACCAAATAAATAGGCATAAGGGCAGGAGAACGATGAGTTAAAGACTTAATCAAACATAACATAATTAGCCAATAATGTTCCCACTGCTGGGACTCAGGCCTCCACTCGGTGAGAGGGAGCGAGCCGTAATCCACCATCACGCAAGCCCATAGACGACTAGAAATCAATACGCGATGAATAAAGTTTAATCGAACACTAAAATCAGTTAAACTCCGATTAAACAGTGGTGTTACCCACCATTTACATTTAAAGCGTAAGTTATTATTTACAAAAGGCGTAGATGGCGAAGATATAATCGATATCTATAGATGACATTTATCCGACCATGAAATTATCGTTAACTATGAAGGATTCTCATTATTGATATTAATGAGAACCTTTCAGAGTAACACGATAATTTCTACCCTTAATTTCCGTTGAAACAACCCTTTATACTAAGGGTTATTTTAACGGAAATTAGGGGTTAATTAGTTTGGTATCTTCGACCTTCTTGTGTCAAAGACACATATACCATAACCTCAGAAGACCATAACTGTCGTTATATTAATGCTGTATTAATTATTGTTGAAGCGCTTTTCTGTTAGTCTTTGGAACCGCCCATTCGTGCAAAACTCGAAACTGTTTAAGGCCCTGATTCCAAGCTTGGTTTAGCTCGGTGTGTAAGTGAAATGGCGTTATGGCTGTCTAGTTTGACGCACGAGATAGAAGATTCTCACGCGCACTGGAGTTACGTCGTAAAAGTGCAAATAAAATCATATAAAATTAGAAATTAACTATTTAAAAAAAAGTAATCCATCACTGGATGCAGTTTGGAATTTGACATTTCATGGTATATTTTTAATTATAATTATAATTGCTAATAAAGGGATAAACAGCTTTTAAAGATTATTAGGAGGTATGTTTAAAGATTTTTTTGGTGCATTAAAGTATGTTTAATTATGTTTTGGCTTCCATCACTGTATGCGAAAAGGACTTGAAAATATCATACTTTTTTTACATGTCAAAATTATTTACGGTTTATGAGATACACAGCTTTAAAAAACCACCTTTTTGATCGTTTTCAGGAAATCTGCGCCTTAAGTACCCACGTTTTAATAGAAAGTTGTTATTTATTTTGAATTATCAGATAGGTACAGTCAGCGTCAATAATATCGGGACGATCAGACTGTTCAAAATTATCTAAACAACTCAATCTGCCTATAGCCTTTTCCCAACTATGTTGGGGTCGGCTTCCAGTCTAACCCGATGCAGCTGAATACCAATATTTTACAAGTAGCGACTGCCTATCTGACCTCCACAACCAACCCAGTAACTGGGTAATACGATACCTCTTGGTAATACCTACTGGTTGTCAGACTTTCGGGCTTCTGACGACCCGTAATGACTGTCAAAGATCCAATAATGACAGCCAGGACCATGGGCACGGAGGAGTCTCGGTATGTAAAGATGGTCACCCATCCACGGACGGATCGACCCGTGCGGCTGTTAGGTACTACTTAGCCTTGATCTAAACAACTATGAAAATGAAATACTATCTGAATGACCCAAGGAATGTTTCAGAATGAAGACAGTACACAATAACACTCTCATTCTGACAGGAACTTTATACAATTGAGATAAAGTTTAATTTTCTTAGTCGTTGATATAATTTTGAACCGTCTGTTCGTCCTGATATTTTTCACGCTGACTACCTAAACAAGTTTCTTAGGGTCAGCGCACACCAAGAGCAGAGCATTTTCTGAGACTATTGAAAAATTAATCTTATGACAATTCCATACATTGCAAAATTAAATACACGCCAATCATGCTCGAGCATGCTCGTAGCCGAGCATCAAGTTTGGTCGATTTAATTTTGCAATGTATGGAATTGTCATAAGATTATTTTTTCAATAGTCTCAGAAAATGCTCTGCTCTGCCCTGCTCTTGGACCCTAAGGGTCAGCGCTGACCTTAAGGAAAGTAATTGTTCAGTATGACGCTGACGACTATTCATCCCCTAAAATATTGCGGGTGACTAAATCAATAGGTACTCAAAGTGAAAACTTAGGTGATGATGGTGATGGTGGTGGTGGTGATGATGGTGAGCTATGAATACAATATCTATATTATTAATAGCTATAGAAATCAGACAATCAGCAAGCAGTACACTACTAAACCCAACAGTTGATTTCTATACGATAGCTCCGGACGTCGTCCGTACGGACCGTCCGTGTACACGTGGACGTGGACGGTCCGTACGGACGCACATTACAACGGCAGCGGGTCGCAGCGCAACGCATTTTCATACAAAAAACTGCGGCGCGGCCCGGCCTTAGTAGGCATTAACGACCATAGATCATCAAACAACCAAAGATTTTTTTGAATGCGTTGCGTTACGTCGCGTCCCGCCCCAATCTGCGCCAGCCTTTAAAGTTCAAAGACTTTGGACTCGTGTTTTATAGGAAGGTTGGCAAGTAGAACTTTCTTCTTCCAATAAAAGCTTTGTGAGTAGCACTTTACATTAATAGGTATTCCTATTTAACTGTATGCTTGTAAAAGGAAGTTAGCACACGCGGCATTTTTGTTCGCCAGTCTGAGTTTTAACCGAAGAAAAGAAATATAGTACCTATACTATACCTGTGCCTATACTTAGATACCTGTGTATATTATAAGCCGGGTAAATATCTTCGTTGAACACAGTGGCGATGGCGTAGCTAGTGGTAAATGTTGGCGGGCCTTTTTACCCAACCGCGGTGAAACTCAAAAGGACAGTATTCATATGACTATAGAGGCTCAGCTGCCATCGTGACCTTACAAAGAGAATGCATGAGTGAGCGAAGTGAGCTAGAAAATTGGAGCAATAACTCGGATACATCAAGTTTTCATTCGAGAGAGACCAAAGCGAGCTCGAAAATTGAAGTTTGCGTTGCGATTTTACTAAGAGAATACAAGAGCGAGAGAAGTGATCTAGAAAATTGGAGCATCCTGATTTGGATAGGTTAGATTTTCTGTATGACTCAATGCAAGAGTTTGGGCCTTTCTAAACCATGTACAAATTATTTTAGTTTTCATATTTTCATTCATTACGGGCCACTCATCAACAAGAGTTTTAGGTACTTATTGGCCAACATTTCACGTATGTTTGCTTGTTTTTTTTATACGTCGGGGGGCCTTGTAGCTTGAGAGCCCCGCATCATTGATATGGCTGATGCTGCGATAGCTATGTACGTGGTTGAAGAAGCAAAAACCGTAAAAAAGAGCACCCCGCGATCTTGTGTACATATTAATGTGATAAAAAGTTATTTATTCCACTTTACGAAGGTTCTAGAAAATTGTCTCTCGTGTTTTTTGGACAAAAATTTAACACCTGAGGCGGATTTGCAGGCTCATTTTCAAACAATTATAATAAAAGGAGTAAAAATGACAGAATTAAGGTACTCGTAATACGGCTTTTATTCTAGATATTTTCATAAACGTGTTTTTCAAAGAGATTACATTCAAATTGGCACGGTAACCTGACTCCATTGTTTTGTGTCTGGGATGATCCAGTTTTCATTTAAAAATTTAAGGATCTTTTATCAAGCTTTGTACACAATTTACTTATCAAGGAATTCCCAGAAATAACAATGAAATTATATTAGGCGCACGGGTCGATCCATCAGGTTAAGCTACGCTTGCTGGGGTTGGTCGGTGGATGGGTGACCATCTTAACATACTGAGATTCCTCCGTGCGTCGGAAAGCACGTTATGCCGTTGGTCCCGGCTGTCATTCGTGGATCTTTGACAGTCGTTACGGGTCGTCAGAAGCCAGAAAGTCTGACAACCAATCTTACCAAGGGGTATCGTATTACCCAGTTACTGGGTTGTGGAGGTCAGATAGGCAGTCGCTCCATGTAAAATACTGGTATTCAGCTGCATCCAGTTAGACTGGAAGCCGACCCCAATGGGAAAAGGCTAGGCAGATTGATTGACAATTAAATCATACATTTTTCCATGTATTTTACTGTTCTCTATAGCTGTAGGTACCTACTGGCTTATTGGACTAACTAGGTCAAGACAAGACAAGAGCTACTGCTGAGCATAAGGCCCTGGGTTCGATTTCCAGATAGGACAAAGTGTTGGGTTTTTCCGTCATGGATTTCTCAGTAGCAGCCCGCAGTCTGGATTAGTATTTTACTGTTCTGTATAGCTGTAGGTACCTACTGGCTTATTGGACTAACTAGGTCAAGACAAGACAAGAGCTACTGCTGAGCATAAGGCCCTGGGTTCGATTTCCAGATAGGACAAAGTGTTGGGTTTTTCCGTCATGGATTTCTCAGTAGCAGCCCGCAGTCTGGATTAGTATTTTACTGTTCTGTATAGCTGTAGGTACCTACTGGCTTATTGGACTAACTAGGTCAAGACAAGACAAGAGCTACTGCTGAGCATAAGGCCCTGGGTTCGATTTCCAGATAGGACAAAGTGTTGGGTTTTTCCGTCATGGATTTCTCAGTAGCAGCCCGCAGTCTGGATTAGTATTTTACTGTTCTGTATAGCTGTAGGTACCTACTGGCTTATTGGACTAACTAGGTCAAGACAAGACAAGAGCTACTGCTGAGCATAAGGCCCTGGGTTCGATTTCCAGATAGGACAAAGTGTTGGGTTTTTCCGTCATGGATTTCTCAGTAGCAGCCCGCAGTCTGGATTAGTATTTTACTGTTCTGTATAGCTGTAGGTACCTACTGGCTTATTGGACTAACTAGGTCAAGACAAGACAAGAGCTACTGCTGAGCATAAGGCCCTGGGTTCGATTTCCAGATAGGACAAAGTGTTGGGTTTTTCCGTCATGGATTTCTCAGTAGCAGCCCGCAGTCTGGATTAGTGCCCGGCTGATGGCAATAGGCTCGCCCCCATTACATGGAACTTACACATAACTGGTGAAATGTAGGTGTTCTACTGCACCTCTGCTTAACCTTTTGGGGATTACTGATCGATGTTAAATGTCCTGTACAGGGAATTTCGTGATACAGGGTTTTCCAGGGTTTATGATGATCGCTGCCAGAGCGGACTGCACTGGGTGCAGGGACAGTCTTAGATGTGAATTAATAACAATAATTAACTATTAATTTATAATTAATAACTGTTTGAAAACTAACAATACTAACCTAGTACATAAGCATTATTGTTACTAACACCAAAATACTAACATATTTATGGATCTAGTCTGAATTAAAGTTTTATTTAATTTTATGTTATTTTAAAGTAGATCAATCAATCAATTCAGCCTATTTCTTCATAAACCAGCACCCTAATGGGGAAGAAAACTGACAACTTTTTCCGCGCTGTGTCGCTGGTAACGCTCGACTCTCAGAAAATTAAATTAGCTGTCAAATTACATACAAAACTTGTTTACAAAAAACTTTGGATGGCATCTGACAAAAAAATTGCTGCTTTTGCGAGTAATCTGTTGTAATAACAATGAAAAACATTCATTTCCTAAAGACTTACGATTTAAAAAATATCGGAAAGGGCGACTAAGATACGCAATTTTATATCTTTCGAAAATTCATATTCATCTTGGTATCAGCAGTTTCATGCTGCTGAGTTCAAATTACGATCAAATGATTCGATTCTGTAACAAGTTTAATTAAAATTCAGATTTAATTTCTAGGTTATGTTCGTAGCTCATGAAACATCGAATATGTTATAAAACTACTGTGTAAGTACGTAAAAGTTTGTAATTACTACGACAATTAATGAACGACATGTTGCTAATATAAAATTTGGTTATTTTCTTCAATTTTTAACAAGAAAATAGGCTGTAAATACCTGCTGACCAGATCCGCTTTTCGGCCTCTTAGTGAAGCTCCTCGGATCTTCAGTTCAGCTTTTAACTGAGGTACTGTCCACGTTGAATACATTGTTCGTTGTATTAACAAAAAACACACGCTAGTTTTATGTTACAATGATTTAAAACCCGAAAAACATTGAGAGATAAAAATTACAGTGCGATGTTATGAGTAGAGCGTTAGCAGCGCCACCTGTTCATAGCTTTGCGATTTCTTCCCCATTGCGTAACACATTATCAATCGGAGTCGGTTTCATTTTGACAGTTCAACTACATTCATTGCGTTATTTACGTTGTGGAGCAGACGAATTCGAACATAATTATGAAGCAATGGATTAGCAATTTGCTTGAAAATTATTCAGGTTCCTATTAATAGTGTGTTACGCAATTAGGGTGCCGGTTCGCCGCCTTTTGCTTCCAGGATGTCCCAGCCGAAAAGTAATAATTACAACAGGAAGTCGCGGTTTCCTCCAACTTGTTCCTTTATTTTGTGTGTTATTTTTTCGCGTCATGTTTACAGCAAATAAACGTATTTTCTTTATTTATTTTTTTCCTTTCTTTCATGTGCAGTTTGCTACAAGAAGATATTGTCTCAGTATTTAAACCCGGGTAATTTTGTTACACACAATGGCATGCCTTGTTTAAGTCTTAGTTAAGTCGGCAACATTTTAAGATTGTTCGTTTTGTAATTTTATTTTCCTTATTAATCTTAAGTTTAAGAAGCATTTTGGCAGAATTTCTAAACTCTTCTTTTAGTTTTATTATTATTATGTACTAGCTGACCCGACAAACGTTGTCCTGACACGATTCCCATAGAAAATGCACTTTCAATTTCCCGAATTTTCCAATTTTCCCGGTAACTTTTCAAACATTTTCTTTCATACAAACCTTGTACTGACAATTACAAAATCAAAAAAAAGCAAAATACGTATTATTGATGCTATCTCAAAACTACCCAAGCAAAGTTATTATGAAACAAATTTCTAGGTATGTCTCGAATAAAACAAGAATCGTTCAAATCGGAAACTCTATTATTGGCTTAAGTGATAATTGTCATCATCTCGCTATCACTGAGCAGTGTATGCAGTCTGTAAGATGATGATAAGTTGTTGTAACATTGGCGCAACTGCATTGAGCTGTTTCATTGATAGTGGGGTGAACATTCATAACGCATGTAAGTTTAATTATAAGCTGTTGAGTTTCCTAATAAAATAAAAATAAAAAATAAAAATACTCTGTAAAAAGTTACGCGTGGTCATACATAAAAAACATAGGCCTCGACCTGAGAACCTCCCTCTTTTTCTCGTCGGTTAAAAAATTATCCTTACCACAGGCAAAACATATCCTTCACAATAGTCTATGTGTTCCCCTATAAGGTTGACGCGACCCGGCGCACACGCCGCTGCTGCGGGTTGACGACCGAACGCTGCCACGAACTTGTCACGCGCTTGTTTTAGAAGCACTGCTTCACCTTTAGCTATCGCTTCATTTGACATCTGCAAGAAACAAATATTATATTACTAGCTGATTATATTATATTACTGTTATATTACTACGTTGTCCTGTCCAAATTTTAATATTTCATACAAAATTCCTATACAAAATGCACTTTCAGTTTTTCCAAATTTTCCAATTTTCCCGGCAACTTTTCTAATTTTTCATTCCGATATTTTGACGCCTCACTGGTGGCATTTTCTTAACAATGAAATAAAGTAAGACTGAAGGCAATTGAGTGACAGATAACATACCGTTAGCACACTGAGTTCTATAAAGTACTATTGCTGATATTTTTAAAAACAGCAGGTATTACGTTACGGTAACGTTTTAAAACTTTTTTACTAAGTAACTACAATTTTCAAAACAACAAAAAATTTTTGTTTTTCGGATGTATTGGACAAAACAATGTAAGAAACCTAAGTAAGAAACTATTGAAGAAACTGAACAACTAAACGTCAATCTTTAAATTTTGCCAAAATTCAAAACTCCCTAATAAGAGGGTGCTGTTTACCTATTTATTTTTTAAAACAATATAATCGTGTAGGTACGATTGGGAACAACCCCCAACAGCAGCCTTATTGTAAGGAGAATAAAGATCACTGTGATTTTGACAGAGATACAAAATCAGAGGTAAAACAATACTGTGAAAGGACTGTAAGTTCACACCGGTTTTTTGTAATGCACGTTTTGTTTGTGCGGATTTTTTTTTTCTTTTGTTTAAAAACACGGCAAAAAGATGCACAAACAACTCTAATACATACTAAAAAGCTGTCGTAAAAGGTGATTTTTAGGGTTCCGTACCTCAAAAGGAAAAAACGGAACCCTTATAGGATCACTTCGTTGTCCGTCTGTCTAGCTGTCTGTCTGTCTGTCAGTCTGTCAAGACCTTTTTTCTCAGGAACGCGTGGAGGTATTAAATTTAAATTAATATCAAATACGTAGGTCTATGGTCCCTTGGAGCTCTAAAAAAATCAAGCTTCTAAGTCAACGCAATAAAAAAATATGGCCATTTATGCGCCATATTTTGATACTCGCAAGTAAACCAAAACCTATGGGGTACTTCCCGTTGTCCTAGAATCATGAAATTTGGCAAGAAGCAAGGTCTTACAGCACAAGTAAAGGAAAAAGTCCGAAAATTGTTAATTTTTAATTTTTTCACACAAAAAAATATTTTCAAGTCTATCAGCCTAAAAGACCCTTTTTCTCAAAAACGCGTGGAGGTATCATGTTGAAATAAATATCAAATACGTAAATCTATAGTCCCTTGCAGCTCTAAAAAAATCAAGTTTCTAAGTCATCACGATAAAAAAATACAATACAAATACATATTTTGATACTTGCAGATAAATCAAAACCTACTATGAAATTTGGCAAGAAGCAAGTTCTCACAGCACCAGTAAAGGAACATAAAACATTTTTTTTTTCTGTAGCAATGTTAAAATTTTTGGGATAAATTCTTTTCAACTACGGAACCCTTATTGTGCGTGGTTCGACACGCACTTGGTCGGTTTTTTTTTATACTAAAGGAACAAACAACCTCCTAAGTTTAAATAACATACCTAACTACTTACTATTAACACTTCATAAATCATGTTAAACTGGCTGAACTTCACACATAGGTACCTATGTAAGCTTAATCTGCAGAATATTTAATTCCTGTTTAATTTCTGAATTCATAATTCGGGATTATTGTTACATTATGTGCACCTGTGTTTCTTCCCACAGAATAGTACACACATTATTGTCAGTATTCAGAATATTTAGTTACAAATTACCCAAAATTATGTACCTACCCCTATTAAAATGTTTCACCGGAGGAGCTCGTGGCTAAGTAATAACAGTCGCACATGTCGATCCATCAGGATAAGCTACGCTTGCCGGGGTTGGTCCGTGGATGGGTGACCATCTTTACATACCGAAACTCCTCCGTTTGAAAGCACGTTAAGCCATTGGTCCCGGCTGTCATTCGTGGATCTTTGACAGTCGTTACGGGTCGTCAGCCCGAAAGTCTGACAACCAGTATTACCCCGTAACTGGGTTGTGGAGGTCAGATAGGCAGTCGCTCCATGTAAAATACTGGTATTCAGCTGCATCCGGTCAGACTGGTAGCCGACCCCAACATAGTTGGGAAAAGGCTAGGCAGATTGATTAAAAAGTTTCACTCTGCGCCACTGATACGTCCCCTATGTGTAGGATGGGGTAGATAGGTGCCAAACATGTACAGTCGAACTTTTTAAACTTTCGCGATTTGTACACACTATAAATGTGAGTGAGCACATCTTCTCACTAACATTCATCCATACACCACACCACCACACTCCACACATGAACACACCACACACACGCTCTTCACACTACACACTCACACTAATGTAAAAATTGTTATATTAATTTTCTATTTTAATATAAATTTAAACAATAATAAGGCATAAAATCCATAACCTACCTACTGATTGTGAGAAGACACTGGCTCCTGTAACACAGGTGTTGCTACCTAGCACAGGAGTCAGGGCTTTAATTTACTTGTGCACCTTTTTTATGGCAATAAAGAATTTTATTTATTTATTTATTTATTATTTATTATAAATTATCGCGATATCGAGAACGGGTCTCGTTCTCGATATTGTTTTATGATATGTACAGTCGAGTTCTTTAATATATTGAACCTTTCAGGCTTCAAAAATATATGAACGTCAAAAAAGTTCATAATATTGTGAGAACTATAAGCATCATTAAATTGTGGTCAAGATTTAGATTCGTTAATATCTGACTGCTTTTGCTTTTGCTTTTTTGACTTTCCTTTGGCTGTATGTATGTGTACATGTTACTGCAGTCACATAATAGTGAATCTAAATCTTGACCACAATTTAATGATGCTTATAGTTGTCACAACTTTTTTGACGTTCATATATTTTTGAAGCCTGAAAGGGCCAATATATTAATGAACTCGACTGTACCAATGTGACCTATTCAATGACAGACAATACGTGTCTGGTCTAACCGACTTATGACGCAGACATATGGGAAACCTGCGGAGTAGCTGCGTAAGGGCGGGAATATGTATATTCCCGCCCTTACGCAACATACATACACAAGCCTACAGACTGTAGCTTGTACAGACGCCAGCACATCAAGCTACTACAATCTGTCAAATTTCTTTAATAGATTTTCATCTTTATTTCTAAAGCATTAGGTTCAAGGTTGATTGGGAAAATTTGACGGGTTCGGGAGGCTTGATCTGCTAGCGTCTAAAAAACTATGCCGCTTGCTCTGTCTCCTCCGGGAATGATAGAGCTGCAAATCTTGGAGGCAGTTACCTACATTTACTTTTTGAAATATTGTTTCGGGCGATAACGTTTTCACTCCCTTTATGAATTGAGACAATTTTGGTCTCATTAGATTCAGTACACCTTAATCTAAGTATGTACGTTTTTTTTTTAGTAATTGAGTTTAGTTTAATTTTAAAAAATTAATTCGCTCGAGGAAGTTTGTAGGTCACAAATAGGTATAGATATTTAGATGCAAATAACTTTTAACGTAGGTACGCATATTTCTTTATAATAAAAAGTTACGGCACTAGTGTTTTTTTTTTCATTTTAATATATCTGCAAAATTTCTAAAAATTATGAAAGTTAGACTAGGTTAACGGCGGAAACGTATCGCTTTTTTTTTTAAATTTACAGCTTCACAATGCCGAAAATACCTACTACATTTTGACAAATTTTTGTCACTGTTTGTCGCTGAGATGAGATTGTGACTAGATTTTTGACGGGAATTGTCCTTCAGCAATCATTGAAATGTACCTCACTGTACCTAGCTTCAATTCAACGCACTAAAATTAGACTTTCTGATAATATGTATTACTATCCCGCGACTTCGCCCGCGTGGATGTAAATACTTCCCTATTTGAATCGGATTTTGCTCACAGGTTCATGGGTTTTAATTTTTTTTACGCGGAACCCTAATTGTTTTTCTAATGACCTATTATAAAATTAGCCTAAGTTACTCCTTATAACATCAGCTATCTGTCAGTGATAACCCCGTCAAAATCGGTCCAGCCGTTTCGGAGATTAGCCGAAACAAACAGACAGCCAGACAATTTTTTTTTTTTTTTATACTTTCAAATGCCACTTCAGACACTTAAATTTTATTTATTTGTATAGATATATATCTAAATAACATTAAGTATTGGTCCGATAGTATCCAATCTAACTTTACAGCCAAGTTGTAACTCAGTTTATGGTGAAGAGCGATAACTAACAGGGTTATCTCAAGTTTAGACTTGTACCAATATTATGCATAATTATGATGTCGGTAGGTATTTTATATCACATATTACTTATTATCTTTACGAGTTTCTTTGATGAAACACCGGAATAATATTGATGAGCTATTAAACATCTATTTAGTAGCTCATTAACATTGGCAATTGAAGCTCTTAAATCCCAATATTTTTACTTAATAAGGCCCGCTAACAACGCAATAACGCTCTTCTTAACCTCTCAAAAAATCAAAAATCTAAATATTTTATTTCATAAAAACATACATGGGCACTTATGAAACGTCAGAAGCTCCAATTTCTCGTTTCCTACGGAGAAGAGCCGGTAAGAAACTCCACGTTACTCTTATAAAAGTAATTGCCTTTTACAATATTTTCAAATAACAGTGAGAATATATAGCTCTCATATCGACTGTATATGAGAAATAGCTTACTTGTGTAACATAACATCACGCCTGTATTTCTCAAAGGGTTGGGCAGACGTGTACCTATAGTGCACCCACATTTCGCCAGTTATGTTTAAGTCCCATGTAATGGGGGCGAGCCTACTGCCATCAACCGGGCACTAATACAGACTCCGGGCTGCTACTGAGACATTCCAGACGGAAAACCCCACTTTTCCCGACCCGGGGATCGAATTTTCTCTCTAATATAATAATTTCTTTATAACTAGCTGTGCCCCGCGACTTCGGTCGCATGGAAGTCGTATAAAAGATACATAATACTTATACTAAAATAACAGCGACATTTTAATAAAACTCCCTCGCCCCCACCGCGTTGCTCGCCCGCCCGTGCTATTTTTTCACAATTTCAAGGGTCTGTCCGAGTCGGAGTGCCACAAGTCCCGAGCTCGCTTCGCTCCCTCTTGCATCCGAAGTTCTCATTGCCTTTAGTAAAACAGATTTTGACATTAGATAACTTTTGCATCGTTTTTTTTTTAAATAAATATAGTGCCCGTCAACTTATTATTTGCAAAATCAAAATGTATTATTAAAACTCCCTAAACTAGCAACACCTGTCAAAATTGCGTCAAAAACCACAAAATAGTGCAAAAGTTGAGGTTATTTTAACAGTTGATATTTTTTATTTTTGAAAGTACCTATTTATTTCCTAGATTTGAAACTTCATGAAATTGCTCAAGATAATAAGTACTTTGCACAAAAAACAAATTTTAAGAGTCTACTACAAATCCCATATACCTATAAAAGACGAGCCACTCACTCTTGTACTGCTCAGTAATTCTACAATTAAAATAATATAAAACACATGTAAAACACTTTAAAAATGCACAGTAAAGTATACACTAATAAATTCAACTTTTCACATGGTCAATTTAACTTCACTTCCTGCTAAAAGTACTACAGCATGTTGGTTGGCGTGATACTGTAGAAAGTAGTGCTCGTTGCTATGGTGACCTAACGCACCTTTCTCGTATTGATAAGATATGGTAAATATGGTAAAAGTTGAAGTCTTGGATTTTATGGGAAATAGCTATTTTGAATTACTATAGGTACCGGATGCAAGTGTAAACAGTGGCAATATTTTAATGGGTCATTGTACTCATCATTAGGAACAACTTTTACTATGGGACCAAACCTGAAATCGCGAAAAAAAAATCAGCTGTTCAGTACATTTATGTTCGCTTATCTCGTCAAAATGTAGGGGAACAGCTGATTTTTTTTTCGCGATTTCAGATTTGGTCCTATAGTAAAAGTTGTTCATAGTGATGAATACAACCTCTTAAAATATCGCCACTATTTACACTTACATCCTGTATAACACTTAGTTACAAAAAATGGTATAATGTGGTAAACTATATAACTAACTTTTTGGTAAACTGGTAATGGTAATCGTTTTGACTGGACGTGGTGTCTCTAATGAGATCTGAACGCGAACTGGCCCACATTTTGGTGAACAAGCGAATGTGCATACTTGCGTTCGATGCAATTATGCATTTTCGCTCTCGAGCACACACAGTTGTTAAAAAGTTTTATCTACACCCATGCTATAAATTCTCTATAAAAGTTTCTGAGCTTATTGCCAACATTAAAACAGCCAGTGTCATAGTAACCATGGTAACCATAATAGCATCCAAACGGGTGTTTTAATGTTGTACTGAATTTCATAATGCAACTCGTTTTAAAAAAAAGAACATTGTAATGCACGCGCGTTTCACTACAACAGCGCAGTTGAATTCACGTCGTTTTTTCGTTTTATAGAGAATTGATAACATGGGTCTAGATAAAGTCTTGTATGCAACTGTACATAATTAGGTATTAAAACACTCATGAATGTGAAACCCACATTCGTGTCTTAAGACCCCTTATCAGTCACCCCCCCCCCCAGTCACCCCCCCCCCAGTCCCCCCGCCCCAGGCCCCCTCGTCAGTTGCATAAATAACTATTAAGGTTTCACTTCTGTTGGCAGTCCCCATGACTCCCAATTTTTAGGGTCTCGTACCAAAATGGTAAAAAGGAACCATTATGGCGCGACTCAGTCTGTCTGTGTGTCCGTCTGTGACAGCTGGATATATCAAGAACTAATGCTGTCAACTTTAAATTTGGAACAGTTTTAAATTATTTCCTATCTATCTGTATTCGTTACCACAAACTAAGACTTGTGCAGACTATTTTGACACCCATGCCAAACCCTTTTCAAAGAGATTAGATACAGTAGGTTACACAGTAGGTAACACAAGGTTCAGACTTAGAACCTAATGTGATAACCTACTGGATCGAGTTAACTGTTTACTTCACGCGACCTTTAGGACGAGGCAATGACAAACGTCTATAAATGTCTAAGTATGTCGTTTATTTTGTGTGCCTTTTAGTCTGTGCTACATAAAAATGTAAGAAATAGGTATAACTACTTTCCTACTTCTTCATCAAACTCAAACTCAAAGCATTTATTTCAATTAAACCAATTACAGGCACTTTTGAACTGTCAAAGAGTCGGTCAGTTAGTCAGAAAGTTGAAGCTAGTTGCCCATTCCAAAACGTAGATCTTTATGGAGAAGAACGGGCAAGAAACTCCACAGACACTCTTTTAAATCAAGATAAGTAATACAACATCCTCATCATTCGAGAAGTAATATGACCAAAATCACGTAGGACATTTGTTGCGTGTAGCATCGCGTCGCATTACATCGCGTCGTGTCGCCCGCAGAAGGCGCCGCGTGTCGCGCAACGAGCGGTGCATTTGTGCCGCGCGCGATTATATCGCGTGTCACGCCTGTTTGTAGGAGACTTTATTTTACTTTTTTTAGCTCGAGTACCAATCAATCAGTGTTAATGAAAGTGTCTGTCTGAGTTCAAACCTACAACTCGTAAGTCCCTGCCGTTACCACTGGGCCACCACTGCTCCCATGACAAACAATGGAATTATTTAATTAAGGCCCTGGTTCCAAGCTTGGTTTAGCTCGGTGTGTAAGTGAAATGGCGTTATGGCTGTCTAGTTTGACGCACGAAATAGAAGATTCTCACGCGCACCGGAATTATGTCGTAAAAGTGCAAATAAAATCGTATAAAATTAGAAATTAACTATTTAATAAAAAGTAATCCATCACTGGATGCAGTTTGGAATTTGACATTTCACGGTATATTTTTAATTATAATTATAATTGCTAATGAAGGGATAAACAGCTTTTAAAGATTATTAGGAGGTATGTTTAAAGATTTTTTTGGTGCATTAAAATATGTTTAATTATGTTTTGACTTCCATCACTGTATGCAAAAAGGACTTCAAAATATTACATTTTTTTTACATGTCAAAATTATTGACATTTTATGAGATACACAACTTTAAAAAACCACCTTTTTGATCGTTTTCAGGAAATCTGCGCCTTAAATAAGCTTTCAGAATTCGGTGGTTGCAGTGTAACCACCGTATTCTGAAAGTTTATTTAGACTGTGGTCTCACTGAGTTGCACCGTAATTAACTATTAAGTTTTTTAACAGTTTTTAACTAATGTTGCTGTTTTTAACCGACTTTTTCGTAGATCTGATACACAATCAAACTTTAAAATGTATTTTTATTTCAATAGTTTATTTTTAATTTTTAACATTTGGAAGTTATAGAATAGAATAGAATAAGTATCTTTATTTTGAATAGAATATGGTACATAAAAGGTCTTAAATATAAATAGTTCCACATATTTTGATTACTTTTTCAGCATGCAAAAATAGATAGGTACTGCCCTGCCATAGTTACTACATATATGTAGACTAGCTTTTGGCCGCGGGATCGCCCGCGCATGTATTATACATATAAACCTTCCTCTTGAATCACTCTATCTATTCAAAAAAACCGGTCAAGAGCGAGTCGGACTCGCGCACCGAGGGTTCCATTCCGATTTCTGAAAAAGTGTGCTATTAAGAGACATACTTTTATTTTTCCTGTAATCTTTACATAAACTTCTATCATACAGAATAATTTCAGATTTTTCCCTTTGCAAACTTCGGAGATAACGGGGGGGAACGGTATTTTTTTTTACATTTTTCATCAAAAGTCGAAAACTATGCGGTCTAAAAAATAAATAAAAAATGTTTAAGAATGTGCAAACAGCGCTCTTTCATATGATATGCCATATGCCCTAGTAGCCCCACTTTGAATTTTTAAGACCCCCTTTCAGCACTGTTACAAAAAAAAACATAAATATTTTTATTTCTTTCTTATTTGCAAAATAGTTGGGTAGACGTCATATAAAACTGTTCCAAATTTCACGTTGATAGCATTAGTAGTTCTTGAGATATCCAGCTGTGACAGACAGACAGACTGACTGAGTGACACCATAATGGTTCCTTTTGTACCATTTTGGTACGGAACCCTAAAAACCGCATCAAGATCCGTTGCGTAGTTTTAAAGATCTAAGCATACATAGGGACAGACAGACAGCGGGAAGCGACTTTGTTTTATACTATGTGTAGTGATGATAGTGATGAACTGATGGATGATACAGTAAACAAAATTTGATATTCAACAAAGTATTTTTCATTCAGAATCATACATGGTCTTAAGTGTATTACTTTCACCTTTATCTACTACCTTTTTAAATTATTTTTTTAATCTACTTGTAAGAAGTTAATCTTGCTTCTCAATTATCTTTGAGAATTTAAAACTGTACACACAGATCAAGAAGGTTAAGCAAGCAATGATAAGAGTGACTGAACGGAACGAGAGGGGTGAATGTGACCGAGACACACACTTACCTACAAACAGTTGTGTCACAGTTATTTGCTACTGAAGACACAGCCCATTCGCGACCTTATTGCAACGCGTATAAAGATCACTGTAATTTTGACAGTTATGCACTCAGACTAAATAAAAAATCAAGACATAGCGCTGCGAACAACACCGTGAAGCATACGCAAAACTACACCTCGTTCTGTGCATAGGTACACGCTCACACGCACACATATACACCAAACTACAACTAAACTACACCTCTCTAAGTACACACTCATGTTTACGAAACCCGCCTCACTGGATTCTAGGATTAGCAATTTGCTTCAAAATGATACAGATTCCAATCGATAGCGTGTTACACAATTAGGATGCAAAAGTAAAATAACAAACTTCTTTTCAGTACCTACCTATTGTTTTGATTCGGGGATTTTTTCTATCTCTTTTCCTATAAGGATAAAAAGTAAGAAGGTACACTAATATCCGTACTGTTAATTAGTTAGAAGAATAACGATAGACGTCGATACTTTTAAAATATTTGTTATCAGTCAGTAACTAAGTAAAGTTTTAGCGATAAACAATACCTACCTTCCTAATGAGAATTAGTTTATCGGAAACAGAAAGTTAAAAAAAAATAGCGTTACCTACCGACATGTTTACAATTCTACGATACATAATATAAACAATACATGAAGCTCGGCTTGAGGCAGGAGTAGACTGGTAAAAATCGTCACGTAAGGAAAAAGCGTTATGCTCCTCTACGCGACTTTCTCTGCTCCTCTAATCATAATAATCATAATCATAATCATTTATTTATTTGTCAGAACATGAGAAATAAATAATAATACATGAATAATAACATGAATAATAAAATAAGAACTCTACGCGACTTTCTCTCTCTCTGTCTCTTTTTATTATACAGGGTAAAACACCAGCAACTTCTTAAGGGGTCATTGTACTCATTATTATGAACAACTTTTACTATGAAACCAAACCTGAAATTTTTTCGGGATTTCAGGCTTGGTCCCTTAATAAAAGTTGTTTATAATGATGACTCCTGGTGGTGGTGATGAAATGTGGTTGCTGGTGTTTCACCAATAACTCTGTTACGAGTGTGTGTGCGTGCGAGTACTCATCGCATAAAGAACTTCGTTCCTGACGGGAGTCCACGGACCGACCACGCGTTTTTTTTTTTTTGCTTTTCTTAACATTATTACTTATTTATTACCGTCTAAAATCATTTACAAAACCCACGTAAATAATAAAAATATTTTCGTCATTCTTAACATTATACCTATAATACTCTCCTTTCCTCTAAAAACTCACTACTTAAATACCTACATTATCACTGCAAAACCGTCTAAATAGCCACAATAAACATTACAACTTATGTTAACACTATAAACACGGCATACCTTTTGTTTTTAATATTTGTCCTACACAACACAACCGGTCGAACTCGCACAACGCGTGGTACTCAATGGCGATACGATAGCAAACGTTTAATAAAAATGTTTATTAATTCTTAAGCCAAGTGCTCAATAGAGGACAATTGGATCACAATTGACGCGTCATACATTTGTCATGTGTATTTGCTTGTAAGTGTATTGCTGAAGTATTGTATTACAGAATTGTATAGTGTTTTGTGACGTCAGCTGGAGGTTTGGTTGTGTGGTTGATGATGCCCCAAAGTATTGTATTACAGAATTGTATAGTGTTTTGTGACGTCAGCGGGAGATTTGGTTGTGTGGTTGATGATGCCCCAAAGTATTGTATTACAGAATTGTATAGTGTTTTGTGACGTCAGCGGGAGATTTGGTTGTGTGGTTGATGATGCCCCAAAGTATTGTATTACAGAATTGTATAGTGTTTTGTGACGTCAGCGGGAGATTTGGTTGTGTGGTTGATGATGCCCCAAAGTATTGTATTACAGAATTGTATAGTGTTTTGTGACGTCAGCGGGAGATTTGGTTGTGTGGTTGATGATGCCCCAAAGTATTGTATTACAGAATTGTATAGTGTTTTGTGACGTCAGCGGGAGATTTGGTTGTGTGGTTGATGATGCCCCAAAGTATTGTATTACAGAATTGTATAGTGTTTTGTGACGTCAGCGGGAGATTTGGTTGTGTGGTTGATGATGCCCCAAAGTATTGTATTACAGAATTGTATAGTGTTTTGTGACGTCAGCGGGAGATTTGGTTGTGTGGTTGATGATGCCCCAAAGTATTGTATTACAGAATTGTATAGTGTTTTGTGACGTCAGCTGGAGGTTTGGTTGTGTGGTTGATGATGCCCCAAAGTATTGTATTACAGAATTGTATAGTGTTTTGTGACGTCAGCTGGAGGTTTGGTTGTGTGGTTGATGATGCCCCAAAGTATTGTATTACAGAATTGTATAGTGTTTTGTGACGTCAGCTGGAGGTTTGGTTGTGTGGTTGATGATGCCCCAAAGTATTGTATTACAGAATTGTATAGTGTTTTGTGACGTCAGCTGGAGGTTTGGTTGTGTGGTTGATGATGCCCCAAAGTATTGTATTACAGAATTGTATAGTGTTTTGTGACGTCAGCTGGAGGTTTGGTTGTGTGGTTGATGATGCCCCAAACCCCCGCTTCGCCCGCCATTTTTTTTTTTTTTTTTGATAGAAATCATCAAATGACTTCTCCCGCTCTAGGCGGAGCGGAAGGGCGTGTCAGACTTTTACTGACTAAAACCCACCGGTGTTCCTTCAGTTGCCTATGCCAGGGCCACGGTATCTCTTTCGAACAACCCGTGACCTTGGCGGCCGCTTCGCCCGCCTGGGTGTCGGAAAATATATCCCAAGGGAACGTACTACCGGGAAGTAAAAAGTATCCTGATACATGATCTGACCAATATTATGTCTGGACTTTAAAAGAGACTGAGACCTCTGAGTTTGTTTCGGCGTTTCTTCTCAGAGTAGTCAGGTAGGAAACGTCGATCTCATCTAGTTTTAAAAAACATATGTCTGACGTGTAAAAGTGTTTGTACAAACATACTTACAGAAAATAAATCATTTATCATCCTGTTTTCCGGGATAAAAACTATCTGTGTGCGAAATGTCATCCAAATCCGTTCAGCCGTGTAAAGTTTGTGATTGAGTAGGTAGCATACCATCCAAACATACAAACTTTCACATATATAATATTAGTAGGAAGTAGGAAGCAGGATATCCTTTGCGACGGTAACCCTGAAAGTCGCTCGAGAACTGTGGTGGAACGATCGATGCTTCAGTCAAGGACACTTTCTAGCAACGCAGCAGTGGAAATAGCCAATAAGGACCTGAAACAGCATGGCATGCATTCCTAAATCCTTCAAAACCGCTATTTGTACCCGTAGTGCTATTCTGTAAAAATCTCACCGTGAAAATATTAGGTGAAGTGGGCTGTCAGTGGTAACTCTTTAAACGTCGATTGACACCCAGGTGTGCAGATAACAATAAAAAATCTATTGTGTCTGCTAATTGGCGCACCCCCCTAATCCCCTAATCCCTACCACCAGCCGACCTATTCTGTAAAAATCTCACCGTGAAAACTAAGGTGAAGTGAGCTGCCAATAGTGTCAATCCCTAGCATCAAGTGAAATGACAGCTTGACAAATTCACTACAACTAAGTTATCACTGAGGTAAGATTGTTACAGAATAGGCCGGCAGGTGAAATGACAGCTCACTTCACCTATGTTTGATTTTTTACAGAATATACTGCCTGATTCCATACACATACTAAGTAGTAACATCTACTCCAATAGAAATAGAAGCAGTTTCTCAAATAAATCCGCTATAAATTCGAATGCCAAAGCGAGTATATCATGATTTCATTCATAACTTTTCAGTGAGAAACGACGGTATACCTACTTACTTACTTACGTAGGTATATAAAGATATCCTTGCATATCGGACGCCAGCACATAATTATGTAGTCTGTCGTCTCTTGAGTCGCATCAGTTGGCCGAACCTAACGTGCGCTTTAGACCTATGATTTCTAAGTGGAATGATTCGGATCGCGCGCGTTTGGTCACACTTTTAACCTAGCCTAACCCATTTTGTCCGAGTGTCCTAGCTTTACTGCGCCCAATTAAAACAATATTGTAGTTTTAAGTTATATTGCTGCGCCCCAACGGGGTCATGTACTCACTAGTTTTAAGTAAAACCTGTAACTGTGTGTACATTGTGCAATAAATAAGGAAATAAATAAACAATTCGGCTCGCGCGTCTTTGGTCACAACCTAACCATAGCCCGTTTGGTCGGGCTAATACTCTAGCTTAGTTACTGCGACCAACTGTGGGGAAAAGCCCAGAAAGTTATAAAAAGTGTGAATCTTTAGAAGCGCAAAAATATATAAGAGGTTCATTAGTTTTTAGATGATCAATATCATTAGATGGTCAATAAGTTTTTAGATGATCAATGAAATATTTGGTATAGGTATCATGTCGTGTCTTTATCAAGTAACAAATTACTTCCCTCCCAAAAATCTTTACCGTGAAAATATACAGCTAATGGACAGATTTAAAAAATTGTTTGTACTGAGATAAAACTATAACTGACATAAAAACTATGTTTCTTCCGTCTGAATATACAATACATGTGACTGACATAATTAATTATTTTAAACTAAACGAATGCTCAATTTTGACATGTTAATTTAATTTTTTTTTTTTTTTTTTATTTCATTTAACTATTATTCTTCCCTCCAATAATCAATCAATGTGGAAATTATCATTAAGTATATTAACCAATTGTATCTTAATATTCATGAATGCTCAATCTTGACATGTAATTTTTATTTTATTTTTTTTTCTCAAATTTAATCACTTAATTTTCCATTGTTATTTTTAACCTGTTTAGACCTAGTTTTATATGTGCATGCTGTGGTCTCCTATAATTGAAGGAGCACACTTGAATTAACCTTTTTAAGTATTGTAATTTATATTGTATATATGTATCCTTTGTTGGAGATCCCCAAATAAATAAATAAATAAATACAGTCAAAATAAAAGTTGGAACATAAAAATTCCATTATAAACAGTATTTTAGTAGAGAAATTATGTGAGTAGCACAGTACTTGCAACATTCATGTTAAAATGTAACACTATTTTGAGGAAAACGGGACAAATATGATACACGTGGAATGCCCTCGTGTAGCATTATTTTTACACTAGCTTTTGCCCGCGAGGATGTCGGGAAATATCCCGCAGGAACTTACTACCAGGCAATCTTTCCTTATTCCTTGTCTCCATTATAAAGGGAACCTCTGTGCAAAATTTCAGCTTTCTAAGTCCATGGGTTTGGGCTGGGCGTTGATGAGTCAGTCAGTCAGTCAGGACTTCTCTTTTTATTTACATATATATAGAAGATAGACTAGGTAGGTACAGCAGGTATACTGATATACCTACTTTTCCATAAAGATTTAGTCATTTAACCAAGAATTAGTCTTAACTTCCGTCCAGTGTATCGACTTCCAAAAATACCGATGCTGGAATTTCCAAATCATCTTATTTTCGCGTCGATGGTAGTCTTCTTCTTTGACGGGCTCGTGGCTAAGTATTAACAGCCGCACGGATCGATCGATCAGGTGAATTACATCATTCATGTTGAAATTATACATGTGAGAACGATGCAGAATTGCAGAATGATAAACCGTAATAAAAATATTTAAAAAAAAAACATTTTAAAATTTAAATTTAAATAAAATAAGCCGTGGCAGCTAAGATAAGACCAGCCTCCACCGACAGCGCCCGATCACGAACCTGACGCATGAATTAGCAAAATGATCCAACACACGCGCCACCATCAGCGAGACATTAAATAAATAAATAAATAAATAATAAATAAGCATTTCATTCAGAATCACTTCCATATTTGTAAGTAACAATGTAAACTTATAAACTAGTGTTAGTAACATTGACATTCTTCTTAAGCTGGGTGAGGCACGCCGATTCTGGGGAGTGACTACTTGAGTGCGTGCAGTCGTATCCACCGCCCCAAGATCGGAGAGTCCCACCTATCAGCCAACGTTGAAACGTTCTAATAATGGTGTTGGAGCTGCCGCGCACACGGCGTTGTAGAGGTGTGCATCTCTTGCGCATGATGGCCGAAAAACTATCCACATCCGCGTCGGCAAACATGCCCGACGCGCTACAAAAACGCGGCAGCCCCATCAACACCAGGGGGCCTACTCCCTAAGCACGAAGCCCGTAGTTTTGGCCTTCGTTACGGGTGTTTCCTACTCCGTATCACCTACGGATGGATAATTGGTTCGGGGCCCGAACGAAGTATGAATGACAACATGATTTGCCAGTTGTCCCTACTCCCGATGTATGTTTGCCCGTCCGAAAATTTAACTTTTACACTTGTTTTGATGGATCGTAATGTCAGACGGACGGATGAACGGACTGACGGAAAGACGGACGGACTTAGGGAGTAGACCCCCAGGAACGTGTATTGCGTGCGCAGGCCACTGTATGCCTTCTGCGTAAAGTTCACCCACAGGCTGCACGTGTAAAAGGATTGGCAGTAGGCTTTGAAAAGCATCACCTTACCCTGAGCCGTACAACGCGCAAACCTGTGGAGCAACATTCCACTTCTAACAGCCAGCTAGCCCAGCCATTAGAGTGAGCATGACATACTCTCAGCCGCCAGGGCACATTCAAGTCAAAGAAAGACGTACCCAGTATAATGGTAGCTTTAAGCGGGTTCAGACTAAGAGCTAAGCTAAGATAGTTTAACTTAGCCCGTATATGAAAGAAAGAAGAAAGAAAGAAAGAAAAAATGTTTATTTGCGGTAAACATGACACAAATTACAATAAAATAAAATAACTATTTAAATACAATATGGGGGAAAATATGCGTCACATCTACGCAAAACGGCCACCGCTCAGCATAATGCCGCGACCCCATGATGCGTATATGTAGTTGGGGTAATTTTTATGTTCATAGTTTGAGGTCTGCACACAAGTAGGAAAAACTACGCCAGCTATGTGAGCTAAGCTAAACTAACTAGGTACATAGTACTCACACATGTGCTATGCAATTATATAATACAAAGGAGATTGCGATTATAAAACAAAAATTTACATTGTGTGTACTTACGTAATAGGTCGGGGAAAAAGTTTTTTCGTATTATAGTATGTATGAACTTGTAATAAAATCTCTTTGGCTATACTATTTGTATCTGGCTGGTTTTGGTATCATTGAAAGTTTAAATTTTAAACAACATAATTACAAATTCAAATTAGGAAAATGTGTGATTTTCATTTGTTTTTCGTACTGTCAAGATGAGTGAATCTAATGAAGAAATTCGATACTTTTTAAAATTTTACTACAAAAAAGGTAAAAATGCAACGCAAGCCGCGAAAAAAATTTGCGATGTTTATGGACCTAGTGCAGTGTCTGTGAGAGTAGCACAAATTTGGTTTAAGCGTTTTCAATCCGGAAATTTTTATATTAAAGATGCACGTCGCTCTGGTCGCCCTATTACGGATAAAATGGATGCCATTTTTGAAAAAGTGGAGCAAAATCGGCATATCAGTAGTTACGACGTAGCTGAAGAACTGGGAATTGACCACAAAACAGTTTTGACCCATTTGGCAAATGACACATAACTAAATAATAAACTATGAAAAAAGTCTTGAATTGTTTGTATATAAAATACGAAGGAACTTTTTCCCCGACCTAATTATATTCTAAACGGTGCATCACAAAGTACTATTTACCCTAAAGAGATAATAACTGAGTAAAGACTTGGCGGAGCATAACAATACCTGCATAAATCATTCGTTAGTGCAGTTTGTTACACATACATTAACTTCTTCACATAATATCGCAAAAGTGGTACAGTCAGCAACAAAGGTCGATTAAAAAAAATCAATCTGCCTAGCCTTTTCCCAACTATGTTGGGGTCGGCTTCCAGTCTAACCGGATGCAGCTGAATACCAGTATTTTACATGGAGCGACTGCCTATCAGACCTCCATAACCCAGTAACTGGGTAGGTAATACGATACCCCTTGGTAAGACTGGTTTTCAGACTTTCGGGCTTCTGACGACCCGTAACGACTGTCAAAGATCCACGAATGACAGCCGGGACCAACGGCTTAACACGCTCTCCGAGGCACGGAGGAGTCTCGCTATGTAAAGATGGTCACCCATCCACGGACCAACCCCAGCAAGCGTAGCTTAACCTGATGGTTCGACCCGTGCGGCTGTTATTACTTAGCCACGAGCTCCTCACAAAAGTCGATTAACACTTCAGTTTTTTAAATATTAATTATTGACCAAGACATTTAATTAAAATCGGAACAGAAGTAAAATAAATTAAAGATCTACTAGACTCTTAGGTATTTTAGGAAAAAAGGAAATATAATCAAATCATTTTGTATTCATTCTATCCCCTGAGATACAGGTTACAGATACGGGATACAGGTTCCCGCCTAGTGTAGGCGGGAACCTGTATCCCGGCTAGGGTCCACAATAATGAGAATAAACAATTTTTATTTTATTTTATTTTATTTTATTTCAATAATTTGTGCACCTTTTATGACCACCACATACTTGTCACGCCTGTTTTACTATAACTTTAATGGTGAGAATAAACAAATTTTATTTTATTTTATTTTATTCATATGATGTGTAAAAGTAGCAGTGTTAATCGACTTATGTTGCTGACCGTACAAAGAAAACTGTACCTAGTAATTACAGTTTAAGCGTAGTTTCACGATGTCCGAATAGCCACTAAGTACTTCACTACATCATTACATAGTATAAAACAAAGTCGCTACCCGCTATGTATGCTTAGATCTTTACAACTATGCAACGGATTTTCATGCGGTTTTTTTTAATAGATATAAAGTGATTCAAGAGGAAGGTTTATATGTATAATAAACGTGGGCGAAGCCGCGGGCAAAAGCTAGTACTGGATAAATTCAAAAATGGAACAGAATTTGTATGAAATTAAATCAAGTAAGTTAATTAAAGTTTGGGACGCAACGTGTGTTATGTTAGCACGGTCGCCGCCAGCCATCTCCCTCGCACTGTCGGGTCACCCGGTGCCGCGGCTGAATCAGCCGCTCTCAAAAAGGCGGCCTTAGAGCCAAAGTAAAAAATCAAAATCAAAAAAATCAAAAGTCCTTTATTCAAATTAGGCTGAGAATCAGCACTTTTTGAACGTCGAAATTACAGTAAGACAGTCCCCACAAAACGCCCGCCCTTCACCACTTCCTAGTGCTTTAGCTGGGAAGAAGAAGTAGCGGAACAAACTCCCCAGCAGAAAGTACTATTTTGTCCCACTGGCAGTGGAAACCACTGGTTGCTGGGGGTCCGACGCGATCAAATTTGTGGCGGAGATCGGCCGTCGACTTAGAGAGAGGGGCGGTGACCCACGCTCTGGTTCTTTCCTGGTGCAGAGGCTAGCCCTGGCAATTCAGCGCGGAAACGCAGCAAGTGTCATGGGCTCCTTTGTGCCGGGAACGTCTAGAGGGACTGTGGGCTTCTGATGACGTAAAGTTTTTTGTAAACTGGTTTTATGTATTTGACATGTTTTAGTAAGTTAATAGGAACATACAGTAGGTGGTGAAACAAGCCATATAGGCTTAAAAGGTAGGTAGTTTTTTCCTTACTGAAAGATCTTAGTTCGACTGAGCATATCCATTGAGCATGTCAATTGCCATGGAGGAGCTCGTTGCTAAGTAATAACAACCGCACGGGTCGATCCATCAAGTTAAGCTACGCATGACGGGGTTGGTCAGTGGATGAGTGACCATCTTTACATACCGAGACTCCTCCGTGCCTCGGAAAGCACGTTAATTCAATGGTCTCACACACACTATACACTACTATTTACTTTTTTTTTGTTTTTAATGTTTATTTTGTTAGTTTTATATGCTTGTTCTTTCTTTCTTTCTTTCTTACTGTGCGTGTCCCAAATAAAAAAAAATCTTTCTTTTCTTTTAACTATTTTAATATTTTTCTCAAGTTTTCAACTGTTCAAATTGTGTCATTGGAACACTTTTTATTTTCGTTTGGCAGCGTTCCGATCATCAACTTATTCCAACAATGCATCACACACAATTCATTGTTGATCATAGGCTTCTTCCAAGTTGTATCACCACTCCTGTCCTGGGTCTCTTCCGCACCCAGTCTGTCTCAGCCACCTTTTTAAGGCCGTTGCCGTTGCTATCTGTAAAAAAAAAAAACCGGTCAAGAGCGAGTCGGACTCGCGCACCGAGGGTTCCGTTCCGATTTCTGAAAAAGTATGCTATTTAGAGACATCGTTTTATTTTTCCTGTAATCTTTACATAAACTTCTATCACATAGAATAATTTCAGATTTTTCTCTTTGCAAACTTCGGAGAAAAGGGGGGGAACGGTATTTTTTTTACATTTTTCATCAGAAGTCGAAAACTATGCGGCCGAAAAAAAAGAAAAAAATGTTTGAGAATGTGCAAACAGCGTTCTTTCATATGATACCCCACATGGCCTAGTAGCTCCACTTTGATTTTTTAAGACCCCCTTTCAGTCCCTGTTGCAAAAAAAAAAAATATTTTAATTTCTTTCTTATTTGCAAAATAGTTGGGTAAACGTCATCTAAAACTATTCTAAATTTCAAGTTGATAGCATTAGTAGTTCTTGAGATATCCAGCTGTGACAGACAGACAGACAGACAGACTGAGTCACACCATAAGGGTTCCTTTTTTACCATTTTGGTACGGAACCCTAAAAACAACAAAATCATAACCCTACTTTTTGCTTCGCCGTAGTCGGGTAAAAATAGGCAGTCATGGGGAATGCCGACAGAAGTGAAAACTTAAACTCGGTGTCGCGGTTTTGCGGTTTTACGGTGACGCGAAGCCGCAAGATTTCCCCTAAAGACGTTTTCACTACAAAAATGCAGGAATCAAAAACATCCTCATCACAGTGACGTCACAGAGCTCTTATCACTCCGCCTGTGTATACCATACTCTAGAACGGCAAACATTATCAGCTGTTTATACTCATTGTTTATAACCCCTCCGTCTGATAGCGGCCCGGAGATAACTGATGTTATAAACCGTTGAAGTTATAAAACTAATGCCGCGGCATAGCCGTGACGAATTCTAAGAGAATTTGTTATAGTAGAGGATTATTTTGTAGATAGGTACCTATCTACTGTCTTTATTTTGCAATGAAGGAGTCGAAAAGTTAGGACAAAATGTTTGTTAGGGGAGCCACAGACATAATCGAAATGATTCGGCACAGGGGGCCTACTCCCTAAGTCCGTCCGTCTTTCCGTCCGTCCGTTTATCCGTCCGTTTGACATTACGATCCATCAAAACAAGTGTAAAAGTAAAAATTTTCGGACGGGCAAAAACACATCGGGAGTAGGGACAGCTGGCAAATCATGTTGTCATTCATACTTCGTTCGGTCCCCGAACCAATCATCCATCCGTAGGTGATACGGAGTAAGAAACGCCCGTAACGAAGGCCGAAACTACGGGCTTCGTGCTTAGGGAGTAGGACCCCTGGCCTGGCGGGTAGTCGCATGTTAACAGGGTTATTGGTATAATTATGTCGGCAACATTGACTTATTATATTACTATAATACTTATTTTTTTCCATACGCAAAATACGCGCATTGTCGTGGAGTTGCGGATACCAGCCCGTATTACCTACCTATTATATTACTACTTTTTATATCAATCAATCTGCCTAGCCTTTTCCCAACTATGTTGGGGTCGGCTTCCAGTCTAACCGGATGCAGCTGAATACTAGTATTTTACATGGAGCGACTGCCTGTCTGACCTCCATAACCCAGCAACTGGGTAATACGATACGCCTTGGTAAGATTGGTTGTCAGACGTTCAGGCTTCTGACGACCCGTAACGACTGTCAAAGATCCACGAATGACAGCCGGGACCACGTGCTTTCCGAGGCACGGAGGGGTCTCGGTATGTAAAGATGGTCACCCATCCGCTGACCAACCCCGGCAAGCGTAGCTTAACCTGATGGATCGACCCGTGCGGCTGTAATTACTTAGCCACGAGCTCCTCCTCCTTACTACATTTTATATCAATGGTCGGCAATTATATCGGTATGTCGGGGTATAGGGTGATATTACCAATAACCCTGTATTTGGGCGCACGGCTATGCCGAATGATGCAAGTCGCAAGTGTGTAGTATACCTTACTCTCAAACACTTTTTCTTGTATTCCCAAGTAATGTAAAGGCTCTTACAGACAGAGGAGATATCGCGTCGCGATAACACTAACACTGTACGGATATAATATCGCAATATCGCGTCGCGACGCGATATTGCGATATTATATGCACATGCGAACAAAAGAGAGCGCAACAATGCATTGGCATTGAAACCAAAGTTAAAGCGCCAAACCAAATAAAAATTGTTTAAAAATAAATTAAGCTATCCATCAAAAAAGTTTTTCAATTACTACGCACATTTTGAATGCAATTTTGCAATGAAATTACTTTTTCATTACATTAATTGTCTAACCTGGGGGCCTACTCCCTAAGTCCGTCCGTCTTTCCGTCCGTCCGTTTATCCGTCCGTCTGACATTACAATCCGTTAAAACAAGTGTAAAAGTTAAATTTTTCGGACGGGCAACAACACATCGGGTGTAGGGACAACTGGCAAATCATGTTGTCATTCATACTTCGTTCGGGCCCCGAACCAATCATCCATCCGTAGGTGATACGGAGTAAGAAACGCCCGTAACGAAGGCCGAAACTACGGGCTTCGTACTTAGGGAGTAGGCCCCCAGTAACGGGGTAAACGAGACCCCTTGGTAAGACTGGTTGTCAGACTTTCGGGCTTCTGACGACCCGTAACGACTGTCAAAGATCCACGAATAACAGCCGGGACCAACGGCTTAACATGCTTTCCGAGGCACGGAGGGGTGTCGGTGTGTAAAGATGGTCACCTATCCACGGACCGACCGCGCAGGATCGATTGACCTGTGCGGCTTCTATTACTTAGCCACGAGCCGGGGGACGCGTTACGTAAACGTAGTTTAACACCTGTTGCATACGTGATAAGTAAATTGCTCTTCATTCGCTTTCGTGATGACATAACACATCAGGCTAATATTCCCCAAAGCCTAAAGGGGTAAACACTGTTGACAGAATTGTAGGCATTACAACGCCAATTTTCACTGGGGTCAAATCCACGCCGCTAGGTACTGAGAAATTCTTACAGATTACACATTAAATTAAAATATATGGAAAAATTTTAACAGAGCGTTTAGTACGTCTAACCAAAGATATCCAAGCAAGAAAAAACACTGATTAATGTGACTTTATTTAATATATTTAATTTTAAAAAAACACTTGTGGTCACTTGGACATTTGGACCAATTTAAGCAAAAATGTTCCAACACACAACCTCGACAATTTCGGTTTTTGTGACATATGTAGGTACCCTCCAAATAAGGTATATTTTAACATAGTAGTAGTATCAGAATTATGAGATAACAAAGACGTGTGACAATTACCTTACATAACGACAGGTTATATGAGTTACTAAAATTGTTTATTTTATTTGACAAATAATATACTTTATCTACACCCATGCTATAAATTCTCTATAAAAGTTTCTGAAACAGTTAGCTTATTGCCAACATTAAAACAGCCAGTGTCATAGTAACCATGGTAACCATAATGGCATCCAAACGGGTGCTTTAATGTTGTACTGAATTTCATAATGCAACTCGTTTTCAAAAAAAAAACATTGTAATGCACGCGCGTTTCACTACAACAGCGCCGTAATTAAAAAAAAACCGGTCAAGGGCGAGTCGGACTCGCGCACCGAGGGTTCCGTTCCGATTTCTGAAAAAGTGTGCTACTTAGATACATCGTTTTATTTTTCCTGTAATCTTTGCATAAACTTCTATCACATAGAATAATTTCAGATTTTTCTCTTTGCAAACTTCGGAGATAACGGGAGGGGAACGGTATTTTTTGTTACATTTTTCATCAAATGTCGAAAACTATGCGGACTAAAAAAAAATAAAAAAATGTTTGAAAATGTGCAAACAGCGCTCTTTCATATGATACCCCACATGCCTTAGTACCCCCACTTTGAATTTTTAAGACCCCCTTTCAGTCCCTGTTACAAAAAAAAACATAAATATTTTTGCTTCTTTCTTATTTGCAAAATAGTTGGGTAAACGTCACCTAAAACTGTTCCAAATTTCAAGTTGATAGCATTAGTAGTTCTTGAGATATCTAGCTGTGACAGACAGACAGACAGACAGACAGACAGACAGATAGACAGACAGACAGACAGACAGACAGACTGAGTCACACCATAAGGGTTCCTTTTTTACCATTTTGGTACGGAACCCTAAAAAGAACTTATTCGAATTCACGTCGTATGCTGTGACGCCGGCCGCCATGTTCGATACGAGTATTAGTATTACAATAAACTGTTTCAGAACCTTTTATAGTGGATTGATAACATGGATGTAGATAAAGTCTTGTATGCAACTGTACTTAGGTATTAAAACACTCATGTGCTACTATTATCACACGAGGCGAATACCGCTTATTATACGTCAGTTGCATAAATAACTATTAATATTGTGTTGCGTAAATTATTTTGCATACTTTTGTATAGAATCAAGTTCTTCTAACTGAACAGACAGCTGTGCTGCTGGGGAGTTTGTTGCGCCACTTCTTCTTCCCAGCTAAAGCACTAGGAAGTGTTGAAGGGCGGGCGTTTTGTGGGGACTGTCTTATGTAATTTTGACGTTCGAATCTCAGCCTAATTTGAATAAATTACTTTTGATTTTGATTTCATGAACGTGTTTATGCATTGGGTTACCAACATTTTAATAGTGTACTTTCGTTAGGTGATTTATTATTTTAATTATGTAATGCGTTTTTCTTATTATTTGTTTTACCATTGTCTTTATTTTGACGGTCTGAATTATTACTAAAAGTTTGTCCCATCTATTTTAATGGGACCTTGGGCCCTACTCCCTAAGTCCGTCCGTCTTTCCGTCCGTCTGTTCATCCGTCCGTCTGTCATTACGATCCATCAAAACAAGCGTAAAAGTAAAATTTTTCGGACGGGCAAAAGCACACCGGGAGTAGGGACAACTGGCAAATCCTGTTGTCATTCATACTTCGTTCGGGCCTCGAAGCAATCATCCATCCGTAGGTGATACGGAGTAAAAAACGCCCGTAACGAAGGCCGAAACTACGGGCTTCGTGCTTAGGGAGTAGGCCCCCTGATGCGGCACTTTATGCGGCTGAAGGATCAAAACAAATTCAGCTTTTATCTTTGTTGTTTAGTTATGAATAATTAAAGAGCCTCGAAATCACTAAATATTCAGATATGCATTACCCTTACCCACGCCAGCTCGCTAAAACATGCGCCCTAAGTCTGACACAATCAATTTTATTACAGTTTACAGTTTACTGATCAAAACGCTGGTTCAACGACCTTTTCACAGGTGCATTGATGTCTATCTCAATTTATTTGATAAGAGAAGGCATCGCGATATTTTCAAACGAATTAAAATCGGTGTGGTTCACTTGTAGGTTCAACGAGCTCGTGGCTAAGTAATAACAGCCGCACGGGTCGATCAACCAGGTTAAGCTACGTTTGCCGGTTGGTCCGTGGATGGGTAACCATCTTTACATACCGAGACCCCTCCGTGCGTCGGAAATCACGCTAAGCCGTTGGTCCCGGCTGTCATTCGTGGATCTTTGACAGTCGTTACGGGTCGTCAAAAGCCCGAAAGCATGACAACCAGTCCTACCAAGGGGTATGTATTACCCAGTTACTGGGTTGTGGAGGTCAGATAGGCAGTCGCTCCAAGTAAAATACTGGTATTCAGCTGCATCCGGTTAGACTGGAAGCCGACCCCAACATAGTTGGGAAAAGGCTAGGCAGATTGATTTCACTTGTAGGTTCATCCAACCAACACAGGCATAATATGAGGTAGGAGTTAGGTACACTCTATGAATTAATTTTTGGTAAAAGCACAACAAAAACTCCTATTAACATAAGATTTGATTCATTGATTTTTTTTTCTTTATCTTCTAATTCCTTAATATCATTTTAACGGGAAAGCTAAGGTTAGGCGGAAGTTTTTGCGCGACCTTTAGCTCACTTATAAAGTGACGAGTACTGTGGCTTTCAGGAGGTTTCACAACGCCATTTTCCAAAAATGGTGGCGTGAGTCATTTTTCAAAATTGGAAAAGAACACCTCGAAATCGGTTGAAATGGTTACTAATTTTTAAAACACCCGGAAAAGTATTTGTTTTTGAGCACCACAAGACTGTACTAATAGTAATAATGTAAGTATGATAGGTAGGTATTTCAGGTACCACAAACAAAATAATCACACAAAGGAACAAATAAATAAGTAAATTAAATCACACTAATATTTAAAAAGGCGAAAGTTTGTGTATTTGTTACTTCTCCACGCTCAAACGGCTGGACCGAATTGGATGAAATTTGGTATGTAGATAGCTTATACCCTGGATTAACACATAGGCTACCTACTTTTTATCCCGGTCTAAAACCGCGGGGCGCAGCTAGTAAACAATAATTAATTCAGAACAAGGTGTTTTTTTCATTCTCCACTTTACCTGAAAGTTTCACAACACGCAACCCGCACAATCTTAGTGAAGCCTCATAAAGTTTAACAAGAAACTGGGCCCACAATCTGCGTGAGAGCAAAGAAACAAACTTGTGCTAAAAGGGTTTCTACTAAATCGGTCTGGGGCCACGGAAACAGCGGGTCCAGAGGATGTAGGAGAAAACAACAAAGAGTATACAACATATACAAATTATAGCTGGAAAAGTAGCGCGTTACTTTCAGGAAAGTGTTTAGCGACGTCTGCGTGTTTTTACAAGTTTTTACTTAAGGTGATTGCGCTGTGTAGCCCGCGAAATTCATTTTTTTTGCAATTTTCAGGTCCGTGTCAGGACACGGAGCTGCAAATTGCAAAAAACCCAAAAATAAATTGAATTTCGCGGGTTACAACTGCGCATCATCTTGCCTTACTAGTTAGCACAGTCTATACATCATATAGTATGTATGGGTCATGGGTCAAATCTTGCAAGCTGAATTAAAACCATTTCCTCTTCTCCTACGGAGTTGAAATTTTACATATTGGTTCAGTTTCAAAGACAATGCCTGGTTCTACAACCCGGTGGCTTCAGACGAAGGAACTCCTCAACGGTCAACGGTACAGACACGAAATTTTGTACACTTATGCATTTGCGACCGTTCTAAAGTATGGTTAAGTTTTAGTTCATTAAAAGCTTGTTTTTAAAAAGGTTTTTACTTTTTAATTTAAAACATTGCATAGGTACAACGTGGCAATACCAGCATTTTGGGAACATTGCCTACTGGTAGTAGCGGTCCGTTAGACTAGTTTTAGTTTTATTTTTACATTTACTTACATTAGTTTATAGTAATTGTTCTTCCTTTATGTAATTATGTAAATAAAATGTGATTGCATTTAAAAAAAAAGAAACTATGGGCATTATTGTTTCTGCAAAATGTTTTTTTATTTTTTATATAAATATAGATAAATATCCTTGGACACTTCACACAACGCCATTTAGTCCCAAGCTAAGCAAGCTAATGCTTGTGTTATGGTAACGAGATGGCTGTTAAACTACTTATATACATTTTTTTTCTAAATACATATATATTATAGATAGAAAAACACCCAGACTCGGAACAAATACTTGTAGGTCGTACAAATATTTGTTCCGTGCGGGAATCGAACCCGCGACATGCTGCGCAGCAGTCAATCGCTCAACCACTGCGCCAACCGTGTCGTCTGTCGTTTGCCACTCTAATTCCCAGCTACTGCAGGTAAGTACCTAACTCTTTGAAGACAGAATCTACCTTTTTATTTAAACTAGCATTTGTTTTTTAAGAAATGCTTGTCACTCTAAATAAATTTTTAGCTTAGAAAGTTACTTAACATGTTTAAATACCTTCGATTTAAAAAAATTACTGCACAATACGGAACTATTTACGTATATAAAACATACATAGGAATCAGCAGTAACACTGTGAGTAATATTTTTACGTAACTACCAAAGTTACGTAAAAATATTACTCAGTCTTAGGTACTGCCTGAAACCTGAAAATTGACCGTCGGCCCAAGCTACGAGTAGTAAGTAAGCTAGCTAGTACGTTCAAAGTACGTACTAACACTACCATACATTTTTAGGGTTCCGTACCTCAAAAGGAAAAAACGGAACCCTTATAGGATCACTTGTTTGTCCGTCTGTCTGTCTGTCAGTCTGTCAAGACCCTTTTTCTCAGGAACACGTGGAGGTATCAAGTTGAAATTAATACCAAATACGTAGATCTATGGTTCCTTGGAGTCCTAAAGAAATCAACCTTCTAATCTAAGTCAACGCAATAAAAAAATACGGCCATTTATGTGGCACATTTTGATGCTCGCAAGTAAATCAAAACCTATAGGGTACTTCCCGTTGACTTGAATCATGAAATTTGGTAAGAAGCAAGGACATACAACACAAATAAAGGAAAAAGTCCGAAATTTGTTAATTTGTAATTGAACTATCACATAAAAAAATGTTCAAGTCTGTCAGTCTGTCAAGACCATTTTTCTCAAGCACGCGCGGAGATATCAAGTTGAAATTAATATCAAATACGTAAATCTATTGTCCCTTAGAGTCCTAAAAAAATCAGGCGTCTAAGTCAACGCAATAAAAAAATACAGCCATTATGCGACACATTTTGATTCTCGCAACTGTTGCAAGTAAATCAAAACCTATTGGGTACTTCCCGATTACCTAAATTAATGAAATTTGGCAAGAAGCAAGGTCTCCCAGAACAAGTAAAGGAAAAAGTCCGAAAATTGTGAATTTGTAATTTTTTGACATAAAAAAAATTTTTTGGGATCCAATGTTAAGTTTGTTTTTGGGATAAATTCTTTTCAACTACGGAACCCTTCATTGTGCGTGGTCCGACACGCACTTGGCCGGTTTTTTTGTTAATCATTGCTCTACTTTAAGAGATATTAAAACACTCGTGTGTGTTTCTAAACACGAACTCGTGTTTTAATACCCTCAATAAGCAACAGTTTCATAACCTACTATTTCCTAAGAAATAAGTTCACTGTTAAAATGACTGGGACTTTGACTAGTAAATAATAGTTCTTGTACATGTGCATAGTTTAAGTTTCTGTTTATCCTATAAAGTTTATAATATTATTTTTATTAGGGTTCCGTACCCGAAGGGTGGCAAACGGAACCCTATTACTAAGCCTCCGCTGTCCGTTCATCTGCTTTGTTTTCCTATTATTGTATGAACACACTAGAGGTACGTTGACTAGACTTTTAAACCCCATTGTGGTCATGCCACCAAAGTTCTGTCAAATTAAGCCGGTGATCCTAATTAGTATAGACAGTACCTTACATACCGAGACTCTTCCGTGCTTCGGAAAGCACGTTAAGCCGTTGGTCCCGACTGTCATTCGTGAATCTTTGACAGTCGTTACGGGTCGTCAAAACCCCGAAAGTCTGACAACCAGTCTTACCAAGAGGTATAGTATTACCCAGTTACTGGGTTGTGGAGGTCAGATAGGCAGTCGCTCCATGTAAAATACCGGTATTCAGCTGCATCCGGTTAGACTGGAAGCCGACCCCAACATAGTTGGGAAAAGGCTAGGCAGATTGATTGACACTACTCTGAAAGCCCAAAAAAGGATGCAAAGTTTTCTCCACGAGCGATTGTCTTCGCCTTTTTTATGACCACCACCCGTTCTTACGTGGATATACCATCTAGGTAGGTAGGTGGGTCTCCAAAGGAAGATCAGCAAACCATTTGAAGCTGAGTCAGCGTCTCCCATTCAACCACGCGTTAAATTAACACCTTGACCTAGTAATCTAATCATAGGAATGCTTTTAAAGCCTGAAAACTTCTTTCAGATAAAAATACGTTGGTCTGTGTGGTGGATGGTCTTCCAACAATTTGCTCAAAGGATAGGTACGTAGATATTTTGTAGAAATTCGGTTAGGTAATCTTAAACATTTTAAGGGTTCCGTAGTCAACAAGGGACCCTTATAGTTTCGCTATGGCCGTCCGTCTGTCTATCCTTCCGCAGCTTAGGTCAGAGACTCTTAGTACTAGACAGCTATAATTTGATATGGATATATACATATTATTCATAACGCCAACAAAGTGGTACTTAAAATAAAATCACGAAAAAAAAATTTTTTATGGTAGTTTTACGTGTAAGTACCTTATGTACACGTAAAGTGGGGAGGTTTTTTTTTTCTCGTCTACCCAATGGTGTGGGGTGTTGTTGAATAGGTCTTTCAAAAACTTTGCGGGTTTGTGTAAACAATTTTTCGATTTAGGGATCCGTTTCTGAAATATTATGCTTTAAAGTGCTAATTTTTGTTATAGTCAAGTATCCCCCCATCCGCCAGCTAAACGGTTACTTCTGGATGGGTGAAAAAAATCACGGTAGTAGTATATCAAACGAAGTTAGAAGGAAAACAATCTCAGTTAAGTATTAGGCTTTTCAAGTTTACGAGTAATAGTCAACCAACTTACATTTACAGTTGGAATGTATGGGAGAACATGTTTTTCAACTACAATCTTAAGTTTGTTCTTGGGATAAATTCATCCCAACTACGGAACCCTTCATTGTGCGTGCTCCGACACGCACTTGGTCACTTTTTTTAGAAAAAAGAAAGAAATAGGTACCTACGTTTATTTGCGGTAAACATGACGCAAAAAAAACAACAAGAACAAGTTGGGGGAAAAACAACAAGAACAAGTTGGGGGAAAAACAACAAGAACAAGTTGGGGGAAAAACAACAAGAACAAGTTGGGGGAAAAACAACAAGAACAAGTTGGGGGAAAAACAACAAGAACAAGTTGGGGGAAAAACAACAAGAACAAGTTGGGGGAAAAACAACAAGAACAAGTTGGGGGAAAAACAACAAGAACAAGTTGGGGGAAAATATGCGTCACATCCACGCAAAATGGCCATCGCTCAGCATAATGCTGCGACTCCATGCGAGACAGACGGTCGGTCTTCAACTTGATATCTCCACGCGTCCTGGAGAAAAAGGGTCTCGACAGACTAACAGACTTGAAAATTTTTTTATGTGATAGAATTACAAATTAATAATTTTCGGACTTTTTCCTTTATTTTTGTTGTACGACCTTGCTTCATGACCAATTTCATGATTCTACAGTAACGGAAAGTACCCTGTAGGTTTTGATTTACTTGCGAGTATCAAAATATGTCGCATAAATGGCCGTATGTTTTTATTGCAATGACTTAGAAGCTTCAGTTTTTTGAGTCCAAGGGGCCATAGACTTACGTATGTGATATTAATTTCAACTTGATACCTCCACGCGTTCCTGGCTGACAGACAGACAGACGGACAAACAAGTGATCCTATAAGGGTTCCGTTTTTTCCTTTTGAGGTACGGAACCCTAAAAATGGACTCCCATAAAACTGTGACGTTCCTGACTGGCACTGCCCAGTCAGTCAGGTTCAGAATCATCTAAACTAACGATTTTATTATACGGTTTAAAACGATGTGACATGGTTTTGGTCGTGGGCTCTCGTACTAGCTATTAACTTCGAAATCAAAATGTGTTCGTCAACGGGCGCTGTTGGTGGAGGCTGGTCATACCTTAGCTGCCACGGCTTATTTTAATTTTAATTTTGAATTGTTTTTTTTTTTTTTTTTAATACGGACGCTGTTAACGTTCATCGTTCTCACATGTATAATTTCAACATGAATGATGTAACCAATATTTTGTAACCATATTTTGATTTAAAAGAGTGTCCGTGGAGTTTCTTGCCCCTACTTCTCCATAGAGATCTACGTTTTGGAATGGGCAACTAGCTTCAACTTTCTGACTTACCTACTGACCGACTTTTTGACAATTCAAAAGTGCCTGTAATTGGTTTAATTGAAATAAATGCTTTGAGTTTGAGTTTGAATAAATAGAGATTTACAGCAACGTTACCAGACACGTGTATCTCAACTTTTCACGTGTAAGTATGCATAATAACGTGTACGTACATAACGTGTATGCGTTAAAATTACTCTTATTAGCGTACTATCGGTCGATTCTGTAAAAATATCACCGTGAAAACTTAGGTGAAGTGAGTTTGTTTTTGCTAGGAATTGACACTATTGACAGCTCACTCCACGCTCACTTCACCTAAGTTTTCACGGTGAGATGGTTACAGAATCGCACTGCAGTACTACGTTTTACACGAGCAGCCTGTGGGCTAGGTATACTCATAAATCGTACGGTGCCCTCCGCGTGCAATACAACAACGCGTTCAGGGTACTGTTGAGGCTGCCCCGCGACTGCAGCGCATCAGGGATGTTCGCGGACGCACATGTGGATTGTTTCTTTGCCACCATGCGTAAGCGCTGTGCGTCCCTGGTGCGTGGGGTGTGGGGCAGTAGCAACAGATATCCTGTCTCTAATTTCGAGCATGCTGGACTGTCCATACGTGAATCGCTGCTGCGCCATTTCCCATGGAATGGTGGAGCCGCGGTGAAGCGTCGGACAGTACTGCCGACGTGTATATTAAATAGGTATTTGTAAATTGTCTCAATTACTTACTAACATAGGATAAGTTGTTTACTAACAAATGAATCTTTGTTACTTTCTTAAATAAATAAATTAAATTGAATTTAATTGAATAATATTAAAAGCTTCAATACAATGTTTCTGTAACCCACCGACGCACCATCCATCACACATCAAACATTGTGACAGATAGGTACGACACGTGTGTGATATTACTTACCCAATTTCAGTTGAAATCTAATCAACGGGACTGGATTTGTCCGCTCGTAAGCCCATAGGTAGGTACTTGGCCCAAGTAGTCTCTTTCCAGGCGAGGCTAGATAAAGAAATCACAAAACGAACGGAAAACGTCATGGTCCAAGAAGGAACTATTCAAGGGTGATTGCCTATGGCACTGAAACGCAGGCTCATGGAGATGTGTATTCTTCCCGTCATAACTTATGGTGCACAGACCAACCTAAAAACGTTCACAATCTCATGCCAGCGTCAATCAAATGTCAAAAATGTAGATTGCGAATGTTGTTAAAAATACGAGAATTGCCCCTCTGCTCTTTGACAAACACTGAAGTCCAAACTCAAGGTCTGCCAAGGAGCGCAGTACACGAAATTTTGCCGATTTCGCTTGTTTGCGTGATTTTACAGACGTAATTTTACAGTTAAAGTACTGTATTTTCATAAGTTTTAATACCCAACATGAAAGATCATTTCAATTACCTAAGTATGATGTAATGAATGAGCTACTTTTTTTATAGGCTACGAGTTTATAATGCGAGAAAAGTGCCAATGTTTAACGTTTGCGTCTGTTTTTTGTTTGTTTTTTTTTTCGGGAAATGGATTGTTTTTTAACTGAAGTTTATTTATCTGTTGTTCTAATTTTATGAACGAGAGTTTTACTAGCCGAAATCAAAAGCAATACTTTGCCAGTTTTCTCTAAAATTTGATAAGTTAAAGGAATATTTTTTTCAATTAGGATGCTATTCACTGTAAGGCGGGTTCCAATAATAGAAGCACAAAAGTCCATTCTACCGGCCCGATTAATGGTGGCCGATGATAAAACAGTTCATTAAAACCTTTCGTGACAAAACTAGGTGAGACGAAGACTCTGTTTTGGTTTGAAAGACAGGCTGACTAGATATTTTCTATTTATTTGAAGAATCATATCTTATCTATAGCTTAAGCTATTCATAAGTTTCATGGTAATTTAATTTTACCTGCAGGGCCAGTAGGTACCTACATTTTGTGAACAGATAGGTAATCTACATATATTATGTCTTTACCTATGAAATTGCCGTTCTGCAGTACTGGCCATTTCAAATCAAAATAATTTTTGTTTGGCTAAGAATTCTAATTTCAAATTAAGTAATTTTATTTTAAAAACATGGATTTTTTTTTCCAAAAGTAGTCATTTGTTTATTGATTAGTGTTACCTACATTTTCATCGCATTTCAATCTTTTTCGTCATCATGGATACGTTAAAAATTCGAGTAATTATGGAATATGAGTACCGTCGTGGCAGCAACGCGGCACAAGCGGCACGCAACATCAACGACGTTTACGGAGCTAACACTACAAACCAACGCACCACCTGTTATTGGTTTGCTCGCTTCCGTTCTGGAAATTTCGACCTGAAAAATGAACCTCGCGGTCGTCCGAAGACTTTGGTCGACAATTACGAATTAAAGGCGATTGTGGAAGCTGATGATACACAATCTACGGCTGAATTAGCAGCAGCTTTCGACGTTAGCGTCAAAACAATATTGGTCCATTTGCGTCAAATTGGCAAGGTAAAAAAGCTTGACAAATGGGTGCCCCACGAACTCAATGATCGCCAGCGCGAAGTACGCGTCGAGACGTGCCTTGCACTGCTCAACAGACACACAAATGAAGGAATTTTGAACCGCATTGTTACCTGCGACAGGCCTCTTGCACTGGTACATTCCGCTCGAGATAAGTACCTACAGCTCGCGGCAACTCTGGGTTACAAGTCAGTCAGGATGTATTACGCGCTCAGCGAGCGAGACACGTACGGCCGCCCATAAAAAAATTAAATCTTAGATTTTAAATTTAAGTATACTATTCATATTATCACTATACTATATATAAATTAGTGATATAGTTACTTTTTTAATGACGAAAATCCATTATGAAATGTCGAGGTTTGTTGCTACCTTTTTTTTACCTACCTACCTACTTACTATAGTTGCCGACATTTAACTTGAGATCTCGGCGGAGTGGTGGGGGTTTGTGTGCGCGTCGTATTGTTTCAGGAGTAAGGTCCAAAATCGCTTAAAGTAATTAGGATTCACTTAGGATTAACAAGCAACTGTACTTACCCGCGATCGTACGATCGCACAAACTTAGCCACTGGTGCGTTGAGGCATCTTTAGTTGTTTTATGACCATGTTCAGGCGACTAAAGTGGCCCAAATGTTACTTTCAATTTAAGACGCGTTTGTACCTTGTTTACTTTTTAGAACACTACTAAAAATTATACGAGATGATGGTGTATTAAAAATAATTGATGATTGAATGATGATCATGATTTAATAATGATTGTTTGATTGATTAATAAAAAATAACGTTTGAAAATTATAAGACACTAGCTGCGCCCCGCGGTTTCACCCGCGTAGACCGGGATAAAAAGTATCCTATGTGTTAATCCAGGGTATAAGCTATTTACATACCAAATTTCATCCAAATCGGTCCAGCCGCTGGAGCGTGAAGAAGTAACAGACATACACACACACACACGCACATACTCACAAACTTTCGCATTTGTAATATTAGTGTGATTACATAATTTTTTTATTTTTTTTATTTATTTTTTATTTTGTGATTACATTAAAGTGAAACAACTCTAGATAGACTACTCATAAATACAATAAAAGTATAAAAAGGTACCATATACCCCACCACCACCACCACCATACCATATGGTATGTATGGTATGGTATATGGTGCTATGGTAGGTACCATATTTTATTTTTCTTTGCGGACAGCCCTAGTACTCGGCTAAGCGGCGTAGGTATGTCACGGACGAGTAACGACACAAAGTAATAACAACTCTCAAGCGCGGCGATTAAGAGCAATTTAGGTTGCGCATGGGGAGGAAAAGATTTTGTAGGCTATTATAAAAGCGGCTTTCTTCAAGATCAAAGGAGTGCAACTTCTGTACGTTAGTACTATTATTTATTCTGTGCCTGCGATGAAAAATGGATTCTGTTTGATAACCGCAAGCGCTCAGCAAGTTGGTTGGATCCTGGTTCAGCACCTAAACAATGCCCTAAACGAAAACTTACCCCTAGAAAAGTGATGGTCACTGTTTGGTGGTCTAGCGCCGGTGTGATTCATCACAGCTTCTTACCAAACGGGGTGAGCATTACTGCAGATGTGTACTATGAAGAACTGAACACAATGATGGAGAAGCTGGCACATCTCCAAACAAGCTTTGGTCAATCGCTCGTCTCCGCTGCTCCTGCACGACAACGCGCGACCTCATACTGCACAGCAGACGGTCTCCAAGTTGCAAGAACTGGGGTTGGAAGCTCTCCGTCATCCGCCCTACTCACCAGACCTTGCGCCTACAGACTACTACTTTTTCCAGAATTTGGATAACTTCTTGGCGGGAAAAAAATTCAATACCCGAGAGGCAGTACAAAATGCCTTTGAAGAATTTGTTGCCTCCCGACCAGCTGATTTCTTTAAGAAGGGCATCAATAAACTGCCACTGCGTTGGCAAAGATGCATTGATTGCATGGGTGATTACTTCGATTAATACAAATAAAAAATACATGAAAAAAATTCGTTTAAATTTTTTCATACAAAACGGCAATTTCATAGGTAAAGACCTATTATATAAGATCACGCCCGAATACCCCGAAGGGACAGCCAGAGATACTTTGTTAGTTAAATTCAAAATTAAAATATTTTATAAGTAACATAATTTAAGTACAGTCGGGTTCATTAATATATTGGCACTGTCGAGGATTCAAAATATGGTGAGTGTTGGCAAGCTCAATAAATTCTATAGAACTTAGAGATCAAAAATATGTCCTCATGTGAGTGGTTCAATAATATGTATTATGCTGTGCATTACTCATGTTACTGAGAAAAAGCAGTCACATATTAATGAATCTAAACCTTGCCCACAATTTAATGATGCTTATAGTTCTCACAATATTATGAACTTTCTTGACGTTCATATATTTTTGAAGCCTGAAAGGGCCAATATATTTAATGAACTCGACTGTACCTAATATGAAACGAATATGAAAAAAAAATCGATATCATATATTATCACTGTGGAATCAAATCGATTAATTGCGATTTCAAAATGAAGAAGTGATGACAGTGATAAAAATATCTAGAACGCAAGCGAAACGGACACTCAATAGCTCGTTTTTCAAAACGCATGGGACGTTTTCGTTTTGATATTTCTTAAAATCATACACATTTCAATCGTATTTTTTCTGACTGTTCCATAAATAAACATGCGAATGCTACTTACTTATTTACTTTTTCTAAAAAATCCCCTACATATACCTAAGGGAAAATATCCTAAATCCATCACAAACCTACACCGGTCCTCGTGTAAGTAAATAATCTTCTCAAAGTAAATTGTTAGAATTTTCTGTATATTTATTTAGGACGACAAAGTAATTTCCTTCATAAGCTGCTTGGGTCCAAATATTAGTTGGGTAGGTAGGTAGTGCACATGTTGATGGGTCGTGCCGTGCGTGACATTTTCATTTGAAAAGCATTTTCAAATTTTCAATTTTTTTCAAATTTTTTTCTGTATAGTAGCTATTATTTTTTGAGAAGAATAGACCCTGTCTATTATTAGTGTATTTTTGAAAACCCCAAAGTGCACAACACTATAAGCGCCGAACGAAATAAAAAGTCAAAAAAATACCTATAGAAATTGTATAGTAAGGCGTGGTAACAACGATTACATGAACGATAAGAATAGTTGGTCGCTGTGATTAACTCAAGACAATGTTTATGTTATGTTCTTTCTCCAGGATCAGCTTACATAATGACAGGTTACATGAGTTAAGTACTAAAATTGTTTATTTTATTTGACAAAAATATAATTTAATGTGTTGTGTTGCGTAAATTATTTTGCATAGGTACTATTGTATAGAATCTAGTTCTTCTAACTGAACAGACAGCTGTGCTGCTGGGGAGTTTGTTCCGCTACTTCTTCTTCCCAGCTAAAGCACTAGGAAGTGGTGAAGGGCGGGCGTTTTGTGGGGACTGTCTTACTGTAATTTTGACGTTCAAAAAGTGCTGATTCTCAGCCTAATTTGAATAAAGGACTTTTGATTTTGATTTTGATTTTGGTCCATTCCTGGGTGGTTTAAAAAAAAACCACCTAACCTGTCCGAGTCGAGGTGCCTCAAGTCCCGAGCTCGCTTCGCTCGCTTTTGCATTGTAAATGTTTATTGTGTGACATATACAATTTTTGTCTGTGGTGGTAAAAATCAATTTATTAAAAAATTTCAGAAAATTAACTTATTTACAAGTACATTTTCTGAAACTTTAGTATTATTATTATTTTTCAAAAACTAGTCTTTTGCGCAGTGTAATATTTTGCGAAAGTGTTTTACTCGAAGACAGCAACACGCTATAAAATTGTGAAGTTTCGGATGCGCGGGTGTCATAGTGAAGTCATAATTTTGTGTTTTTAAAATTCGGCGGGTCACAAGTCACAACAAACAACATAATCGGTCCATTCGATTCGGAGCAAATTGGCTGTGACAGACGGACATTCCAGAACAACTGTTATAATATGTCTGTCAAAATATATAACCAAATACCTAAACAGATCAGAGAGCTACCATTAAATTATTTTAAGATAAAACTTAAGAAATGGCTCTGTATTAATGTGTTCTACACTTTAAGTGAATTTTTAAGTTATAAGCTGAGTATAAAATAATTAAGCTAACTTAACTAGGTAAGTATATTTAAATTCATCAATTTATGATCTCCCTATTCTCATTTGTAATTTTATAACTTAATATTTTTAAATATTTTCTTGTTCACATGATCTCAGTAGGCTAGTACCTAATAAGTGTTTTTGTTTATATTTTTATTTTTAAGGTGTTTTTTGCATGCTGAAATAAGTAAGCAAAATATGTGGAACTAATTTTATATTTAAGACCATGTATGTACCATATTTTATGCAAAATAAAGATATTCTATTCTATTCTATTCATATAGACAGACACACGAGTGATCCTTTAGATGAATAAGGTTTCCGTCCGTTTTTCATTGCTCAAAGACTAGTTACGTTGTGTTATATAAAACTCGGTGCGGCCCACCAAAACCAGTTTCAGTCACCACTAAAATTATAATTTAAATTAAATAAGGTAATAATAATAATATAATTATTATTAATTATTTTTTATTTAAATTATACGTGTAAAGGAACGCACACAAACTACACTTCGTTCTACGTAGTTATGTAAGTTTTCCGCTCCTGCCTGAAAGCTTCAGGAAATAAAATAAATCCATTTTAGTGATATAATTTTGTAAAAAAAATTACTACATAATATATCCTATATAATATACTACATAATATATCCTCAAATTAATAAGCTAGGCCAAGAATTATTAACTGAATAATGTTTGAGTTCCGTTACATTTATCAGTTAACCAAACGAAACTTACTTTGACACTATCAACATATCTGTCACTGTCAATATGTCATGTAATCATCACAATTGATTGGAGATTTCCTTTTGTACATATTTTACTGTTAGTAAAAAAAATACTAATACATACTGATAAGCAGAATAAAAATGATGGATTTTCATGTAAAAGACGTGACCTTAAAACCGGACAGGCCTACAACTCTGTTGCTGAGGAAACATACAGACTATTTGTCAAAATATGGAACTGACGCTGAAGATTTTGAATATAATATGACTGAATATCTTCGAATGTCGGGGATTTATTGGACTTTAACTGCTATGGAGTTAATGGGAGCTTCTGATAAGTATGTACTCCTAGTTTTAAAATTAAAATTACTTCTGCGCCGATAAAGAAATTATGAGGTTAAAAAATGAAGATGGAAAGACATTTTATAAACATGTATTTTTTTCTATTTCATCTAACAGGATGCCTAAAGAAGATATCATAAAAGTCATCACTTCATGTCAGAGCAAGGAGAATGGTGGCATCTCTGCCTGCTACCCACACGACCCACACATTTTGTATACCTTAAGCGCTATTCAGGTTTGTTTTTAATTTAAACTTCTAAGATTTTTTTTCCACTATTTTTTCATAATATATTATTATTCTGTATCATCTGTATGACTGCTTTGTTTATCCATTGGTTGCAAACGTGACTGTTGAGAAAAGGTCCTGGGCTTAGTCCCCAGCTTGGCCATCCCCATATTATTCAATTTTTAGGGTTCCTTACCTCAAAAGGAAAAAACGGAACCCTTATACTGCCCCCGATGTCATAATTACAGTAAGTCGTGTTACTGGTGTTATGACTTTGAACTTAAACATCTCGAAACAAAAGTGCGATTTCCCACCATTTACATTTTTTGACTTACTGTAATTATGACATGGGGGGCAGTATAGCACTTTGTTGTCCTTCTGTCTGTCAGTCTGTCAAGACCCTTTATCTCAGGAACGCATGGAGCTATCAAGTTGAAATTAATATGTCTTGGAGTTCTAAAAAGTCAAGCTTCTATGTCAACGTAATTAATAACGGCCATTTATGCAACATATTTTGAACTTGCAAGTAAATCAAAACCTATATGGTACGTCCCGTTGACCTAGCTAGTAGTCTCACAGCACAAGTAAAGGAAAAAGTCCGAAAATTGTTAATTTGTAATAAGTATCACAAAAAAAATTTTTTTTTTTTGGGATTACAATGTTTAGTTTGTTTTTGGGATAAATTCTTTTCAACTACGGAACCCTTCATTGTTTACATCATAATATTACTGTAGCAGATGGAGTAATTAATTGTGCCCACCATTACATGAGATTTAAACATAATTGGTGGAATGTGCGCACACCCCCCTTTCCCCTCTCTCTAGTTACCCCTTCCGTCTTTTTATTATCACGGTGTATTAACTCCTGCAGGTCCTCACAATGTATGACAGGCTGGATGCCATAGATGTAGAGGGTGTTGTCAAATTTGTGTCATCTCTGCAACAAAAAGATGGCTCTTTCTTTGGTAAGCTTCCAAAAATCATGATATCTTATTCTTATTTGAAACGCATTGTACTATTCTTTAACTCTCACACAAATTACACACTCACACACCTCTACTAATAAAATTACAGTAAATTTTACAATAAAATATAAAAATTATTTTTTTATTGTAACAAGAAATGTAGGAATTGTGGATGCAATTGCAGCAAAGAATAAACTTTTCCTGTTTTTGTAACATTCTGCAATAAGTACTTTTTTTTTTCTATTAGCTCTTATGATACTTTAGCTCCTTATGATTCCTAATGCCGACTCACGTGCTGCTCTGCTGATTCTCAACTGCTAGCCATTCTAACACTGGAACCATCTTGTGTATATGTCGCAGACTCACGGCCCATACAAAATTTACCCAGGCCCAACACGAAAGAGACATATCCTGGTTTTTTTTTGTTATACTGACTGTAACAGAGGTACAGATCGCAGCACGTAAGTTACTTACACTTTTTAGTGGTTTTTGCGGGCGTCCACCAAGCGTCCTGATGGTCCTGCTTATAGCACTTCGTGTCGAGGGTTGTATCTGATCATGGGGAAAAATAACAATGTTGTACTTGATATAAGGCACGGAGGAGTCTCTGTATGTAAGGATGGGTGACCATCTTTTCATACAGAGACTACTCCTCGGAAAGCATTGGCCGCCGTTGGTCCCGACTGTCATTCGTGGATCTTTGACAGTCGTTATGGGCCGTCAGAAGCCCGGAAGTTTGACAACCAGTCTTACCATGGCGTATTAATTGTAGTGCCCAGTTACTGGGTTGTAGAGGATGTCAGATATGCAGTTGCTCCATGTAAAATACTGGTATTCAGCTGCATCCGGCTAGACTGGAAGCCGACCCCAGCATAGTTGGGAAAAGGCTAGGCAGATTGATTTTTAGCTCTTGATAAAAGAATTTAAGTCTTCTACTTACTCAATAAAACTTATTTTTGCTTTTCCAGGTGACCAATGGGGTGAGGTGGACACGAGATTCTCGTTCTGTGCAGTGATGTGCCTCTCACTCCTGAATAGACTGGATGCAATAGATGTAGAAAAAGCTGCTTCATTTGTGATCAGTTGCATGAACTTTGACGGAGGCTTTGGATCCAAACCTGGATCTGAAAGTCATGCGGGTAAGTACAAATTCAATCAGAGGAAAAAACACAAGTTTAGTATGCTGCATTTTATGCAACAAGACTTTGTAATTTATAAGGGCATATTCATCATCATCATCATCATCATCCGCAGCCCACATTCACCCACCGCTGGGCACAGGCCTCTCATTTCCTGTGCCAATCCCCACGCTCCTGTGCAAGCCTCATCCAGGTTTTGCCCACGATGGCAACAATGTCGTCCGTTCGACCGACACCTCGTCTCCTCGTCACTCAGTCACAGCCTTAATCCACATGTCATCACTGCGCCTTGCCAGGTGTAGGTACTGCCCAGCTCCACTTGTTTCCATAATACGTTTTCCGATATCGAAGACCGTCGTACGTGCGCCGAGAATTGAAAATCCAATAGTGTGTTTTTTCGACGCGCTAGAATGCACTCTGTTGTTGTAAGGTTGGATTCTCAATGCTCGGCTCAACAACGAGAGTTGAAAATCCAGTGCGCGATAAAATCCCGCGTTCCCGCCGCGATATTTTTACGTCCGTACGAACGTCTGCTGATTCGTGTGGCTTTACCCTGCGTCCTAACTAAAGCGACTGTCGCGCGAATACGCGATTATGCGATCGTTTACCTAAATAATGACGTACACGGCTACACATCATGCTATACATTTCCAGTTTACACTGACCTCTCATTCTAAGGAAATCCTATATATACAATTCGAGATCAGCTTTTACTGGAAATGTATAGCTTGATCTGTAGCCGTGCGTACACATGTGACTTGATTGAACGTGTAAGTAATTATCATTTTCATATGAACTAGCGCGACGATAGCGATACTCGCGGGACAATTGCTTTCGGTTAAGACGCGGCCTTATTGTGAGCCATATTTATTTTCTGTTGTTCATGTGCTTTGTGTACGGCAAAGTTAATAAATAATAACAAAAACAAATCCATAGAATACATTTTAATGTTTAATTTTCTAGGTCTGGTGTACTGCTGTGTGGGTACCCTATCTATTTGCAACAGATTAGACGCAGTCAGAATAAATCGCCTTGCTTGGTGGTTGTCTGAGCGACAGATGCCCAGTGGTGGACTCAATGGCAGACCAGAGAAACTGCCTGACCTGTGCTATTCTTGGTAAGGAAAACTCACACTGTGGTGAATCCCGCATGACACTCAGGTCTACAAATGCAAAAAACTCAGTATTTTTTGGATCTAAAGTTAATCCTCTAATAATTTTATTTTATATTTATCTCACTATGCTTTTGTGTTGCAGTACACATCTAAATCAAATATCCGTAATGGATAGAGTATGCCATGGTTCATTTTGCAGGTATTGCCAATGAAAAATATGCTTTTTTTTTCAGGTGGGTGTTGTCAACACTTACCATAATAAACAGACTCCACTGGATTAAAAAAGACAAACTGCAGAATTTCATCCTAGCTTGCCAAGACGCAGAGACGGGCGGTTTTAGCGACCGGCCGGGCGATGTTACCGACCCTTTCCACACGCTGTTCGGTATAGCCGGCCTATCGTTATTAGGAAACGAAACTATTAAAGCTGTGAACCCCGTTTATTGTTTGCCACAAGAAACCATTGATAGGCTGCAACTGAAGCCGCAGATACATACAATTGAAGGCTGAGCACATGATTCAACTGAGAAAGCAATACGACTTCATTTTTAGCATTTCATGTAAGAACACATTTCTATGTATTTCTATATATTATTCGGAAATTTTGTATTTATTTTAATGTTAATAAGTATCTACCTATTAAGAAAATATAATGTGATAATATAATTTATTATAGGCTTGTTTCCATTAATTTTTCCTTACTACACGATAAAGTACATACTAATTCCATGGATACATTTATACACGGTGAAATTAATTATGGAATGGGTCTTAAAAATGGTGGGAATAATACCAATTTTACTTAGAGCATTTAACCTACTAAGCAATTTTACCAAAAATAGTAAGTACTCTGAAACAATAGACCAACACTTTGTGAGAAGTCTCATCATAGCATGCCTTTTATGCGAAAAAGTACAACCTTTACCTACCTACTGCAATTTCACTTATAAAGTAAATGAATACTTCTTTTGAGCAAAACTTGCTATTAGCAAGTTGAACATTTAAGAGACGACTTACCAAGTCTGAAGTTGCTAATATAAATATTTTTTCCCTCCGCTGCCCATTGAACATTACAGTTACACTATTTCCTTTGCCACAAAAAAAGTTACTGTCAGTGTCACTGTCAAACTAGTTGTCAACGTCACTCACCACCGTCACACACAATGTCATAAAAATTGTAAATTTGTAAACAAACATCAAACATAACCTAAAAATAACAATGTAGATTTTAATTAAATAAATAACACAATCTACTAACTAATTAATCTATAATTCGACATGTTGACATTATACTGTTTTCAGTTTTTCTTATTTAGCACTTGTGTTCACATATTTACATTGTTTACATATCTTGTTTACTACAGTGATTTGGTATCCACGAAATATTTTCAAGAAATACAACTGGAGTATGACTATGTCATCGGTAAGAGCTACTTTCAACTTTTGCAGATTAAATATGACAGGGATTTTAAAAGCCATGTGTCGATCATGCTTTCAAAGACTGTCTCTTTAGAGTAAAGTCTTAATTTTGTTATACTTCACCTACTATCCAATGTTTTACAGTTGGTTCCGGCACAGCAGGCTCTGTCATTGCCCATAGACTGGCAACAGAAACAAACTACACCTTCATAGTGGTAGAAGCAGGGAGCAAGGGTCATGCACTACTGGAGGCACCAGTACTTGGTCCATTCTTCCACGGATCACTATTAGACTGGCAGTATGAAACTGTGCCTCAGGAGCATGCTTGTTTCGCTATGAAAAATAAAGTAAGTTTCTTTTTTTTTAATTGAGAAGAATGTAGGAACATTGTAAAATTAATTTAATAGAAAGCAGATTAAAGAAATATTCTAAAAGTATTGGAGGTCACTTTCCTGTAGGTAGTGGTGGGACACCAGTCTTATTTAAATAAATATTAATATCTTCCTGGTTAAATTATACTAATCAATTAACTTGATAAGTATAAACAAACAATCCTTTAAGAGGCCCCCAGAGTATGCATAGTTCGTACAAACTAAATACTTGCCTACCAAAATAATTTTTAAGTCAAACATATTCTTAATCTGTGTATTTATTCCAATTAGATTACAGAATATCTAGGTTCCTAAATTATATTAAGATATGAACACTAATTTAAATACAAAATGTGACAAAAAAAAAGGTTTCTACAGAAATTTCAAATTCCTCATAATTTATTGTCTCTAAATCAGTGTCCTTTCAAAATATATATTTGGAAACCTAGATATTCTGTAATCCAATCAGAATAAATACACACTATGTTAAGATATATTAACTATGCATGCTGGGGGGGCATAACATACTGCAATAAGTATGACTAAAACGAAGGGCTCCTGATCTGCCTTAAAAAAATTTTGTGTGGTTTTTGGAAAAGTATGTGACTTCCGTTCTTAGGAAGAATGGGTGGGCTAGTTGATGGCATTGTGTTTTATTTGAACGACATGAGCAGCAACTTCTTAAATTAAAAAAACGATAGCTGCAAAATTTCTTCTAAAATTAAACTGTTTTTTTCTAAAACTCTCCTATATATCACTTTTTTTTCTTTTTCAGAAATGTAAATTAGCCCAAGGCAAGATCATAGGAGGCTCATCCAAGCTAAACAACATGATACATGTCAGAGGTAACCTATCACACTACCTAGACTGGTTCCATGGAAAATATACCAAAGAGTTCATCAAAGAACAATTTGAGTTTGTAGAAAAAAATATTTTACATCTAAATGATGTGCAATACCAAAGTAAATTAGCCGATGCCGTCTTAGCGGCAGCTAAAGAATTAAACTATGATAAACTAGGCATAGATTTTAAACTAGGTTTTAGGAAAAATATTGTCAGTCAGAAGAATGGAAAGCGATGGTCCACTTCTGACAGTTTAGATACATCCAAACATGTAATCACCAATGCTTTAGTAGAAAAAGTAATATTTAATGGCAACACTGCTCAAGGCATCACTGTCCTATTATCTGGTAGAAAAAGTAACATTTACGCTAGAAAAGGCGTAATTTTATCCGCTGGGGCAATCAATACGCCAAAAATTTTACAGCTATCAGGAATTGGTCCTGAAAATCTATTAAAATCTTTGGGGATACCAGTTGTTAAAAATCTACCAGTTGGTAGAAATCTTCAAGACCATATCGGATCTGGATTAGACTTTGTATTATTCAATCAATCTGTTTCAATTAATGCTTTGGATATGATAAACCCATTAAATGTGTTACAATATTTTATCAATGGCAAAGGTCCTTGGACAACTCCAGGTTGTGAAGTGATTGGTTTCCTATCAACTAAAAACCAGTCGGATCCAGATTTACAATTCATGGTGCTGCCAGTAGGACTATCCTCAGATAGAGGTAGTTTATTAAAAAATAATGTGAACATAAAAGATGAAGTATGGAATAAATATTTTTCTAAAAGCTTTGATAGTTATGTGGGAACCATTTTACCTTTGATATTACATCCTAAAAGCAGAGGACATGTCTTTATAAATAGTACTGACCCTAAATTACCGCCTTTAATAGACCCTAAGTATTTATCACATAAAGACGACAGAAAAACTATAATAAATGGATTAAAACTAGTCATAGAATTTGTTAACACAAAGGCAATTCAAAATGTCGGAGGTAACATAAACAAAAATCATTTCCCTGGGTGCGAAAATTTTGAGATTTTCACGGATTCATACTTTGACTGCTACATAAAACATTTAACTTTGACAAGCTATCACCCTGTTGGTACTTGTTCTATGGGGATGCCAGACTCTAAAAATACTGTAGTTGATACTTCTTTTAAAGTTTTAGGGATTGAAAGGCTGTACGTTGCAGATGCATCAGTGTTGCCAACTTTGCCTAGTGGGAATATAAATGCGGCTATTGCAATGATGGCAAGCGTATTCTTTGAAACTAGTATTAGAGCAAAAACTAACATTCCAGTATGTTATCAAAATGATTTGTTTCATGAATATTTTTTAAATGTTTGTTTAGTAGAATAAAAACGGAATCATAGTGACTGTCACCCAGTCACTTGAATTTATTATAAAGACTGGAATTAAACACATGCCTATTCGAGATTCAGGTGATAAAGCACGAACCCCAAATAAATTGTACCTACAGTCCGCGCGCGACCTCCGAGGAATCATAAGGAATGTTGACCTAATGGTGATTTAGTCGATATTACTTTATCAATACTAACACATCTCTTGCCTCCACGTGCGCGCATTTAATTATTAATAAATTCTATGAGGATAGTATGTGCTTAAAAACCGCCCGCTTCCTCAGCCCTCGATTCCTCGGAGCTCGCGCGCGGACTGCAAGACAGGATGATGAGGATGACTCGAGATTATCTAAGCCCACTTACTATTTTCGCATAGTTGCTAGTATGTATGTGCATGTCATTTTACATGGCAGCTCCACTAACACTACCTAAGGCACCCGTCTCACCGCCGCCACCGGCGATTACTCTCTCTCTCTCTCTCTTTTTCTGACACGAGCTCTACAATCTTTTGTACGTTTCTTGAGCGAGAAAATAGTCGATAGCAAGTCGCGTCCTCGTCGGCGCGGGCGGTGGGACAGGTGCCTAAGTGTTATGTAATGTACAGTCAAACCAAGAGATTGGTAGATACAAATAACAACTACTTTTAAACAATGTTTCTAGTGTGCTGTGCAGTCAAGTTTTTTACATAATTCTTTTAAGTATAAAAAGTTAATACGCACACCAAAGCACACAGTTATAATTAATGTTGTACGTCAACATTGGATGTCGCTGAAAACCAGGCCTGAGGCTCTGTATCGCATGGGGTCACAGCATTACGCTGAGCGATGGCCGTTTTGCGTGGATGTGACGCATATTTTCCGCCAACTTGCTCTTGTGTGTTTTTCTTTGCGTCATGTTTTACCGCATATAAACGTATTTTTTTCTTTCTTTTCTTTATCTAATATTGACAGTGAAATAAATAAATATACAATATTTTTGCCTGTATACCAAACTCTTTGTTCGAATGTAGGTAAATAGATCCTTGTTATGTGATAGTAGCTTTCTGATCATTGCTGTAGCTATTTTAATTTAAAAAAAAACAATTATATATTTTAACACTTTATTGAATGTATTAAGGACACTTCTAAACATGAAATCGCGTAGGTAGGTACATGATTTTGAGCGTCAATTTCAAAACAACCATTTTTATTTCAAAGCAACAGTTTGACACGATTTAATTAAAGATACGACTTTTTAGAAGAATAGTGGTTTATAGTACAGACGCCAGCAGGTCAAGCCACCCGAAACTGTCAAATTTTCCCAATCAACCTTGAACCAAATGCCTTAGCGTTAGAGATGAAATTCTATTAAAGAAATTTGACAGATTGTAGTAGCTTGATGTGCTGGCGTCTGTACCATTTTTACTGAATTTAGTGAAATCACTAGGTATGTAGATACAAACTTCCCCTCCCCCTCTTGAATTTGATCGTGTCAAATTATTTCAATAGGTATAATAAATAAGTTTAATGTTAATAATAATAGGTAGGTAGGTACATAGAACGGTACTTCAACTTAACTTTAAAATAGAAAAAATATATTTGTGCCACAAGAAATTATTTTAAATTATTGTACATTATATTATTATTTATTAAGTTATACAAAATAAATTACATATTACATATTTCGCCTCAAATTTCTATTCTTCTATTTCCTAAACACTTAAACAAATGACTAGTACAAGTTGCAGGCACTTAACATTATTAGCCGTTTCCTCAAAAGTCTAATTTTCCACATTCTTTTAATTATTTTATTTTTATTTTTTAAGAAACGTTTCGAAATACGCCTGCTTTCATCTTTAGTATTTCTTCCGCCAATTAGATTTGCCATTTGCCTACTTTAATTAAATAAGTTGCCAAGTTATAGACTGACCATAAATACGGTATATTGAATGCACTATAATATCTCTTAGAAAGTATTTCCATTAAAATTTTGAATGATACTCATATTAAAAAGAAACTATTTCATATAAGGCAAGAGTTTTTCCACAACAATTATTTTTATATACATAGGTATATTTATTTTTTACTATCAATAATCCACTTCAACAATATTCCTTTAAAGGTGACGACTTTTTTCTAATAAAAATTGTTTATAAGTTAAGACACTCACGGACGGAAGATTTTTCTTCATTTAAATCTAAACGTTACAGAATATTAAACACCGTATTTCTAATTTTGTGCAAGTCAAATAAGATACCTACATAATGTGTTTTTCGACGACACTGCTAACATTAACGAACTATTTCAATAAATAAGAGAGAATAAGTTCTGTTTGGGCGCTTTTTTTCCCAATAATAGGTATAGGTATATATATAATAATAGGTAATTAATAAATCAACCTTTGGTACAAACTTTCTATATAGGTACGAAAATGAATTATGTGCCTTGTAAAATAATAAAGGCTTTTAAAAAATACACCTACATTACGAAAATGCGGTTTGTCATACAAAATTACAAGCCGATAATTATTGTTCAATATTATGTGCTATGTAATGATACCACCCAATATCTTTCCAACCATCACATCGTTATTCGAACTTTTAAATCTAACATTAAAACAATCTTTCAAACTGCTAAATAGATAAAGCATAAATGCGCAATCGAAATAATGAAAAACGACAAACCTTTTTGAGGCATTAAAATAGTTTTTAAATTGCTTTACAATACAGATATTTGTATATCTTTACTGAGCAAAATTCACTCGAAAAGCAGGTTACTGCTCTCATAATACTGGACGGATTACCTGATAATGCTTCATAAGTCATTTATAATTAAGAATTAAAAATATATAAAGTATTGCCACACATCTTACTAATTAAAAATAATAATTTAATCATACTTTGTACATCATAATACTGAGCGGTAAATACGTCATTGTATACAATTTTTACCTAAGCTTAGGTATATTAGAGCGTTAAGAGTTAGCAACTCGTACCTTTTCGATTTATTTTCTGTATTTCAGGCCTCCTTTCTGTCTTCTGACTAATTTCGAACAGTCTTCATAATGCTCAACAAAGTCTATCACAATCAAATCAGTTACTTTTTTGTGTTTATATGACTACCTTATTTGGAAAGACACTGGTAACCATAGTAAGTAATTACGATACTTGATCTTAGTATTTTTTTTATTTTTTACCTTTATATAGATAAATTTTATTCATAACTCATTAACAGTCCGTATTTCCAATCACTGCATTTTTAAAACAATCATAATTATGTAGGTAGTTGCATATTAAGCTAGACAGTTCAAAATCGTTTACAATCTTAGTTGCTAACTCTTCTACAACGTGCTCTAATACTGTACAATTTTATCAAGTAAATATAATTTAATTAAAATATTTTGCTACAATTAATTGTGCATAACTTCCAATACAATAATACTGTTTTATTCGAATTATTAACCCAATTTGTTAGGCCATCGACTGAGCTTTTATTGAGCAAAATCATTAACAAATTTTGAGACAAGTAGTTTTGAAGTATTTTATACCCCGATTATGAGCTTAAAGATTTTTATTAAATTGTGCATGAACAATTATGTTTTTAAGCTAAAAATAACTATTTTAAGACTAGTTTTCAAAAAACAACGGTTAATGCGCCTCTGATAATGCGGGCATTATCGTTAAACATATAAAATATGCTTTTTTACTGAGTACACTTTATGATCTGTTTATAAAATAGTGTTTTTACAATGCCAATATACCAATCTAACAGATATTTTGCTTTACAAATAGGTATAGCCTATGAGGACGGCTTGAATTCAATTTGCATCTTAAACGCTTACATTAGAAAAAACACAAAATTAATAAAATCCGAAAACATAAGTTATCGGGCATCGTATTTATCATACGCAATTTTCAGAGTGCTAGAAATGTTGACTTTTGACACATAATACCTAATACTGATAAAAAAAAAAACTACCAACTATTGACTTAGGTATTAAAATGCAGTTGAAGGGTTACAAACAAGTGTCCCTAAATACGAAATGTTTCTTTTATATAAAACAAATTCAACATTGTAATACTTACCTATTCTTTCGCAAAAGCCATTTTTGACTAGACTAAATTAATTTTGTACCTATCATGTGGTACAAATGAAATAAATATAAAAATCTTTTCACCCCAAACTGCTATAAAAATCTCACTAAATACTTAGTAGTTAGTACTTGTTTAGTTTTCCAAATATTAGATGTTTGACTATAGTAAATTCTAATTTGAATGGACGGATCCAAGTCTCATAATATTTAGATTTTAAAAGGCTTTTTTCTTACTATTATTTTATCAACACTATTATAAGGCTTTTCAAACATTTACTACTGCACCATTAATAAGAATCCACGAGATAAGGGAATAAAAGGACACACAGTTAATGTCGTAGTCATGTTAGGAAATCGGACACCTACAAAAGACACCTTTTTTTTTCAATAATAAATTCCAAGTTAAATAATAATTATCATCGTCTACTCCTAAAACGAAACTGTACACTCACTAACATCGAATCGTAACGAATTCAACTAACAATAAATGCATAAAATCTTACTTGAAACAAGAATCCAGGTAATTATCCAACATGTCGAGTTGTAGATCGTCCCAATCCGTTGGATTCAAAAGCAGGGACGATAGATCATCTTCAGGGATCATAGGAGGTGGTATAGTTGGTTCCACGATCACATTGGCTCCTATATTCGTCTCCAAATCTATGTCAGGGAGGCTCTGAATACTGCCAAGGTTGAAATCTGGCAAATGTAGTGTTACAGCCTGATTTATTTCGTTCGAAATATCGTCCATAGCGTTGACCTGCGGTATATTGGCGACTGCAGTTTTTTCCTCTGTGGTTTTGTCTTTTGTTGACGATTTCTTCTTCTTGTGAGGTCTATTTGAGATTCGTTTGGTTCCCTCTAAATGTGCGAGGTCGAGTTTCCAAAACCCTCCTTTGCCTGGCTCATGTTTAGATCGAGCTACTTTCACAAACACTTTGTTTAGGGAGAGGTTGTGCCGTATGGAATTCTGAAATTAGAATAAAAGAATCGTTAATTATTTGAAAAGAAGTTTTCTTTAACATCAGCAATGTTAAAAAAACGAATTTTCAAATAATTAACGATTTGTTAAATACCTATACTGACAACATACTTTTTAAAAAGCCACGTTTAAACTGAACTCTTAACTACCAAAATATAAAAATAATTCATATTTCACTTCCCCTTTACTACCACGTTTAATCACAAACCAATCACTAAAAGATATCTACGTATCAATCATACATACACTCGACTCCCTATTCATAAATCCAATTAGACGTAATCTTATCACATTGTTTGCGGATCACACGTTTATTAAATCATGAGGATTCCCTACTGAAGCGATAGCACTCACCTGCCAGGTGGGATCAGCGTTCCTGTAGTACTTGAAGTTCTCTCGGATCCACGAGTATATCGCTGAGAGCGTCATCTTGTCGTTGTTGTACCTCATCGCCATACAGATCAACGTGCTGTACGAATACGGGGGCTTCTTCTCATTGTTCGTCCGGTACTCGTGCTTGTTCTCCGTAAAGTCTCTCTGACACTTCGCTATCGTCTGGTTGAACTTTTGCAGCCTCGTGTTCTGCGGCGGCGTCTTCACTTGAGGGCTCGGCGACATCGGAGGTAACGGAAACTGCGGCACTGACATAATATTCGTTATATTCTGCAGCCACGTCAAGTTCGTGAGATCAGCCTCTGGCTCCTCATCTACAACCATCTTGCTAGGCTTGTGTTTGCTGCGTATCTTTTTAGAGTAATCATCTTGATCTGCGGAGACGATCGTTTCATTTTGAGCCACATCCGTTTCTATATCTTCTTGGTTTATAGCGTACGTGTCTGGTTGCTCGTACACGTATTCTATCTCGACGGTGTGAGATGACTCCGGGACGGTGTGGTCCACGGCGAAGTACGTCGTCCCATATTGGTCTCCTGAATCACCATAGAAATTGAGCGACGTCGCGTCCAGCATCTCCCCGGACGCCGGAGACAGGCCTGACGTTATATGCATCGCGGCCAACTACATCGCTTGCCCTGAAAATATTGCGACAATGAACTGATGAGTCACGTAGTTCATGAATCAGCGAATATTGGAAACTTCGATTTCTTGGAATTATGAATAATGAAACACGGGGAATTAATGGGGATCTAGTGGATCACTTGGGTTGGATTACCTGAGAGAATGGAAGGTGGTGGACGGTGTTGTCCAAGATGTCCGGAGGGAATCGATCGGCGACGGCGCGGCCGGTGTGACGTCGCGGCGGTCAGCGGCGCCCCCCCGCGCGCATGCTGTCGTGTCGGCGGCTCGTGCGTGTGTGCGCGCGGAGCGGCGGCGCGCGTGCTAGTGGGCAGGTGGAGGTGCGCGCCCCATTGTGTGCACCGTGGAACGATTCCGAACAGGTGTGTGCTGCGATCGATATTTTTCCGCCGCAAGAAAACGTTGCCCGCATCGCTGATAGCTCCGGACAATTAGTCACGGTTATCGGACGCAGGACCGGAGCGAACTGGTAGGCAGCACCAACCTAGCCCAACTGGCAAACTTCAAAAGCAGTTCCAGCCTTCACAACTTTGAAATGCAAAAAAAATCCTCAACAAAACATGATTTTCATTAATTTAATGCAGCGCAACTATATTTTTTCAAGCCATTAATATTTCTGATGTCTCCTATAACCCCAAGTGCGGGCCTGATCGATGATTTCTGAGGCATGTCGATGTCGTCACAAGTCAGCTTGTGCGGGTACTTCCGTTATATCACTCCCACTGATCTACTTACTTGTCTTTTTATCCATCCTGGTGGTGTGGTGGTGGAAGAAGACCATCCCTAAACTAAAGATACTTGAAGTGGGTACGAAACTCCATGATAATCTTCATTTTCGGGTCAGACAGCAACGTCCACTCGTCGTGCATAGAACAGATGACATCATCCTTTTTACCCGCGTACTGCAAAACCAAAAGGAAGCGTTATGTTTTTGAAAAACTCTTCACACCGGCCTCTTTCGTATTTTCCGTGGATTGCTGATTTTAACAGAAGAAGACTCTTCTCTCCTTAAGCCTTTTCCCTAGTGACTAATTCACCTTCCTGCTAAGGGATAGGAGCCACTGCCTTTCGCCCACGGCTTCGCCTGCGTGGATCTCGGAAATCATCCCACGGGAACGTAGGTACTACCACGATACAATTTACCACCTGTACCACATTATGGATTGCAATAAAGATTATTTGAATTTGACCCAGGTCTCCAATCTCCTGTATGCCAAATTTCATCAAAATCCATTCAGCCGTCATCTAAGTCTCCCATGAACTATGCCATTCGCCTCTACCCCTGTAGGTACTACTTGCATCCAGGGTCAACATGCGATATTTATACAACTTCTACGTTAGTACCTATAGGTATATTTTTTTTACCTTCTAATTCCAAGTATGGCGAGGGTAGTCTTTTCATAGAGTTACTGAGTCATTATCGATACAAAGTAAACAAGGGTAGCGAAGGGTGACATTGGACAAGCACTTGCTTTAATTTTCTATTTAGACGGATCAAAGAGATAGGAAAACCTTATAGGCAGGTAACCTATTGAAACATGACAAACGCGTGTTGAACCGGGTAATGTACTTTACTCATTCGATTTTTATTACTATGGAAAATTCTAGAACTCAATCTCAAATCATGGAAAATTATTGGGTAGGTAGTATTATCATCATCATTCTGCCGAAATACGTCCACTGCTGGTGGACAAAGCCAAAAAAATAATAAGTACCTATAGGTACACTGGTACACTACATACAGCCATGACATGCCCAAACAAAAGAACTATCATCTCGCTAAAAGATGAACGACTGGTAATGTAGCCTTACTTCTTCTTCTTGTGTTGGCTTGTCCTCCCTAAAATACGGCGAAAATAAGTAACTTTGTTTCCATTTTTTACAGTAACTATAGCACCTTTTTGATTGGAAAAAATACATAAGAAGTGATTTCATGTGACCCGAAATCTATTTTAGTTTGTAGAACTAAAGAAAAAAAGGCTAAACCCAGGTCTATTTCTGTCTATTTTTTTGAGTTTTTATCATATTACTCCTACAGTTTTCATTAAAAGTGTTCATAAAATACAGTTCTTTACAAAATAATAAGGAATGATTTCATGTGATTACTTTTTTAGTCCAATCCCTAGATTTTTTGTAAATCGATGATTATTTCATATTTTGCGAGCGTTGTGTCATCGCGCTTGATCCTCTTTCTCTTTTAAGCAGTCCGACAGTGACCGCGCTTTTTACGGCGGACAAGCCTTATAAGCATTATAAGTAAGCTGGTAGGTAGGACCTATGTCCTACACCTAAAAGAGAGCAGTGGTGGCCCAGTAATTACGGCCCCGACTTACGAGTTGTAGGTCGTGGGTTCGAACCAGCCAGGCTCTTTACTTTGTGTATATAATTTCATCACCACAGCTCTCAAAACGGTGAAGGAAAACATTGTGAGGAAACCGGCATGTCCTAGAACTAAAAATACGAAGACATGTGACATCTACCAGTACCAACCCGCACTGGGCCCGCGTAGTGGATTACAGTTTACAGCCCACTCCCTCTCACTGAGAGGTCTGTGTCCCAGCTGTGGGAACATTATAGGCTGTTTATGTAGGTACCTACAAGGACACAGAGGTTCCATTGTTTATCTTCGGAAAAACTGAAATATAGCGAATTAAATGTGACTAGATAACCGATAGAAATTGATTTATATTCCCACCTAAATTATTTCGGCAAAATTCGGGTTTTCCGAAGTTAAACGATGGAAACTGAGTCCTGTCGTACTGACTTGTGGGAGTACCTAAGGTGAGAGCCATATGGAGTACTTATCGACTATAGTTCTGGACCTAACAATCATCATTCTCCTGCCCTTATCCCAATTTATTTCGGTCGGCACAACATTTGTCTTTTTCCTCCATTAGTTGTCATCTCGATAGTCACTCCCTTTCTCGTCTTAGATAATCTTTAACACAGTCCATCCATCGTTTCTACAGGGTTATTGGTAAAACACCAGCAACCTCTTAAGGGGTCATTATACTCATCATTATGAACAACTTTTACTATGGGACCAAACCTGAAATCGCGAAAAAAAAATCAGCTGCTCCCTACATTTTGAAGAGTTTGATAAAGCTAAATGTACTGAACAGCTGATTTTTTTTTCGCGATTTCAGGTTTAGTCCCATAGTAAAAGTTGTTCATAATGATGAGTATAATGACCCCTTAAGAGGTTGCTGGTGTTTTAGCAATAACCCTGTATAGTCTTCTCCTAAATATGGACCTAACATCTATCTATTTATCTACCTATATAATATATATAAAAGGCAAAAGTGATCTAAGAAAAGATAAGAAATAAGTTATGTAACAGCTAACTAATTACCCAGACCAACGCGTGTGATTGAATATGAAAGGTTGACCTCTGTAAACTAACTCTGTTCTCAATCACATTAGCATGGAACGTGATTTTACGACGACATCTTGTTTAACGAGACTTTTAGCCCTTTGTACACACACGTTTTTCTTGCCGTGAACTACGGTTTATTCGCCGTGTGTAGGCACGGTCGTCAGTGGTGTATGGATCGCTATGGAAGCTTGTTGACAGACACGTTTTTTCTACGGCATGGTTAATACACCGTACCGTACAAAAACCGTGCCGTGTAGAAAGGGCGTTACTAATTCCAATCGCTTCTATCTATTTTATCTTCGTTACATGTTGAGTAAAACGTAAAACGTAATTAATTACATGGGAGGTTAAAGGTCACTGTAACTTGTGAACTGATGACTAAGCAAAGTTTCAGGAGCAAAAAAAAAAGGAATAAAGTAGGTAAGAAGTAAGAAAGTTGAGTTACAACTTGCTAGAATACGAAAACCTTGTCTTATAGGTGGTAGGTAACTATTTGTGATGTGACATGCAAAGAATACGTGAATGGTCTTGAAACTCTTGAAGAAGAGCAGCAGCACCCAGTATAAAACTTTTAGCTCCAAGTTCTTTTTTTTTTTTAGGGAACATTCAAATATCAACCCAAGCCTTTTCAAACTAGAGTAGGCTTTTGTCAATTCTCTTGAACCCCCATTGCAATTATTTTTTAATAATAAGGGATGAATTTGGAAGCGGACCCGGCGACTGGCACGGTTGCGTTCCGGTAGGCAGCTACATCTGACAATATGGCCGCCATCGAGGGTTAAAAACGCGGGAAAACATTATTTTTTACAATAACATTAAATCACGTCACGGTTGAGTCTTGTCTCGGATTCGGTAAATAATTACATACCTACTGTGATAATAAATAATTAGGGTGAATAATATTCAGGCGTAGCCCTTCATGGAGTTATTTGTAATTCAGAACCGATTTGAATAGTCTATGCAATTGTAAAATTGTCAAAACAAATCGCTACGTAGATGGGGGGCTTTCCTAACTTGTTGCTCACGACAATACGAACCTTGCAGCTGATTATCTGTTTAGTTTATGGACTATAGTCCTCCTCTCAGAATAATAACTAAAGCAGGCCTCCTCCAATGTTGAATGTTCACTCTATGGCTCTTGTAGCTAGGTACCTAATCGTTAACCTTATTGTCTCAAGTACATGTAAGTATCGTACAATAGGTAGCACTTGATACTAATTAATGACGTCACAAATGTCCGAACATGTGGACTTTGCGTTTACAACACATGGTGGGCACCTGTCTCGTTACGGTAGGGGAGGTAATGCCACAGTGAAGCAAATACAGTGGTGTAACTTTGTACTGAAGGAGCAAAATTCGCCCCTTGATTCTTATATGTCTACTTTTATCATAATCATCTGCCTAGCCTTTTCCCAACTGTGTTGAGATCGGTTTCCAGTCTAACCGGATGTAGCTGAATACCAGTATTTTACATGGAGTGACTGCCTATCTGACCTCCACAACCCACTTACTGGGTAATACGATACCCCTTGGTAAGACTGGTTGTCAATGCCTACTTTTATCGCAACGTAACTTAAATTCGGGGGAACTAGTTCACCAGTTAGATATGTTTAATTCCCATGTAATAGGGGGCGAGCCTATTGCCATCAACCGGGCATAAATCCAGACTGGGCTGCTATTGAGAAATTCCAGATGGAAAACCCAATAACACTTTTCTCGACCCGGGAATCAAAGCCAGGACCTCATGCTCAGCAGGAGCTCTTGCGACCACTAGACCGAGGCAGTAAGATATTTAATGAATTGCATTTTTTTTATTTTTTTTTATTTTACGCCACTTTACCTACTGTTAAACTTCTACTACAACCCAATCATACGGGTGATTAGTTGCCTAGCTGTGTAATTTTACTTTTTATTGGCACTTTGTTTTACCGAACCATATTTTGCTTCCAACCCCTAGTTTTACTATACACCCTTTACAATAATATTGGCTCTTAGCAGGCTCTTGATATTTGATAGACTTATTTATGTTTTTAATAAGTTATTATTTTTATGAGGGTTTTTTTTCGTAATAAATGGTCTTTTTCGATCCATGTTTAGCGATAATCGAGGATAAGGGCGCTTTCAATTTAGACCTTTCGTGCGTTTCTCGTATTGCACACGGACGGTCGTTTGTTTTCATACACGTGGAGTTTGTCGTTCTTCTGAGTTGTGAACTTGTGACCATGCCAAGAAAGTAAAACATTCATCTCTTTCCCACATCCTTTATCGTACCTTTATCGTACCTAATAATAGAACGGGAATAAAGGTAGTTACAGAATTATGTTTTTAGCCTTCCTTCTATGCTTTAGTCGTTCTTCTGAGGTCCATGCGCAATACGATGAAGACATCGCAGCGGTCCGACTCGAAACGTCGGTTTAGATTTGCCGTGGTTTTATCTGATTTCGGAAATCATACCAAACCACGGCAAATCTAACTTTAGAGACTATGGAAACTATTGTTGTGCCTATAGCAAAGAATGTGACTTGTGATTGTGATGTAACTGACAGGAATTTATTATAGACCTATCTTTTTCGACAACATTACTTAGGCATACAAGATCCTCATGGACCTGCAAATTGCAAAAAACGCAAAAAAATTTGAATTTCGCGGGCTACCATAGCGCGTCTTCCATAATAATATTACCCTGAAAGATTAAATTTGCCCTCGATTTAAAGTTTCTTGAAATGCGAATTGCCATTTGGTAGCACTACCGTGCCTTTTTTTTTTTTTTTTTTTTTTTTTTTTTTTTTATGTATGTTCCCCGATTACTCGAAAATGGCTAGACCGATTTGGATTTTTCTTTTTTTGTTCGAAAGGGTATACGTCCCAAGTGGTCCCATGATCATCAAATCAGGATCTGATGATGGGATCCCATGGAAATCGAGGGAAACCTTCAAATTTTATGGGCACACTTATATCGCTTTGGGTATTTTTTATAGTAACTCGTGCATTTGCTCTCGGAAAGTACCATTCGGTGAACTGGAACTGATGATGAAGACCACAGAGGGCCATCGGAAATACTCAATTATATCTAAGTATACAGGGTGACTGGTAATTAGTGACCGATACTTAAACACATGATTGTACTCATGATAACAAACAACTTTTACTATGGGACCAAACCTGAAATCGCGAAAAAAAAAAATCAGCTGTTCCCTATTTTTTTTTTGTGCATGGGAAATCATCAAATGACTTCTCCCGCTAAACACATGATTGTACTCATAATAACAGACAACTTTCCCAAAAAATTTTTTTTTTAAATTTACTAATCGCATTTATGATCCTAATAATTCCAATAAGATATTGAGTACCTAACAAGAATAATACACGTGGAGCTCGTGGCTAAGTAGTAACGGACGCACGGGTCGATCCATCAGGTTAAGCTACGCTTGCCGGGGTTGGTCCGTGGATGGGTGACCATCTTCACATACCGAGACACCTCCGTGTCTCGGAAAGCACGTTAAGCCGTTGGTCCTGGCTGTAATTGGTGGATCTTTGACAGTCGTTACGGGTCGACAGAACCCCGAAAGTCTGACAATCAGTCTTACCCAGGGGTATCGAATTACCCAGTTACTGGGTTGTGGAGGTCAGATAGGCAGTCGCTCCATGTAAAATACTGCCCAACCCCAACCCCCACACCCGACCCCAACATAGTTGGGAAATGGCTAGGCAGATTGATTTTAACAAGAATAACATCATCCATAATAATACCACCATCAGCTGTTAGTTAACCCGTCGCATGCCAATTAGCAGAGCAGTGGTGACCCAGTGGTAACGGCCGTGACTTACGAGTTGTAGGTTCGGAGTTTCGGACACTGACAGGCGCTTTACTTTGTGTAAATTATTTCATCACCACTGCTCTCAAAACGGTGAAGGAAAACATCGTGAGGAAACCGGCATGTCCTAGAACCAAAAATTCGAAGACATGTGACATCTACCAACCCGCACTGGGTCCGCGTGTTGGATTACAGCCCACTCCCTCTCACCGAGAGGAGGCCTGTGTCCCAGCAGTGGGAACATTATAGGCTGCCTATGTTACACTAATTAGCAGACACAATAGATTTATTATTGTTATCCGTACAATCGACAAAGTTAATTTAGTTTCCTACTTATTCCTTTTTACAAACAAAACTATCCACTTTTAACATGCATTATCCTTTTTCATTAATTGAGAACAAACGTACTTACCATGCGCACGTTGTCAATTGTTAGTCACTTGACCCCGTTATTCTATCTCTCCGATATTCTCCGTGTGGCTGCATACCTACGAAATATCTAGGCACCGGGCGCGATCCCGGTAAAAGTAGGCACGCACAACACTGTATCGCTCACACTGCACACACACACACACACACACGTGCTTAATTCTAATACCGGTTAGTAGTAGCAGTTTTAACTAACACTAATAATTAACGAAATGACAAAACACTATCTACGGAATCACACTATTAAAACAACAGTGAATTCACTCGTATAACAGTAAGTAGGGCGGAGCACCGAACGAGCTTCGACAGCCGCGGAGGAGCCGTTTAGGTACGCAGTCTTTCCTTGTCGGCAGCACCAGTATTACTAAGCTAATTACAAACTTTCGGAGTAAACACGCGGCGTGCCTCAAAGAAGTACTCCTTTATGAGGTATGCATCTTGCTTTATTGTTTATTTAAAACTATTTTGAAAACACATCTTTACTGCGAACTAGAATTCTATTACTAGAAGGATTTTAGGAATAACCCAAACGAGCAAACCATTTACAAATTGTAGACAATGGATGTTACTGCGGCGCTCTGCGATAAGCATATTCAATAGGTACGTGACTCATAAAACGCCGCCGCCGGCGATCTCGCCTCTATTGTTTATTTGAAACTGTTTAGAAAACACATCATTACTGCGAACTATTACTAGTAAGTATTCCTAAAGGAATGCACATTTTACAATCCAGCAAACCATTTACAAATTATAGACAATAGATTTTACTGCGAAGCTCGGCGTTAAGCAAATACAATATGTACGTCTTTCATAAAACATCTGCTACTTTCTAAAGGTTATAATTTAAATGGTTGTTTTCGCAAAAATAAAAATAACACAAATATTTTCATGCTAAAGCTTACATAAACTAAGGGTACGGCTAGCGGCTGTCCTTCACAACTATCTAGTAGGTATTTTCGTACCTACTTTACGTGCGTGCGCTACCACTAAATGCATTATTGTTCAAGCTATTCCAAGTTTCCCATCCCACTTTTCTAGGCTAGACTAGCAGTCTGTCTACGATATTTGAGTTTAAATCAGAAGTATTCGGCAAAATTAATTTTATAATGTTGCTAGTCGCGTTGCTACAGGCACAGGTTGCTTTACTACTGTACAGTTAAGGCTCCTACAAAGAAACACAACGCGCGACGCGACACAAGTACACTGCATGTCGCGCGACTAGCGGTGCCTTTGAACTCCCTTTTAAATCATGCATGCCGCTATAATTGCCCTCTAAGTAAGTAACTAAGTAGCATACGCAATGACGTTATAGCCTCTATCCATACAAAACAGATTATGTGAGGTCCGGCGGCAGCCGGTAGCCATTTAGCGCGCGCAAGTAGGTATGTGGAGTGCAATCCATACTAATTTTATAAATGCTAAATTAACTCTGTCTGTCTGTCTGTCTGTCTATTACGCTTTCACGTAAAACGGATGAACCGATTTTGACGAAATTTTGTACAGAGATAGAACAGATTTTGAAAAAGACATAGGCTAAATTTTATCGCGAAAAAAGGCTTTGGAGGCGCGAAATAACCGAATTCCACGCGGGCAAAGCCGCGGGCAGGAAGCTAGTATCTTTATAGGTACGAGTACAAATAAAACTTGAAATGACTGGCGTGGTTAAAAAATTGGAATCAACTTGGCTATTTACAACGATTACTAAATCAACTACTTAGGTACTAAAGTTTTTTTTAATTAAATGATTAAATGAACTCACATTAATTGTTGCATGTGTCCACCTTGCACTTCAACACATTTAGTGGCACGTTTAGTAATATGAGCCTGCACGCGCTGCAGAATTCTAGTGTCACTTTTCACTATTTCGAAACTGTTTTCAATCCTAGTTCTTAGTTCATCGGGAGTATGTACTGGTCCATCTCGGTAGACTAAGTCTTTTACACGCCCCCACAAAAAAAAGTCTAATGGTGTTAAATCCGGTGACCGCGGAGGCCAAGCAACTGGCCCCCCGCGACCAATCCACCGCTCTCCATAAATAGCACTTAAACGATCGCGTACTGAAAAAATGACAAATGAAATGACGCGCCCGACTACTGCAATTACTGTAGTGTACGTATACAGATTTAAGTAATAGGACGCGTCATTTTAGAGTAGACAAGCTCTACAAATACAGAATCGGAATTAGTACTATTGATCGAATACACGCCGATAGTATTAGTAATACCTACTTACCTATACTCCATTTACAATAAGATTAGACATTTAAACAAACCTTTTTTACAGTCCTTTCAACCGATTTTCTACTTCTTTTCGGAAGGCTTAAGGATGAGATTAAAGGCAAAAAAGTGGTTACAATACCAACTGTTTACTGCAGCTTCCATTATCATGCCTCCAACGCATTCGAAGTCAAAATCGGTTGAACGGACTGTAAAAAAGGTTTCTTTGAATGTCAAATCTTATTGTAAAATAGAGTACACATGAGATAGAACGGGATTACCGGTAAAACTATTAACAGTTGATAGCCCAAAGGCGCGCGCACCTTGTTTTGTTAGTAGTATACAGTAGTACCCAACTGATATGGCTTCTATGTTAAGGATTTGGTTTCCGCACTTAGTCCTTCATGTGGACCATTGTGCGTACTGATATGGCTTACCGAGGTACCTGCGCAGAAGATGAATTTTCAAAGCGCGGGAAATGCTATTGACCAATCGGCACGCTCTACGCACCGTGCTTCTTTTTCCTGTACCGCTATTGGTCGGCAACTGCCAGCATAATGTTAGTCAGCCGCCATACTTGCGAGTGAGAGAAAACTAACAGCTGCAGTGTATTATGAAGTAATCTAAGGTTGATTGTAAGTTTTAAGCATTCTCGTTAATCTCGGGGCCATACTTTCTTTTCACACGACGATTCACGACTTCACGAGATTCACGACGCGCCTTATTAGTTGGGTACTACTGTACCTTACGTTGCATATTAAAAGTACAGTACTACTAAACACGGCGGTTTTGTACAACTTTTTGTTAACTACCTAGGTACAAACGTACACGGATGCGGGGTGCCTTCGTTAAAAGTGACAGTCACACTAGAGTTCTGCAGCGCGTGCGGGCTCATATCACTAAATATGCCACTAAATGTGCTGTGCAAAGTGGACACATGCAACAATCAATGTGACTTCATTTAAATCATTTAGATTACTAAATTATTTAAATAGCCAAGTTAGCGTTAGCGTTGTAAATAGCCAAGTTGATTCCAATTTTTTAACCACACCAGTCATTTCAAACCTACTTGTACCTATACAGATATTGCACTCCACATACCTACTTACGCGCGCTAAATGCCTACCGGCTGCCGAATATTTCTGATTTAAACTCAAATATCGTAGACAGACTGCTAGTCCAAAGCCTAGAAATGTGGGATGGGAATAGCATGAACAATAATGCATTTAGTTGTAGCGCACGCACGTAAAGTAGGTACGAAAATACCTACCAGATTTGTTCAAGGTTTAGCATGAACATAATTTGTGTTATTTTTACTTTTGCGAAAACAACCATTTAAATTATAACCTTTAGAAAGTAGCAGATGTTTTATGAAAGACGTAACTATTGTATTTGCTTAACGCCGAGCTTCGCAGTAAAATCTATTGTCTATAATTTGTAAATGGTTTGCTGGATTGTATAAGCGCAGATTATTGACAAAATGTGCATTCCTTTAGGAATACTTACTACAGATAGCGCGCGAGTTGAATGCAGTCGGGGTCTGAGGTAGAGTGCCCCGCTATCCGCACGCCCCACCTCACGCGCCTGTAGTGTAGTGCTAATTATAATTGGGTCACAGCACTACCGCATTCCTAAGCTCTGCATTCAACTCGCGCGCTATCTGAAGTAATAGTTCGCAGTAATGATGTCTTTTCTAAACAGTTTCAAATAAACAATAGAGCAGAGCGCCGCAGTAACATCCATTGTCTACAATTTGTAAATGGTTTGCTCGTTTGGGTTATTCCTAAAATCCTTCTAGTAAAGGTCGATTTACATCAAACGAACAAAGAGCTAGAGCTAGAACAAGAGCATTCTTTCGTGGTCTTTTAGTGTAAACGAAAACTCGTATTCAGCGTTTGCATCAAACGAACAAAGAGCTAGAGCTAGAACACAAGAACGCTTTGAAGAGACCGCTCAGGGGCGCGAGCACGTCCGAACACGCAAGAACGCTCTAAGCATCTGTTCGCGCGCTCTAGCGCCGTTTACATCGAGCGAGCGAGTATTCTTAGAATATTCCATAGAATCTTTGCGAACGCACTAAGAACAACGAAAGAATGCTCTACGCCTGTTTACACTAAAATAATTTGATATAGTGGGGATAGAATGAGCATTCGCTCGTCTGATGTAAATCGACCTTAATAGAATTCTAGTTCGCAGTAAAGATGTGTTTTCAAAATAGTTTTAAATAAACAATAAAGCAAGATGCATACCTCATAAAGGAGTACTTCTTTGAGGCACGCCGCGTGTTTACTCCGAAAGTTTGTAATTAGCTTAGTAATACTGGTGCTGCCGACAAGGAAAGACTGCGTACCTAAACGGCTCCTCCGCGGCTGTCGAAGCTCGTTCGGTGCTCCGCCCTACTTACTGTTATACGAGTGAATTCACTGAGAATTCACTGTTGTTTTAATAGTGTGATTCCGTAGATAGTGTTTTGTCATTTCGTTAATTATTAGTGTTAGTTAAAACTGCTACTACTAACCGGTATTAGAATTAAGCACGTGTGTGTATGTGTGTGTGTGCAGTGTGAGCGATACAGTGTTGTGCGTGCCTACTTTTACCGGGATCGCGCCCGGTGCCTAGATATTTCGTAGGTATGCAGCCACACGGAGAATATCGGAGAGATAGAATAACGGGGTCAAGCGACTAACAATTGACAACGTGCGCATGGTAAGTACGTTTGTTCTAAATTAATGAAAAAAGGATAATGCATGTTAAAAGTGGATAGTTTTGTTTGTAAAAAGGAATAAGTAGGAAACTAAATTAACTTTGTCGATTGTACGGATAACAATAATAAATCTATTGTGTCTGCTAATTAGTGTAACATAGGCAGCCTATAATGTTCCCACTGCTGGGACACAGGCCTCCTCTCGGTGAGAGGGAGTGGGCTGTAATCCAACACGCGGACCCAGTGCGGGTTGGTAGATGTCACATGTCTTCGAATTTTTGGTTCTAGGACATGCCGGTTTCCTCACGATGTTTTCCTTCACCGTTTTGAGAGCAGTGGTGATGAAATAATTTACACAAAGTAAAGCGCCTGTCAGTGTCCGAAACTCCGAACCTACAACTCGTAAGTCACGGCCGTTACCACTGGGTCACCACTGCTCTGCTAATTGGCATGCGACGGGTTAACTAACAGCTGATGGTGGTATTATTATGGATGATGTTATTCTTGTTAAAATCAATCTGCCTAGCCATTTCCCAACTATGTTGGGGTCGGGTGTGGGGGTTGGGGTTTGGCAGTATTTTACATGGAGCGACTGCCTATCTGACCTCCACAACCCAGTAACTGGGTAATTCGATACCCCTGGGTAAGACTGATTGTCAGACTTTCGGGGTTCTGACGACCCGTAACGACTGTCAAAGATCCACCAATTACAGCCAGGACCAACGGCTTAACGTGCTTTCCGAGGCACGGAGGTGTCTCGGTATGTGAAGATGGTCACCCATCCACGGACCAACCCCGGCAAGCGTAGCTTAACCTGATGGATCGACCCGTGCGTCCGTTACTACTTAGCCACGAGCTCCACGTGTATTATTCTTGTTAGGTACTCAATATCTTATTGGAATGATTAGGGTCATAAATGCGATTAGTAAATTTAAAAAAAATTTTTTGGGAAAGTTGTCTGTTATTATGAGTACAATCATGTGTTTAGCGGGAGAAGTCATTTGATGATTTCCCATGCACAAAAAAAAAATAGGGAACAGCTGATTTTTTTTTTTCGCGATTTCAGGTTTGGTCCCATAGTAAAAGTTGTTTGTTATCATGAGTACAATCATGTGTTTAAGTATCGGTCACTAATTACCAGTCACCCTATATAACAGGTTGCGATTCGATTACTTTAATATGGTTTATGCTCGTCAAAATAATGGTAACGGTGACTTCACCATGAGCTCCATTTCTCCTGGTTCTTACTAGGAGATCTCCTCAACAATTAACGTCCCTGCATCGGGAAAAGCAACATTTTGTAAAACGTGATGAGCAGTTGACAATAACCCAAGTTATTGTAACTTAGATAAATTACAAACTGAACCACTAAAAAGTGAAAAATAAAAACTTTTTTACAAAAACAAAAACCGACTTCCAAAAAAAACACTTCAAAGTGAAAAATAACTTTAATTTCGGAAGTCTAAGTCAAAAAACTAAAATACAGATCCAAAGCCCTCAGGCGCCAGAGGTCTACTTATCAAACAGCCAATTTCTCATTCCGTCTACTTCTCTATGTGACTACTTCGCTATCGGCCCACTTGGCAAACAGCCTATTTCGCATTCTGTCTAATTCTCAGACACCGACTTCCGAAATTAAAGTTATTTTTCACTTTGTAGTGTTTTTTTTGGAAGTCGGTTTTTGTTTTTGTAAAAAAGTTTTTTATAATATAAAAAACTTTTTTACAAAAACAAAAACCTTGACAATATTATTGTCAAGTTATGAAGATAAGTCAACCTGTCAACACTTCGACTACTTCGCTATCGGCCCACTTGGCAAACAGCCTATTTCGCATTCTGTCTAATTCTCAGACACCGACTTCCGAAATTAAAGTTATTTTTCACTTTGTAGTGTTTTTTTTGGAAGTCGGTTTTTGTTTTTGTAAAAAAGTTTTTTATAATATAAAAAACTTTTTTACAAAAACAAAAAACTTGACTATATTATTGTCAAGTTATGAAGATAAGTCAACCTGTCAACAATGCTGTCAACGATCAACGTGAAATCAAAATGTCAAGTAAATTGAAACGGCAGCGCGATTTTCAATAAAAAAAATTCTAATAGTGATTATTTACATGCAAAAATTGTGCTTTCGGCCCTAAAATTAATTTAGGCTTTATAATTGAAATGTTTTGTGAAATATAGTTAATAGTTAGTAAAACATTTACGTATTCGGTAACAATAACCGCAAAGCATCCGCAAGTCATGAGTTCTTCCAATAGGCTAACTTATTAGAAGTTTGTCTCCAGTGTTTTTTTACCAGCAAACATGAAAATAGTAAGTATTAAGTTACAGGTTCAAATGATTAGGTACACTACATAACCTCACCCTCTATAAACAAATCTGCTGCAGCCCTAATAAATTCATCAATGGCTGCAGCATACAAAATTTCATGTACTTAGCATAATTTGTTGGATGTAAGTTGACACCACAGTGGTTTCAGATTCATAGTCCAAGTCGATATCACCCCTAAAAAGATGCTCCATTAAATCTCTATACTAATAATAATATTGGAGGTTGAACAAGAATTCAATTGTAAACTAACTTGTAATAGTCTGAATTGATAGATATAGTTAACAAACAAATATATGTCTTAGTATTAAGGTATACTATACATCATCTGTTGGAATAAAGCAGCTATGTTACATGTAACATAGCTGCTTTATTCCAACAGATGACGTGTACCTTCTTACTAAGTCATATGTTTGTTTGTTAATGATGATGATGATGATGATGATGATGATGATGATGATGATGATGATGATGATGATGATGTTGTTTGTGTGTGTTTTTTTTAAGCCATACTTAAGAACACAAATTTGTTTTTACAGATAATATTTATAAATGTTAGTTTGTAAGGTTACGGGCCATTGTAGCCTGAAATAAATGGTATGAAGGGCTGGAGCATAGAAAATAAATCTAAAAAAAAGAATACATATCTTTGTATGTCATGTTTCAGGGACCGGAATTGCTGGTAAAGCTGGAAAAGCTGAATGTATACAAATGTGAGAAATGCCCAAAAGTCTTCCCAAATAAGAGTGACCTCATGAAACATGAGTCGTATCATGATGAATACTTCTTATCACATGTGAGTTACAAAAATAATATCTTGATTTAAAAGAGTTTCCATAGAGTTTCTTGCCCATTCTTCTCTATAGACATCTGTTTTGGAATGGGCGACAAGCTTCAACTTTTTAACTGACTGACTCATTGACAATTAAAAGTGCATGTAAAAATTTTAATTGAGGTATTCTAAATGCTCGCCCCAACATCCCACTACTAGGGAAAGGTTTCTTTGATTAGTTGCAATCTACATCAGTCCCACAACTAAGTGTTAAACTGGGCTTAACACTCAGTTGTGGACTGATGTAGTAGTAAAAAAATTGGCAGACACGGGGACTACCAATAGAAGAGAAAACTTAAACGTAAAACTATGCATACCATGTCGCGGTATCGAGGTGACGCGATGACGCGAACTCGTAAGATTTCCCCCTATCAATCATTCAAATGAATAAATAAATAAAATAAATAAATAATATTTATTCAAGTTAAAAAGTAAAACATTAAATACAATTTTGCTTAAATATATGTCAAGTTCACTAGTGTTAATTGCCTGAACTAGGACATCCTGTTTTTCAGCTGAGAGAAAGGTAAAAACATTATAAAATAATCACTGTAATTATATAAAATAAAATAGTCTTTTATTAGTAGTAGTAAGTAAAGTGTAAATAGTAAAAAAAGAAAAATTTCTTAAGATCTTAGATATTATCTTAGCAAACTAATTAAAAATAAATATAGGTACCAAACAATCTTTATTTCATTACAACTAACAACTTCTCTGTATCTTCATAGGACAAACTTTGAAGAGCTACCTTGAGAGCTTGCTTGCAATTTCCATAATTTAGGGAATAGATATTGTTGCAATGCTCTTATAGAAGTTTTTACTCTAAAAAAGTTGTGCAACGTTGCTCCAGAAACATTTTATTGTTGTTTGAAATATGTTTCTGGTAGAAATGTATGCTGTGTGTGTGCAACATGTATTCAGTAACACAAACACCTGTTGCTGCAATGATGTTGATTATCAGCTATTTGACCCTTCATTTTATTAGTAGTTCAATTTTGTTAATGTTAATATTAGTAGTTCAATTCCCTTGTCTCATACACTATTCAATCAAAGACTTGTTTCGGTATTTTTTGTCTCAGCTCAACTACAAATAACAAAATGTATATTTTTGTTTTTTCAGCTTGTTAGTGCATATGTATCCGTAGAAAGGGCCAGAATATTCAAATGTGACAAATGCACCAAAAGATTCGATAATAACAGAGATTTTATGCTTCATAAGCTTGCACACATACAGGCGAATGTGTAAGTATTTAGTAACTTATTCTCGCTATCTTTCTAGACTTAATTTAATATGGTGGAAGGGTTAGATTTCCTTGTCTTAAGAGGAAATGTGGGTGCTCTTTTCTCCATACAAAAAGATACAAACGCTCTCGCCTGTTTTCTTTCTGGTTAATGACCATAAAGCAATGATTTTTTACAGAAATATAAATATCAGCTACTTTTATGCCCCTGTTTTCCTTTTTGATGATATATTATTTTTATAAGAACTAGAACCCTCAAAAAATGCTTAAAATTGCCTATTCAGACCGCTGTGAACAGACGCCTAGTGTACCAATTTGACAACTATTAACGAAAAAAGTAAAACATAGGGGCATAGTATATATCCTTCTTATTCAGTTTATGAAATATCTTTTAAATTGGTCCAATATTGGAGGAGGAAATAGGCGAGAGCCAAACCTCAAAATGTGACTGTTTACATAGGCTATTTAGTCGGATCTGCAGTTGTGAGTATCGCACGAATTCGAGGGCGGAGCGCTCGCAGAGCGACAGCAATACCTTCTTAAAATACCTAATTTTCAAAAGTCTGGTCGCCCCCATTTCCTCTTAACCGCTCACGCGAGTCTTAAATAATGAATATTGTACTGTGGTAAGTGGTTTTATTTATGTTTCACGTTAAGAATTAACACAAAATGCATTTTAAACCATAAAATTTCTAGTAATGTATTTAACATTCAAACGAAACGCACTCTAAAATATAGCCCAGCTTGCCAGCATTATAAAACACACAAGAGTTGTTGCCCTTCCGAGAAACAGTAGTCGTTATCGGTCTGTTTATTACAAGTGGCGCCCGCGCAGCCGGATGACGTCAGCGGGTGGGACGCTCATCGGGTATTTTTTTCCAGGCGGCCGGAGCGCTTTTTTCGCGTGAGCGGCTATGTTTGCACAATTTTTATGTTATCCCTAGAGGCTTGACATTCTTGTTGGGGTCCGATAGGGCCGATGCTGCCAGGGTCGCGGGTTGTTCGAAAGAGATACCGTGGCCCTGCCACAGGCAACTGAAGGAACACGGGTGGGTTTTAGTCAGTAAAAGTCTGACACGCTCTCCCCTCTGTTCGGAGCGGGAGAAGTCGTTTGATGATTTCCCATCCAGAAAAAAAAAACCGGTCAAGAGCGAGTCGGACTCGCGCACCGAGGGTTCCGTCCCGATTTCTGAAAAAGTGTTGAAGACATTTGTGTTGATTTTGAGACATCGTTTTATTTTTCCTGTAATCTTTACATAAACTTCTATCACATAGAATAATTTCAGATTTTTATCTTTGCAAACTTCGGAGTTAAGGGGGGGGGGGGGGGACGGGCCCTTTTTTTCATTTTTCATCAAAAGCCGAAAACTATGGGGCCTAAAAAAAATAAAAAAATGTTTGAGGATGTGCAAACAGCGCCGTTTCATATGATACCCCGCATGCGCTAGTAGCCCCACTTTGAATTTTGAAGACCCCCTTTCAGTCCCTGTTACAAAAAAAACATAAATATTTTTACTTCTTTCTTACTTGCAAAATTGTTGGGTAAACATCATCTAAAATTGTTCCAAATTTCTTGAGATATCCAGCTGTGACAGACAGACAGACAGACAGACTGAGTCACACCATAAGGGTTTCTTTTTTACCATTTTGGTACGGAACCCTAAAAAAGGCTTGACATTCTATAAATACTGCTTATCAACATATTATTGTTGCTACAAAACTGTGTTTATCAGTTGTTTAGGCTAAACACACGACACGAGTTAGGCTAACACGACATTTCGTTAATTTGCGAGAAGCTTGACATAATTCAAAAAGAGCCATTTTTGGCTATTATGATTCAAAAGTTTAAAAGCAGCGGTAATAGTGCGACGAAGCTTAAAGTCACATCTCGCTCCTTCATTTTTAGGCTTAGAGCAATGTAGTTTTTGTAGCAAAAATAATAAAATTTGCCGTGTTCACCTCTATTGCATACTCAACTTAAAATTTGCGGTATTTTTTAGTTATGCCACCCTTCTTGCCAATGAGCGATTTATGTATGGAGTTTCAAGTAAGACTGACATTAGACACGCATTGAACAAGTGTCCAAGTCTAAGTTTTTGTGGTAAGACCCATACAGTTGAGGCAGGCAATGTCTATGAAGCTATCAAATCATTTATAGCTTCATAAAAACCTCCCTACATTTAAGACCTGTAAAGTAATTGCCATTATTTATTTTTCCAGGAGAAATGCAAGAAATATCAACAAATTTCAGAACTATGATGTAGTGAAACCCTACAAGTGTCCAGATTGCGATGTTAGTTATGCTGCGCAAAGTACTCTTGATGAACATTCTATTCTGCACTTGCCATTCCCACACATCTGCGAGTGTGGCATTGGATATTATATGAAACAGGATTTGAAATGCCACATCAAATTGGTACATGGAACAAAATTTAAAGTAGAGCCGACTTTGTCGCAAGATTTAGATCCACAAGAGGAACATGATACACCCCAGTCAAAGCCTCAAGATAAACCCCAAAGTAAGTCTAATTCCAAGAAGGGGACAACAATAAAAGAAACCATAAAGAAAGAAAATCCTAAAAAGAAAAAATGGAAAGTTATGCTGAAAGATGGCAATACTAGCAGCACTAAACAAAAAACGAAATGGAATGTGGCAGACCCAGATATAGAAATTAGAAAAACATCCGATAATAAGTATGAATGTCCTGAATGTAAGAAATTATTTAAGTGCAGAATATATGTTATTACACATTACCGCATTCACACTGGTGAGCGCCCATACACTTGCCATTTATGTCCGAAGGCATTCACCCAGGGAATCACATTAAAACTACATATAGAGAGGCACATGTCCACTGAGAGGATCTATGTGTGCAAACATTGTCCTAAAGCTTTTACAATGACATACTACCGAGACCGTCATGAAGAAACACATAGTTCAATTAAGGCTCACGAGTGTCCGTACTGCCACAAGGGATTCCACGATCCGTCCGCAATGATACGCCACAGACGAACACACACGGGAGACAAACGGTACTCTTGCCCTTACTGCCCTAAAGCGTTTAGTGACGTCAGTGGCCTCGGTGCACATAAATTACGTCATGAGAACAGAAAACAGTTTGAGTGTGAAATTTGCTATAAGAGATTTTATAATCGATCTGATTTAAGGAAGCACTTGGTGGTACACACTCATGAACGAAACTTTGCTTGTGATTATTGCAAAAAACGTTTCACTCGTAAATGTAATTTAATGATGCATGTACAGAAGCATATGATGTTAAAGAAAAACTTCGTATGTGAGGAATGTAATAGGAAATTTCACACAAAGGAGTATCTAAAAAGTCATATAATGACCGTGCACAAAAAAAATGAAGTCAGACGCTTACATAAATTTAAATGTAATGATTGCTCGGAACAGTTCAATAATAGAAGAAATTTACGGAAACACTATCTGCGTTCCCATGCAACTATTCGTTGTGATGAGTGCTCGAGGCATTTTGTGAGTCCAACCGATTTCGAAGGACACAAGCTGATTGAGAGTGTACAATGTGAAATATGTGACGAGAAATTCTATTGCGAAAATATGAGAGAAAAGCATTATAAAGTTCATTTTCCCCAACGAGTAAAAGAAAAAAAAAAATGAAACAAATAGCCTGAAAGAAGATTAGGAAATTTTAGATGGGTTAGGAACACTTTTATTACGCTATTTACGCACTGTAACTTGACAGTTCGAAGCAAAGTTAATGTACCATACTTTATCATCGTCATTACTTATCGTTTATATTATGGTATAAACGAATATAACGTGTTTCAATTATAACTATAAACACATCAAGGTAGTATCGCTAATTCTCTTTTTCACCTCATTTCCTTTTTTTTTTGTCAGACCTCCAACTGTCAAGTTACTGAATACGATTAAAACTCCAATTATAAAACAGACTTCCAATTTCCAAGTACCTAGGTATTCTTGTAACTCGGCTAGTAATATGAATTAGCAAACAGTTTATGGTTAATGTTTCTGGTAGGTAATGAATAGCATATTAAAGGGGTTCGAACTTTTTGTATGGAAGCTGACATATCGACTCACCGCAATTTTGATTTTTTTTCGAAATCGCGGCGCACGATGAAAGTGGTATGTATGGGTAGGGGACACAAACGAACAAAAAATGTGAAGTAACATGATACCCCAAAGTGTCACGTTACCGAGATATTTGAAGGTAAACATCAAAATGGCGACGGGTCGATATACCAGATCGGTTCTATCCACTATTAGATATGTTCCAGATTAAAAAAAAAAAATTGTATCCCAAGCGAAACCTCTATAGTTGTTATTTCAATTTACGTAATTGATGTTATTGATTCTTTACCAACAGTTTAATATATATTATTATTGTAAGATGAAGTCACCGGTGATATGAGACATTATTTAGTTTTAAGGAAAACTTGATGGAATTCTTAGTCTAATTGATGAGGTTTGATATTCTATATTGTTATTGATGTAGGTACTTCGTTTTGTACAGATAAGCATTACTTCTGCCCGCGACTTCCGTCCGCGTGGAAGTCAACTTAAGGCCGAACTATACGCCAATGACCTTGAGTGGCTAGCTTGCACGTTCTGTGCTGAGCTCACGCAACGCGTCGTACGTCCAGCCAGTAATAGGACTCGCCCATCAAGGAGCGCTGTCCCAAATTAGACGCATTATTAATTTATTATACATAAAACAAGAGGCATTTTAATAAAACACGTATACTAAAAGATAAATAATTAAATTACCTTTAAAATGGTAAAGGTTTCATAAAAATACGCCTGACAGTTTTTGCGTGATTCTCGGCATTTTATCCGCGTTAGATATAACTTTACAAATTAATTACACTGAACGTAACCATAGAAACGAAACAAGAAATATAATGTCTTAAATATTACAATTTAACAATATAAACTAAATATAAACTAAAACTAATCTAAAACTACTATAAACTAATCTAAAATTAAAAATAAAACTAAAACTAGTCTAAAAGACCGCTACCACTTGGCGATGTTCCCAAAATGCTGGCAGCATTGCCACGTTGTATGGCAATGCTTAACCTTTGGGCAAAATAAAGGCCAGCGTTTTGGTCACATGTTGCGTCGACCAGACGCCCAGATAATTCTTTGTAAATTCGATGGGCTCCTGGTCCCCACGGCCCTAGCGTCTCGACCCCAAAAGGCTCAAATATGTACCCGCTATCGAGGGTACTATATTTGCGCCTCTTAAGTCCTTCCGCTGATTCAGCCGCAGCACCAGCCCTACTTTGAGTTCCTTGAAGATGAGACGACGCAAGGGTGTCTACGCAAGTAGCATCCCACACCAAAGGTCGCCCCATCTTCCAAGGAATAAGAGTCATTCCATCAGGTCTTTTGCCATCATCACGCATGAGGCCAACAGGTTCTAAAATGGCCGCACAATTAGCAGTGGCAAAAGCCCGACGGATTAAATCATTAAGGCTGGAGTGGCGGGGAATCCTACCTGCGCTTCTGCAACAGGACAAGCCGTGGTGACCAAGCCGGCCAACAGCAATGCCACAGTGGCAGCGGTGAGGAGCACAGCACGATGCACCCAACCGGAGTGATGCTGCAATGCGGAAAGCTGAGGAATCTATGAGGGTTCCAGTGTTAGGCGATGGGAGAGCCTGCAGCCACAAACCTGATTCCCACTCACCAACGGCTAAGAGACGAGCACGGTCTGCGGAGCTTAAGTACGTATGCAAAAGGTTGTTCCGTATTAGCTCGCAGAGAGGCCTATCCCATAGCCGCTGAGAAGACGATGTTTGTGGTAATTCGTAACTTGGGCAGGCTAATATCCACGCGTTCTTGGCCTCGTTCAGAAAACTTATATCAATATTGTCCAAAGAGGCTGCAAGAATTTTTTTGGTTAAATTTAGAGTACTATGGACCGAGGACAGGAACGCGGGTAGAGCTACACCAGAAATTGATCTGATGCCGAGGCCTCCAAAACGTATAGGAAGTGAAGCCTGTAACCACTCTCGCTCTCCTAAATTTATGTTCAAAATTGAAGCCAAAGTATTTCTTATGATGTTATCTAAACTCTTAAGAAGCTCTGTGTGCTTCCAGAGTTGACAACATCGTATATTATAAGTAAATTTAGGAACAAAAAGACAGAATCTAATGATGGTAAAAGCCATGTGTACGTTTATTTTAGATAAACGATTAGAACAATCTACAAAATTTTGAATTTTTTCTTCAAAGAAAAGGGGGAAGGATTCGTCGAGAATGGGGGAACCCAGTAAACGTAGCGAAGATTTGTCAATAATTGTAATATTGGGGGCCAAGCTATTGAATTTTTGTACAACCAAATCTTTTGAGGGGTATGTGTCTGAAATAAAAAGTTCACACTTTGAAAAATTTAGTTCCAAACCGATCTTACGAAACTCGTCTATTAAAAAGGTAAGATCGTTATATATACTGTATTTATGTCACCACCTAAAGTCCCATCATCCAAGTACCAAACATTAAGCTTGGAGTCAAGACGTTGGATGATGGGATGGATGGCGAGGCCAAATACAGCTGGACCTAAGGGATCACCTTGCTGACAACCAACTGCAGATAAAATTTCGTTACCATGATAAGTTAATTTAGAGGAAGACCCGTAACATTGCCAAAGGAAATTGTATAGTTTTGGAATTTTGTCTTTCACTTGCGTTAATAGAGCTCCCCTATCTACGGAATTCAAGGCGTTCTTCACATCCACTTTCAACAACACCTCTCCACAATTTTGATCTAAAAAAATACACTTAATTTAACATCTATTTGTTCCAAATCAACACTACTCGTTTAGACGTGATCTTCAGTTAATTTTTTTTTATTTTGTTTATGTATTACAAAATCCACAGCTCTTTAACAATTTTACTTATATTTAAAATCATCAAAAGTCAGATAGCGTCGCCTTAAGGGCCTTAGCACACTTCCGCCACGAAACCATTGCAGAGAAACCACATTAAGGCGGTGAGAGCCGTAAAAACGTCGTTTTGTTTAGTGTTTTATTCGTAGATAACACGGATTTAAATTTTGAAAAAAATATATTACTTAGTTCAGACTTCCATCTACAAATTTCGGCCGTCCGATACACGATTACTTGCACTTTACTGCATCCAATTAAATCGCAAAGACAAGTCTAAATTATGATCTATATCTTATTTCATTTGATTTATATTAGGCTTTGAACAATAAAACTTATGCCATAATAAAGGTCGTAAAAAATGTAATTTATAACGGCTATCATAATTTGAAATATCAAAATATTTATATCACTAATTCCAATGTCAAGTGTTTTGCGCTCGCTCTGTGTCGTTTAGTCCCGAGCGGAACGTGATGGAGGTCGGACGTGTGCCAATTTTTCGAACCCGCCACCCCCGCTAACTTCTGTCACCGGCTGCGACCGGCACAAATTAACATGTGTTGAAAACAGTTGAATTTGAACGCTATGCCTATGTAAATAAAGACGTCACGCGCGCAAAAGCTTTATTGGTATTTATTTTTATCACGGCCTATGTTTACCAATCGCATCAAGTGTGTAAAACAGTTGAATTTGAACCCTACACTGGAGCTTATAAAGCCGCCTGACGCGCAAATTTTTGGTTCACTATTTTCAAATCTCAAATAGGTAGGTGCCACAGAATAAAGTTAGTACGGGTGGTTTTATAATGAATATCGGATAGGAAATGAGATTTCTTCATAACATCACGCCTGAATTCTTTCAAAGGGTTGGGCAGGGATGTTCAGAAAATAAGTAGGCCCTCAAATGTATTTTTCTGTATACCTACATAAATAAGATTTTTTTTTAAATTAAGTTTTTTTTCTAATTAGGTATCTTCTTATTTTTTTTTGTATTTCAAGGTCAAAATGAAAATCCAAGATGGCGGCTGCAAAAATTTCCAATTTTTCGTCATGGGTGTCGTTTTCGTGATATTTTAGGTCGCTGAAAACGATAGTGGGGTCAAAATGAAAATCCAAGATGGCGGCTGCGAAAATTTCCAAATTTTTCGTCATGGGTGTTATTTTCGTGATATTTTAGGTCGCTGAAAACGATAGTGGGGTCAAAATGAAAATCCAAGATGGCGGCTGCGAAAATTTTCAAATTTTTCGACATGGGTGTCATTTTCGTGATATTTGAGGTCGCTGAAACCGATAGTGGGGTCAAAATGAAAATCCAAGATGGCGGCTGCGAAAATTTCCTAATTTTTCGTCATGGGTGTCATTTTCGTGATATTTTAGGTCGCTGAAAACGATAGCGGGGTCAAAATGAAAATCCAAGATGGCGGCTGTGAAAATTTCCAAATTTTTCGTCATGGGTGTCATTTTCGTGATATTTAAGGTCGCTGAAAACGATAGGGGGGTCAAAATGAAAATCCAAGATGGCGGCTGCGAAAATTTCCTAACTTTTCGTCATGGGTGTCATTTTCGTGTTATTTTAGGTCGCTGAAAACGATAGTGGGGTCAAAATGAAAATCCAAGATGGCGGCTGCGAAAATTATCAAATTTTTCGACACAGGTGTAATTTTCGTGATATTTGAGGTCGCTGAAACCGATAGTGGGGTCAAAATGAAAATCCAAGATGGCGGCTGCGAAAATTTCCTAATTTTTCGTCATGGGTGTCATTTTCGTGATATTTTAGGTCGCTGAAAACGATAGCGGGGTCAAAATGAAAATCCAAGATGGCGGCTGTGAAAATTTCCAAATTTTTCGTCATGGGTGTCATTTTCGTGATATTTAAGGTCGCTGAAAACGATAGCGGGGTCAAAATGAAAATCCAAGATGGCGGCTGCGAAAATTTCCTAATTTTTCGTCATGGGTGTCATTTTCGTGATATTTTAGGTCGCTGAAAACGATAGCGGGGTCAAAATGAAAATCCAAGATGGCGGCTGTGAAAATTTCCAAATTTTTCGTCATGGGTGTCATTTTCGTGATATTTAAGGTCGCTGAAAACGATAGCGGGGTCAAAATGAAAATCCAAGATGGCGGCTGCGAAAATTTCCTAATTTTTCGTCATGGGTGTCATTTTCGTGATATTTTAGGTCGCTGAAAACGATAGTGGGGTCAAAATGAAAATCCAAGATGGCGGCTGCGAAAATTTCCTAATTTTTCGTCATGGGTGTCATTTTCGTGATATTTTAGGTCGCTGAAAACGATAGTGAGGTCAAAATGAAAATCCAAGATGGCGGCTGCGAATATCCTAATTTTTCGTCATGGGTGTCATTTTCGTGATATTTTAGGTCGCTGAAAACGATAGTGGGGTCAAAATGAAAATCCAAGATGGCGGCTGCGAAAATTATCAAATTTTTCGACACAGGTGTCATTTTCGTGATATTTGAGGTCGCTGAAACCGATAGTGGGGTCAAAATGAAAATCCAAGATGGCGGCTGCGAAAATTTCCTAATTTTTCGTCATGGGTGTCATTTTCGTGATATTTTAGGTCGCTGAAAACGATAGCAGGGTCAAAATGAAAATCCAAGATGGCGGCTGTGAAAATTTCCAAATTTTTCGTCATGGGTGTCATTTTCGTGATATTTAAGGTCGCTGAAAACGATAGCGGGGTCAAAATGAAAATCCAAGATGGCGGCTGCGAAAATTTCCTAATTTTTCGTCATGGGTGTCATTTTCGTGATATTTTAGGTCGCTGAAAACGATAGCGGGGTCAAAATGAAAATCCAAGATGGCGGCTGTGAAAATTTCCAAATTTTTCGTCATGGGTGTCATTTTCGTGATATTGAAGGTCGCTGAAAACGATAGCGGGGTCAAAATGAAAATCCAAGATGGCGGCTGCGAAAATTTCCTAATTTTTCGTCATGGGTGTCATTTTCGTGATATTTTAAGTCGCTGAAAACGATAGCGGGGTCAAAATGAAAATCCAAGATGGCGGCTGCGAAAATTTCCTAATTTTTCGTCATGGGTGTCATTTTCGTGATATTTTAGGTCGCTGAAAACGATAGCGGGGTCAAAATGAAAATCCAAGATGGCGGCTGTGAAAATTTCCAAATTTTTCGTCATGGGTGTCATTTTCGTGATATTTAAGGTCGCAGAAAACGATTGTGGGGTCAAAATGAAAATCCAAGATGGCGGCTGCGAAAATTTCCTAATTTTTCGTCATGGGTGTCATTTTCGTGATATTTTAGGTCGCTGAAAACGATAGTGGGGTCAAAATGAAAATCCAAGATGGCGGCTGCGAAAATTCCCTAACTGTTCGTCATGGGTGTCATTTTCGTGATATTTTAGATCGCTGAAAACGATAGCGGGGTCAAAATGAAAATCCAAGATAGCGGCTACGAAAATTTCCTAACTTTTCATCATGGGTGTCATTTTCGTGATATTTTAGATCGCTGAAAACGATAGTCATTCATTTTGACCCCACTATCGTTTGCAGCGACCTCAAATATCACGAAAATGACACCCATGTCGAAAAATTTGAAAATTTTCGCAGCCGCCATCTTGGATTTTCATTTTGACCCCACTATCGTTTTCAGCGACCTCAAATATCACGAAAATGACACCCATGACGAAAAATTACGAAATTTTCGCAGCCGCCATCTTGGATTTTCATTTTGACCCCACTATCGCTTTCAGTGACCTAAAATATCACGAAAATGACACCCATGACGAAAAATTATGAAATTTTCGCAGCCGCCATCTTGGATTCTCATTTTGACCCCACTATCGTTTTCAGCGACCTCAAATATCACGAAAATGATACCCATGACCGAAAATTAGGAAATTTTCGCAGCCGCCATCTTGGATTTTCATATTGGCCCCACTATCGTTTTCAGCGACCTCAAATATCACGAAAATGACACCCATGTTGAAAAATTTAAAAATTTTCGCAGCCGCCATCTTGGATTTTCATTTTGACCCCACTATCGTTTTCAGCGACCTCAAATATCACGAAAATGACACCCATGACGAAAAATTAGAAAATTTTCGCAGCCGCCATCTTGGATTTTCATTTTGACCCCATTATCGTTTTCAGCGACCTCAAATATCACGAAATTGACGCCCATGTCGAAAAATTCGAAAATTTTTGCAGCCGCCATCTTGGATTTTCATTTTGACCGTAATCACATCCTCTCAAGAAAAAAAAAACTAGAGCGTAAGAAGTTATGCCCCTCCGTTTTTTTTTTTTTGTGTTGACATAACGAATAAAATAAAAAAAGAACTTTCCAAATCGGCTTCTAAATGACGGAGTACTGCAGTAATAAACATAAAAAAAAAAAAAATACAACTGAATTGATATTCTCCTCCGTTTTTGAAGTCGTTTAAAAATAACACATCATTGTTAATTGTTACGTTTAAAAATTAGCTGGACATCACTCACAATGCAGTCATTGGTGTCGTGGGGAATACTAGTTTCTGTCATTCCCGACGACACCACCAGTGGTGTCGTGGGGAATGAACGGTCATTTCGTGGTATTTAAGTTCGCTGAAAACGATAAAGGTCTCAAGCTAATTTCGACCTTATTGACATTTTACAAACCCTTTGTTTTTTTGGTCCAGAATACTCGGTAAATGATCTGGAAGCTGAATTTAACAAAAAAACATGAATGTCAATAAGGTCTAAATTCGCTTGACACCTCAGAAAGTGTCTAGATTATTATGCACATCATTTCTAGGGTATCAAGCTAATTTCGACCTTATAGACATTTTACAAACCATTTGTTTTTTTGGTCCAAGATACTTGGTAAATGGTCTGGAAGCTAAATTTAACAAAAAAACATGAATGTCAATAAGGTCTAAATTGTTATGTAACACATCATTGTTATGTAGATGGACATCACTAACAGCACAATACAGTCGGTGGTGTCGCAAGGCGTGGGGAATAGTAGTTTCTGTCATTCCCCACGACAGCGACACCACTGAAAACGATACCACTGGTGTGGTATCGTGGGGAATGACAGAAACTACTATTCCCCACGCCATGCGACACCTTCGTAAAGTAAAATGGTGCGCGGCGCGTAGTTTTGAATCGTACGGGTAAAGGCCTTCGTGTCAGTCAGATTTTAAATCCACCTTATTCACGAAAATAAATATGTATAAGTAGTTATTTTTATTTATTTTAACTGTTCAAGTTTACAATGCATACCTAATCTGTCTAAAACTTTAAAAAATACTTACTAGAAAAATAAAACAAAATAAACTTGTATACTAATCAGTTCAAGTTTATCTACTGCATTGCTCTATTCTGTGACGCAACATAGTACCTACTCGAGTTCATGAACTCATGAGCGGTGCGCTTGGCGCGCGTTTCCCGCGCATCGTAATTTATTACGTATCGCTACTCCTTGCGGGGGCTGCGGTAAGCATTTAATACCTACGGCGCTTGCTTTCACCCCGCCTTAAGGTGATTGAGCTGTAGTAGCCCGCGAAATCAGTCTTAATCAAAATATAATACGCGACAATAAGAACTATGTATTTACGTAATTTTAACCATAAAAATCATAAGTTACATTTCCCCCGGATTGGTGTGATTTCGGAATTCAGACGAATCCGAAATCATGCGGTTCCGCGGCGTAGGTGTGATATCCGCCTTTACCATAAAACATACTATGGCACTCGGCAATAGTGTAGTTTTCTATCAGTGAAAGAATTTTGTAATCGGACGCTTCCAGAGATTATCTCTTACAAACAAACAAACAAGCAAAGAATTCTACCTCATTATATTAGGAAGCCCGAAAGTCTGACAACCAGTCTTACCAAGGGGTATCGTATTACCCAGTAACTGGGTTGTGGAGGTCAGATAGGCAGTCGCTCCATATAAAATACTAAGACTGGAAGCCGACCGCAACATAGTTGGGAAAGGGCTAGGCAGATTGATTATTATATTAGGCAGAGTTAAATCTATACAAATAAATAAAATTGCAATTGTCTGTAATGTCAATATAACAGCTTTTTACATACATTGCATACGAAAGTATATACGGTACTTACTAACAAAAACACAATTTCTAAATTTTTTGTCTGTCTGTCTGTTAGTTCTGGCTAATCTCCGAAACGGCTGGACCAATTTTGACGGGACTTTCACTGGCAGATAGCTAACGAGTAACTAAGTAAAATAAGGAGTAACTTAGGCTATTTTTATTTTAGAAAAAGAATTAGGATTCCGCGCAAAAAAAATTAACCGTGCCCTACCGCTCGTGTCGTATTTCTGCGACAGAGACATGCATGAGTTTTTCGTTCTATTGTCGTCCTATTAACTGTGTGGTACAACTAAAACCATTATTAAATAGATATATTGCTCCTCCTTATTTATTGTAGGTATTGTATTTTCATCGATTTGCAGCCGCGCGCTAGGGGCACGGCAATTGATATTTAGCCAAGCGGTCAAAAGGTTAAACTCGTGAAATTGTGAACAAAATCCGATTCATATATAGTAGTATTGACATCCACGCAGGCGGAGCTGCGGGCAACAGCTAGTTAATTATAAAGTTTCCACCAAAATATCGACAAGTACGTGAAAAATCAGACAAATGTTTTACAATCCACTATTTGTCAATGTATTTTTTTTTTACTAAGGCAAGTTACCTAAGAATCAATAAATTATTTAGAAAATAATTGGTGGTAATCTAGTAGATTAGAATTATAAAAATGACTGAATAAATTATTATTTAGAATTAATTAGTTGTAAGAGTACTTTGCTGTCTCATGTTAAACGATTGTTACGAAATACAAATTTATTTATAAACTAACATAGTTTTTTTTTATAGTTGACCGTAATTATTAGCTAACACATTACCCTACGAATATTACACTTTAAATTAGATACAATAAAGGTTACAAGCAAAAGGCGACCTTATGTCGTACAGGATGTTAAGAAAATAACTATGGTTGCATTCGATCATTCAAGCGAATTTGGAATTATTTTTAAATAGAAATTATTAGAAAGAAAGAAACGTATGTTTCTTTGAGATAAACTAATATTATAAATTCGAAAGTAAGTTTGTTTGTTACCTTTTCACGCCTAAACCACTGAACCGATCATCCTGAAATTTTGTACATACGTTGTCAGGTGTACAGAATCGCACATAAGTTACCTTTCATCTCGAAAAAAAAGTATTGTTCCCGAGGAAAACAACAATAACGTTCTTATGATAATAGATGGCGCCACGTGTCTTTCGAATCATGAATTAATTATATTATTACAAGCAGAGTTGGTACAACTCGAATTGATTGTCAAATTCTAAATTAACGCGAGTGAAGCCGCGGCAAAAGCTAGTACTTATAAAATAAAATAATTCAAGTTTATCATCTACCTATTCTTGTACGCTCCCCATACCTACATTACACTTCGTACCTACACTACAACTATTTTGCCAGTTAGAGGAGCTCGTGGCTAAGTAATAACAGCCGCACGGGTCGATCAATCAGGTTTTGCTACGCCGGCCGGGGTTGGTCCGTGGATGGGTGACCATCTTTACATACCGAGAAGCGCGATAATTTACGGACCGTTAGGGCGAGCGCGCACTGCGGTGCGTTCCGTTAGTTCTGCCGCACTGGGCGGGGCCTACAGTAAAAAACGCATGACCGCAGTGCGCGCACTTCAAAGACATTCCATACTTCACAGATTATGCGTTAAAAAACGCACCGTATTGCGCGCAGGCCCTTATTGGTTAAAATTCAGAGTCTTGATTGTATCTTTACCAATAATGAAGCAAAGACCTCATAGCTTTGCGTAGTAGACCCCCCATATGCAAGTAGCTATAACAGGTAAAATTAGCTTACGAAACTATTTATAGGGTACCTATAGATATGCCCAGTTTGGGAATACAAAATGCTACCATTGGATGAGCAAAACGATTCGTTTTTAGTGTTCCGTAGTTGTTTATAGGAACCGAGCATAAGCCGTTTTGGTCCGGCTGTCATTCGTGGAACTTTGACAGTCGTTATACGGTTCTTCAGAAGCACGAAAGTCTGACAACCAGTCCAACCAACCAGCCACTAACCAACTACCAACCACCCACCAACCAACCAGTCCACCAACCAACTACCAGCTGGTAACTAACCAGTCTTACCAATGGGTATCTATCGTAGGTGTTACCCAGTATTGGAGGTTAGATAGGCAGTAGGTATCACTCCATGTAAAATAACTGGTATTCAGCTGTATCCGGGGTAGACTGGAAGCCGACCCCAACATAGTTGGAAAAAGGCTAGGCAGATTGATTGAGGAGGTGGATTAGCTATTGCCATGGGCTGGGCACAAATTCAGATTCGGGGTTGCCACTGAGAAATTCATAATGGAAATCGAGAATTCTCATAAGAGACCACATTGCTGGTCAAGTTGTCGCAACGCAAAAGTAACAACTGGTAGGTAATGGTCCCTTGAGCTAGCCTGACTCCTGATACAAATTGATCTTTCGATTTTCTATTAAGATTTACTTTATTTCCTTCCAAAAACCCTGTTTTTGAGTGTCTGAACAGCATTCCATCATCATATAAAGCTGAAATAAAAGGAAGGACTAAACAATGATTTATTATTTTGGTCTACTTACCTATCAATTTTTTTAAAATATAACGAATATCAATTAATATGGAAAGGTACCTCGGTTAAAAAGGGAAACCTACCAATCAATCAATCTGCCTAGCCTTTTCCCAACTATGTTGGGGTCGGCTTCCAGTCTAACCGGATGCAGCTGAATACCAGTATTTTACATGGAGCGACTGCCTATGTGACCTCCACAACCCAGTAACTGGGTAACGCTTGGTAAGACTGGTTGTCAGACTTTCGAGCTTCTGACGACTCGGAAAGCAGGTAGGGTAGGGGAACCTACCAACCTACCAATAAATTATAAAAAACTCAACCTGAAAATCTAACTGCCGCGCTCAGACGTCACTTGAAAATAAACAATCAATAACTTTATCAAGCACACAATCGGATTTTTTTTTATGTGAACATTAGTTGATATTTCCTGGAATGAGATAAGCAGATTGTCGTCAACCGATGTTTGAGTTAATATTAATACGTTCCATAAAATAATTATATTTTAATACCTATTTCATGTTGAGGGGCATGCATGATATGAGGGGCTCGTGGCTAAGTAATAACAGGCGCACGGGTCGATCGATCAGGTTTAAGCTACGCTTGCCGCGGTCGATCCGTAGATGGGTCATGGCCCATCTTTACATATCGAGACCCGTCCGTTACGTGCCTCGGAAAGCACGTTAAGCCGTTGGCCCCGGCTGTCATTCTTGAATCTTTGACAGTAGGTACCTACCTAATGTCAGTCGTTACGGGTCGTCAGAAGCCCGAAAGTCTGACAACTGGTCTTACCAAGGGCTACCTATCTGTTACCCAGTAAGTGGGTGAGGAGGCAGTCGCTCCATGTAAAATACTGGTAATCAGCTGCATCCGGTTATTCCGGTTAGACTGGAAGCCGACCCCAACATAGTTGGGGAAAGGCTAGGGTGATTGCTAGATTGACCTTAAATTCGGCAAAGAGTCAAATTATCGCCGTAAGTGGTGGCTAAACCTACGGTTATCACCCTTCAACGCGATAATCAACGGCGATGTCCGCGGCATGAAAGTGACACTGGTGACTGAAAAGTTGTGCGGAAATCTGTTGTCATCATGGTATGGGCATATTGGGCATGTGATACGGAGGAATGAGGAAAATGTCGTCAGGAAAGTTTTGAGTATGAATGTGGGACGGTTAGGTAGGTACATACCTATTATACTAGAAGCGGAAGACCAAAGAACGATGGAATGAATGGACTTTGTGAAAGATGATATGGCTAGAAAGGGAGTGACTACAGAGATGACGACTAATAGAGAAGTGGAAGAAAAAGACATGTTGCGCCGACCCCAAATAGATTGGGATAAGGGCTGGAGAATGATGGTGACATCCAGGTACCTAGGTAGGTAAGCTACTTCTACCTACCAACTGACATCAAAGCACCTACCTATCTCACTTCCCAAATATATTTTTCTTTGTTCTATAAGTTGAAAAGTAGGTACATCATTAAGTAAGTACATCTTATTGATTGGTTTATTATAAATGGCGATTAATTACGGAAAAAAATAATAAATAAAAATAGGTAAGTAACTCAAATGTATCATTACGCCATTACTCCTACATACTTATCCCCATTCAATTGTTTCCTAATCAGCAAAATCAATAACGTTGGAGTTAGCTAGGGTCGCGGGGCACCGCCGCGCCGCGCCGCGCCGGCCGCGCCGCTCGATACGCGCGGCGCGCGCGTACCGTGCGTCACACACCTCACTCCTCAGATCACAGCCACCCCATTTCACCATCAGTACGTCATTGTGTATCATTAAAAGCAAAAAAAAATACGCCTTAAAACGTTAATAAAATAAAAATGTGATTAAATTGTGTATCAGTGATTTGCCAATAAAAGCCGGCTTCAGTTGACGTGGACCACCTGTATAGCATCGAATTTGTTAAATAGTATCTAATAAACGATAACTCAGTGCGGTTTGCCGAAATATTGAATAAGTGAACCTCCTAAAATTACGTTCGTGTTCCGTAAAAACCCCGAAAAATAGAAATACATACTTATAGCACTTTATTTACACACTGCCAAAAAATTGTTTAAAAATATATAGGTATAGGCTTCGATATTATTTCCCCGCGAGTAATCACCATTTTAAATATTGTTAACACAGCAAGCAACAATACATAATAAGCTTGAAAATGAATGAGATTGATTTGATCAAGGAGGTTGAAAAGCGCCCAATTTTGTATGATAAGTCCGTGAGTGGTTTCAATAAAACAAAGCTTAGAGACGATGCCTGGAAAGACGTTCAAGAATCACTCCATGTTTCTGGTAAGTTTACATTTCCTCATCTTGTTTGTGTCAACTCTAAATCTTAGTTTCCAAGATGATAAGCTAAAAGCTACTTACTTTCATCATAGCCCTTATTTTATCTCATTATTACCTACCTACGTAGGTACCTTTTGTCTATTTAAATAAAACCCTGGAGAAACAGCGACAACGATAAACAATGTGGTATCGTCATTCGTCGCCGTAGGTATAAGGTTGTAGGTACCTACTATGTTAACAACTTACCACTTGCGTGTCCGTTGTCCGATTTTTTTTTTCGTTAAGTACCTAATTCATTAATCAATCATACATAATCTTATTAGACGTACCTATTTTTTTATAACACATTAGCTCGTAAAGGGTCTCTTATTTCACCAATTTCAATATCGTAATGTATGTTATTACGTACTTGTGCGTTATTGTAATGTAAAAGGCACGGGTTTCTTTTTAATAGGTAAAACGGACGGTTTATCAAGATGCTCCGTTTAAAACGAACTGTACTTTTTTAAATCTTAGCAAAGAGTTTTTATGTCAGAAAAGTGGTCAACATTTTATGAATAAAATTAACTTTTGGAGATAAAATATAAAAAATAGACATTTAATTCTTTAATTTCATTAATTTTGATAATAAATTACAATTTATCTGTAACAAAAACAAAAAAATATTAATTTACTTTATTAGTAATACTGGCTGTATTTGTGTGCCTTTGCCTTAAAAAAAAAGCGCCGATGAGCGCGCATCGCTAATTTGTGAACAAGTAAAAATTATTCCGCGCGCTTTTTCTTTTCGCTGTATTGTTTTTATTTGAAAATGTCGTCAAGTATTGAGGAATTTATTAATTCGACACCGCCAGAAGTCTCAGAGGCAGCGGAAAAGGCTACTCTAAGCCTCTTGCCCTAAAAATCGACCGATAGATGAAAACAAGCAAAGATGCAAATTCATTTTCAGAAAGTGTGTTTTTAAAGATTTATTTGAAAGTCCGAGTTTTATTTATTTCCTCGCAAATTATGTTATAAAACGTCGTATGACATACGTGCGCTTTGATAATTACAGCCTCTGCTTTCTTGTAGCCCTCGCCTACGGCTCGGGCTAGCAATATCGACTCGGCTGTAATTTTCAACTTACCGCACTTAAATCATAATCTATTAACGTTGTTTTTTTTTATAAAATCACTGCAGCAACCCCAGTCGCTTTGATACGCAAGTTTAGTACCTAGACCTACCTAGCACAAACTCCGTTGCCGGTGATTTATGAATCCCACTACTTACCTGTTACAATAGTACCTACATTATGATATAAGAGCGGTAAGTTGAAAATTACAGCCGAGGCGATATTGCTAGCCCGAGCCGTAGGCGAGGGCTACAAGAAAGCAGAGGCTGTAATTATCAAAGCGCACGTATGTCATACGACGTTTTATAACATATTTGCGAGGAAATAAATAAAACTTGGACTTTCTTAAACGAATAAATCTTTAAAAACACACTTTCTGAAAATGAATTTGCATCTTTGCTTGTTTTCCATACGATGAAATTTTGATACGCTTGTAAGTATCTATCGGTCGATTTTTCGGGCAAGAAGCTTAGATTAGGCTTTTTTGCTGCCTCTGAGACTTCTGGCGGTGTCGAATGAATAAATTCATCATTACCTACTTGACGACATTTTCAAATAAAAACAATACAGCGAAAAGAAAAAACGCGCGGAATAGTTTTTACTTGTTCACAAATTAGCGATGCGCACGCATCATCGCTTTTTTTTAAGGCAAAGGCACAAAAACAGCCAGTATTATTAAAGTAAATTAATATTTTTTTGTTTTTGTTACAGATAAATGGTTGTAATTTATTGTCAAAATTAATTATTTAATTTAATTAATTTAAGAATTAAATGTTTATCATTTAATTCTTTAATTTTATTTTAGCCCAAAGTTAATTTTATTCATAAAATGTTGACCACTTTTCTGACATAAAACCTCTTTGCTAAGATTTAAAAAAGTACCGTTCGTTTTAGTCGGTGCATCATGATAAACAGTACGTGTTACCTTATTAAAAAGAAACTCGTGCGTTTTACTTTACGATAACGCACAAGTACGTAATGACATACATTACGATACTGAAATTGGTGAAATAAGAGACCCTTTACGAGCAAATGTGTTATAAAATATCTTATACTAGCTTTTGCCCGCGGCTTCGCCCGCGTGGATGTCGGAAAATATTCCATGGGAACGTATATGTGGAAAACATAGGGCCGTCCGATATAACTGTACAAACTCAAATCGCTACGATATATCGTTACCGTGTATAGTAGGCATAAAGCTACCAGTCGGCATGATTTTTTCCGACATCTTCAACAGTCGTCGTCATATTTCAGCCAATTTACACAAAACCATAATGAATTACACTGAATCACTCCGTTCATTGGAGAAAACCGTATGAAAATCCGTTCGGTACTTTTTGACATTATCGCATTCAAACAGACACACTTAAGCGGCGGGGGGACTTTGTTATAAAATTTATTATGCCAGTCACGCCCTAATAACAAATAACTTTTGTCCGAGTGTCCACTCGTTCAAATAATTTCCTCGTAAAAACTTCGAATGAAATAAAGACTAAATGTTACCTCAAGATTCGAACTATGACTACATTTCCAATTCCTTAAATCTCTTAAAAAGAGGTAATTACACAAACATTTGTCAACCCCTATTGTACCCCCTCAAAAACGCGGTACCACATATTTCTTTATTTCCTACCAAAAGCACTTTATTTCCTACCAAAAGCATAAATTTGAATTTTCATATCCCCAACTTAAGAAATGCTGGGTTTCCCATCTTTCATCCCTTATATCACCCCTTGTAGTATTATTTTTGAAAGTATCCTGTGTCCTTTCCCAAGATGCTATATAAAGACTTGCCAAATTTTGTCGAAATCCGTGCAGTTTTGTAAATTTTAAAATCAACCCCTATTTTACCTCCTTAGGGGATGATTTTTCAAAAACACTGAACCGCATATTTCTTTGTTTCCTACCAAAAGCATACGTTTTAATTTTCACATACCTAACTTAAGAAATACTGAGTTTCCATACAAACTTTCATCCCCTATATCACCCCCTGTAGGATTATTTTTAAGACAAAAAATAGTCTATGTCCTTCCCCAGGATGCTATATAAAGCCTTGCCAAATTTTATCGACATCCGTGCAGTTTTGTAAATTTTAAAATCAACCCCTATTTTACCCCCTTATGGGATAATTTTTCAAAAACGCTGAACTGCATATTTCTTAATTTCCTACCAATAGCATAAATTTGTTATCCCTAACTTAAGAAATACTGGGTTTCCCTTACAAACTTTCATCCCCTATATCACCCCCTGTAGTATTGTTTTTGAAAGTATCCTATGTCCTTTCCCAGGATGCTATATAAAGCCTTGCCAAATTTTGTCGAAATCCGTGCACTTTTGTAAATTTTAAAATCAACCCCTATTTTACCCCCTTAGTGGATGATTTTTCAAAAACGCTGAACCGCATATTTCTTTATTTCCTATCAAAAGCATACATTTTCATTTTCACATCCATAACTTAAGACATACTGAGTTTCCCATACAAACTTTCATCCCCTATATCACCCCCTGTAGGATTCTTTTTTAAGACAAAAAGTAGCCTATGTCCTTCCCCAAGATGCTATATAAAGCCTTGCCAAATTTTATCGAAATCCGTGCAGTTTTGTAAATTTTAAAATCAACCCCTATTTTAACCCCTTAGGGGATGATTTTTCAAAAACGCTGAACCGCATATTTCTTTATTTCCTACCAAAAGCATACATTTTAATTTTCACATCCCTAACTGAAGAAATACTGAGTTTCCCATACAAACTTTCATCCCCTATATCATCCCCTGTAGGATTATTTTTGAAAAAAATAGTATGCTATGTCCTTCCCCAGGATGCTATATTCAGCCTTGCCAAATTTTGTCGAAATCCGTGCAGTTTTGTAAATTTTAAAATCAACCCCTATTTTACTATATTTTACCCCCTTAGGGGATGATTTTTCAAAAACGCTGAACCGCATATTTCTTTATTTCCTATCAAAAGCATACATTTTAATTTTCACATCCCTAACTTAAGAAATACTGAGTTTCCCATACAAACTTTCATCCCCTATATCACCCCCTGTAGGATTATTTTTGAAAAAAAAAGTAGCCTATGTCCGTCCCCAGGATACCATCTATAGCCTTGCCAAATTTTATCGAAATCCGTTTAGTGGTTTAGGCGTGAAAAGGTAACAGACAGACAGACAGACAGACAGACAGAGTTACTTTCGAATTTATAATATTAGTATGGATGTACATTTTACCTTGTGTAATGTGTTTTCTTTCGCAGAAACGGAATGCAAGAAACGGTGGAGGTCTCTCCGCGATTCGTTCATAAAGCTGCAGAGAACGCATGGAGGACGTACCAGATGGCCTTACCATCAGCACATGAGGTTTCTACTGCCGCATATAGAACCTAAAGACAATGGGTATGTACCTATTTCTATTGTTTACTAGCTGATCCGCCAGACGTTGTCCTGTTAAAATTTCAATTCCTTTGAATTTCCTCATTTTTTTTCTTTTAAACCACCCCAGTAATGAGGAGAATAAAACAAAAAAATATATTCAAATTGGTCAAGCCGTTTTTTAGTTTTACCGAGACTAACGGACAGCAATTGATTTTTATATATAAAATTATAAACTTTTATCATGTGTATGACGATATTGACGATGCTCTTCATATTTTGGCACTGGAGAACGCTGAACGATAAAACTTCTTACCGCACTTGTTATTAACAGGCAGAACATTTAATTAAAGCTAAATCAGAGATAGATTATAGATACCTATATCAACAACGTTTTCTATACGTTTCTATAGGATTTTTGCAGAAGACTAACCGTTTATCATTTCCATATCTACAGAACATCCACAGTCAAAAAAGATCCTGAAGATTCAGACAATGAAGATGAAGTACGTCAACGCGCGCTACAATGTTTGCCAGACCTGACCTACAGTCAGGACACCAAATACGATGAAGATGACGACGACGACTCCGAACCCTCGCCCAAGAAAGCTCGTCAGAATTCCACTGACGAAGAAGTGACCACTTGTTCGTGTAACAGATCGGACCCTGATGAACTGTTCCTCATTAGTTGTGCCCCCACACTAAAACGGCTGAACTCTAAACAGAATGCGCTCGCTAGACTTAAAATCCAACAAGTGTTATTGGAAGCAGAATTCGGATCTCAAATGGAAATTCCTTATGTGACACCTGCAAGTGATTGTGATTTCGATGCGGTTGAATAAGGCTGAATAGATTCCCGGGTTTTATTAGATATTAAATAGCACATAGATTTTATTGAAACAAATATACACGTTAGGAAGATTTACAACATACATATTAAGGCGGCAGAAAGGGGCATGTAGGCAATCATATAGGTGTTAATGCAAATTAAACTCCTTATAAATTGCCGCATATGCGCATTGTTTGAAATAATTAATTGCATCTTTACCTTCCAGATGATTTGACAAAGCTTATGTGGAACATAGTTCGTTACCGATTGTCTAATGTAAGGTTTTATAACATATATCTCTTCTTTGTGAAGCTATTATCTTTCTTCTTCTCTTTGCATTGTTTATTTACGTTACCAACACCCAACAGGTACCAGGATATTTTGTCTTTAAACTACATAATATCATAACATACTATTACTTGCGCAGTTTCTATTTTGTTATTTAAGTCAACACTCTGAATGACCAAATCTCTTCCTTCTTGTCTCTTAATCCCACATGCTGAGGTTAAGGACTTTGTCTTCCTATTATATCCACATGCGAACATATTCTTCTTTTGGCGACATCAATGCCTATAACTCAAAGTTCAAAATAAGGAGGGGCTTAGAACAGTCCCTTGGTCAACTCCTTTCAACCTCTATTAATTAGTTTACGTCTTTGAATTTAATACTACTCTTTACGTGTCGGAACCTCACAGTTCCCTACTTTTCGGTAATAATGTTGATTTACATAACAGGTGCACTCACTCCTTCCAAAGCCTTTACCAAATATTTGTATAGGGACCCAGTCAAATGCCTTTTTGAATGTCATCAATGCTACATAAACAAATAGAACTTTAGAGAAGTCTCTTCTATTTGAAACCTCTGGAGACTTTGATTAACCCTTCGAACGTGGATCCGCGAGAGACACAATAGCTTTTTAATTGTGTCTGTAATTACGGCATTCAACTCGTTAATTAGGTCTTTTAGTTTTATGATTATAATTATGTAGATTAATGTAGATTCATAATATGTATAAATCAACTGTTACATCATTTCTGAAAAAAAAAAGATGCGCTTGAAACACAATTGTTGTTTAAAAGTTGGTTCATAACGTTTGCGTAAACGTAGAGTTGGAGAATGAATGAATTTTTGCATGAATAGAATTATGTATAGTATTATTATATTCATTTGGCGGTTGGCGCCAATTTCAATTGCATTTATTATCAAATAAATAAATAATTAAATATTGAATAAAATTTGCAAAATAAATCTTTTAAAATAAGGGTCGTTTTTTTTTTGCAAAATCTTTTAAATTTAAGAGCGTTAACGTCGCGCGCGCTGGCAACGTCGCATTTATAAAGGTTTTTTGTGATTATTAAAAAAAAATTAAATCATATGACAATTTCCTCTCTCAAATTCTTAGTTCGTTGGTATTTATAAGTATGTATGCTATTTTTTGACGGTTATTTTGGTATTTACTCTTAGAAAATGAAATATTGTCAATTATTTTCTATTATTCTATTTTCTTAATAGTAAATACCAAAATTACTGTCGATCTAAGAATTTGAGAGAGGAAATTGTCCTATGATTTAAATTTATTAAAATAATCACGAAAAACCTTTGGAAATGTGACGTTGCCAGCGCCAGCGTGCGCGACGTTAACGCTCTTAAGTACCTGCCTATAAAGGATCAAATAAAATTAGTTTGCGAAACTCCGCAGATGTTATGGGAATCGATATTTAAACATGAAAAAGGAAAAAAAGATGTTTTTTTTTTGGGACTAAGTGTAAGTACCTACTTATAAATAAAATATCAGTTTAAAAATCAGATATCGTGTAAACTTCACGGACGCGGACCCACCGCGTGAAGTCGACAGGATACATAAAAAAAAAACCGGTCAAGAGCGAGTCGGACTCGCGCACCGAGGGTTCCGTTCCGATTTCTGAAAAAGTGTGCTATTTAGAGACATTGTTTTATTTTTCCTGTAATCTTTACATAATCTATCACATACAATAATTTCAGATTTTTCCCTTTGCAAACTTCGGAGATAAGGGGGGGGAGGGGGTATTTTTTTTTACATTTTTCATCAAAATTCGAAAACTATGCTGCCTAAAAAAAAAAATTAAAAAAGTGTTTCAGAATGCGCAAACAGCGCTCTTTCATCTGATACCCCATATACCCTAGTAGCACTTTGAATTTTTAAGACCCCCTTTCAGCTGTTACAAAAAAAAAAAGAAAAAATTTTTATTTTTTTCTTATTTGCAAAATAGTTGGGTAAACGTCATATAAAACTGTTCTAAATTTCAAGTTGATAGCATTAGTAGGTCTTGAGATATCCAGCTGTGACAGACAGACAGACAGACAGACTGAGTGACACCATAAGGGTTTCTCTTTTACCATTTTGGTACGGAACCCTAAAAAGATTTTCTTAACTCGTACCAGCGGCAGCGGTCATTGATCCCAAAATAAGAACACCAAATCTGTTTTTTTTTTTGTCGTGTTTAGATATCGATACCCGTCACGTCTGCGGAGTTTCGCTACCTAATTTAATTTGACCTTGTATAATATTCAATATTTTCATCCATCATCATTTTTAGGCACCTGTAGTAGGTAGGTAGTAGGCACCTACTTTTACCTAGCCTAGCTACACATACAGGGCACTAGGCTCGATCGATATTTTTCTAGTGAACAGAACTTACCAAAACTTATAACATAATTATTTACCTATCATCTGTATTCACCGAAGAGGTAGGTGCGCGCCCTTATAGTGGGTATGTAGGGACATAGGCCACATTTATTGCCTAAGTCCCTACATACCTATGGCCATAGGCCATATCATAGGTCACTGACCTTGACCTCAGGGTAATAGACCTTGAGGTCAAGGTCAAAATTCCGAAAGTCAAGATCCGTGATTCTTCCAAGGTCACTGACCTTGACCTCAGGAACATCGACCTTGAGGTCAAGGTCTAAATTCCGAAAGTCAAGATCCGCGATTTTCTTAAGGTCCTTGACCTCAGAGTCTTTGATCTTGAGGTCATTGAACTTAACCTTTAGGTCAAAATTTCGAAAATCAAGATCTGCGATTCTCAGGAGCAGTAACAGGTCAATATTCATGGTTGGAGGTCTAGGTCAAAATTCTGAAAGTCGATTCTCCTAAGGTCATCGACCTAGACTTCAGGGTCACTGACCTTGAAGTAATTGATCTTGACCTGAGGGTCATTGACCTTGAGCTCAACGTCAAAATTCTGAAAGTCAAGATCCGCGATTCTCAGAAGCAGTAACAGGTCCATATTCATGGTTGGTGCCTTAACCTCAAGGTCAAAATTTCGAAAGTCAAGATCTGTGATTCTCCTAAGGGCACTGACTTTGACCTCAGGGTCATTGACCTTGAGGAACAACATTACTTTAGCACCCGCCGCTTTTATATAGTAGCTATTTTTTTTGGTACAATAAATCCTTTTTAGTGTATTTTTGAAAACCCCAAAGTGCGCAAAATAATAAACGCCAAGAAAAAAAAATCACTTTTTTACAGTATCAATTTTTTTTTGGGTAGAGTAGACCCTTCATAGGTCCTTCCTTCTGAGGTTGACCTCAACCTCAGAAGAGAGTTGATTAAAAAGAGAGTTGGTTGAGGTTGAGGTTGACCCAAGGTCAATGACCCTGAGATCAAGGTCAGCACCTTATGAGAATCACCGATTTTGACGAAATTTTGACCTGAAGAGAATCATGTATCTTGACTTTCGGAATTTTAACCTTGACACCAAGGCCGATGACCCTAAGGTCAAGGTCAGTGACCTTAGGAGAATCACGTATTTTGACTTTTGGAATTTTGACCTTAGGAGCATCACGTATCTTAACTTTCGGAATTTTGAACTTGACCTCAAGGTCAATGACCCTGTAGTTAAGGTCAATACCCTTGAAGTGTCCCATGATGTCCCCCCACCCTAATACTCCCACATCCCACCGGATCCCGAAGGCTTGATTAAGCGATAGTTTTTGGTGAAAGTCTTTTTTTCATAGTGCCCCGTTACGTACACTCCAACCCAATTTTGACCGTATATGGACCCCATTAAGACTTTGCGACCGAATTCGGACGTAAACCAATCGCTGCCTAAATTCGGTCGTAAAACGATCGCTGCCTAAATTCGATCATAAAACGATCGCTGCCTAAATTCGATCATAAAACGATCGCTGCCTAAATTCGGTCGTAAAACGATCGCTGCTTAAGTCGACACTGAAAAAAATTTGTAACTAACTATCAGATATTAAAGTTAACTTTCTGAATCGATTTCGATAAAGTAAATTCATCATGTGAGTCTACCTATATGATGGGTGCAGAGAAAGGGGCGGCTGGTACTTAGGCACTACATGGCCTGGAGCCTAGGGCGGCCAAGACTGCAAATCCGCCTCTGCATCAGGCGTCATTGTGTGTCCGTTCACCGCTTGGGCGACCCTGCAACCAGGCAAAAATTCCTAATGGAAAAAACTAACAACATGTTCCCCGACTTAGGAATCCAATACATTATTTTATTCCTTACACGTTTAGTAAAACGCATAGTTTTGACCATGGAAAGTAACAAGAATAATACAAATCTGCATACAATAGAATTACCTAGATAATTATTATGTTTAAAAATCGCCTTTAAAAACACACACTTCAACAAATAAATAAAATTGAAGTGGCTGTTTGTAATGTCATAATAACAGCTTTTTACTAAATGCTTAATATGAAAGTATGTAATACAGTATTATAACAAAAAACTATGAATTTTTAAATTTTTGCCTCTGTCTCTTTGTTCCGGTTACTCTCCGAAACTGCTGGACCGATTTTGGCGGGACGTTCACTGGCAGATATTAAAATTTGATGTTATAAGGAGTAACTTGCTACTTTTATTTTATAAAAAAAAGAGTTAGGGCTCCGCGCAAAAATATTAAAACCTATGAAATTGTGAACAAAATCCGATTAAAAAAATAGTATCATCCACGCGTCGAAGCCGCGGGCAAAAGTTAGTTTTCAATATAAATTATACTTCAATGGAGGTAAAATGTGACTGATGCGTGATTTTTACTGCTGATAAAAATACCATTAGGACACCTAATTACCTACGACCATTAGGTATGGTATGAAATAAAACAATTGAGGGCTAATTTGACCAAAGTCGGATATCTTTTATGCGTGGAATAAAATTGACGACTGACAGTGTTTGTATGGAGAAACTGTCAAATATTCAAAATTTCGCCACCTACGATTAAGTTCCTATTAACTTATTTGGCAGATAATTTCATACAAGTTCTGTTCTATTTTTGAATTTATTCGGTTAAGTTCCTATTAACTTATTTGGAAGATAATTTCATACAAATTCTGTTCTATTTTTGAATTAATTCGGAAAAAACGATTAGAAACTTTATAAAAACGTTATTTTAAATAAAGTTCCCGAGCCCTGCTGGCCGGTAATAAAAAAGCGTGCCTGCCGACGCAGCATTGGTTAACCTTTAAAAAAAACCGGCCAAGTGCGTGTCGGACCACGCACAATGAAGGGTTTCGTAGTTGAAAAGAATTTATCCCAAAAACAAACTTAATATTGGATATCAAACAAACAAAAAAAAAAATAATTCATTACATTACAAATCCACAATTTTCGGAATTTTTCCTTTACTAGTGCTGGGAGACCTTTCTTCTTGCCAAATTTCATTATTCTAAGTCAACGGTAAGTACCCTATAGGTTTTGATTTACTTGCGACAGTTGCGAGTATCAAAATGTGTCGCAAAATAGCCGTATTTTTTTATTGCGTTGACATAGAAGCTTGAGTTTTTTAGGACTTTAAGAGACCATACCTACGTATTTGATATTAATTTCAACTTGATACCTCTATGCGTTCTTCAGAAAAAGGGTCTTGACACACTGACAACTTTGAAAATATTGTGAGATGTGATAGAATTCCAAATAAACAATTTTCGGACTTTTTCCTATATTTGTGTTGTGAGACTTTGCTTCTTGCCAAATTTCATGATTCTAGGACGACGGGAAGTACCTTATAGGTTTTGATTTACTTGCGAGTATCAAAAAATGTCGCATAAATGCATAAATGGCCGTATTTTTTTATTGCGTTGACTTAGAAGTTTGATCTTTTTAGAACTCCAAGGGACCATAGACCTACGTATTTGATATTAATTTCAGCTGGATACCTTCACGCGTTCCTGAGAAAAACGGTCTTGACAGACTGACAGACAGACAGACAGACAGACGGACAAACAAGTGATCCTATAAGGGTTCCGTTTTTTCCTTTTGAGGTACGGAACCCTAAAAATAAGCGGGTCTTCTTATTTGTTTTTTTATTATGTACTTTTTAGCAAAATAATTACGGACAATTTTAATTTGATTCACACAAATTGAATAAATTGATGAGTTCTAGCAGTGAAAGTGAAATATTAACACTAGAAAATGTAAAATTAAATGCAGAAACTGTCATAAACAATTTACTGCCAAACAAATCGAGAGAAAAATATCTAAAAGCCTATGAAAATTTAATTATATGAAAAAAATAAAACGAAGCAAAAACCAAGCGTAGTATCAATTCGATGTTGAAAACCACGGTTATTACTAGAGTTTGAAGTTATTACGAATACCCAAGTGATAAGTCAACGACATTTTCTCTTCCCAACAAAACAGTTACAATAAACTTCCAAAATTGCAAAAAAAGTAATTATATACATATAATCACACTAATATTTTATAGGCGAAAGTTTGTGAGTGTGTGTTTGTTACTTCTTTACGCTCAAACGGCTGGACCGATTTGGATGTAGATAGCTATATATGCTATATATGGTATGTAGATAGCTACCCCTACCCATACCGTATTACCCTGGTACCCTGGGTTAACACATGGGCTACTTTTTATCCCGGTCTACGCGGGTGAAAACGATGGGCGCAGCTAGTATGTAATTTGGTTATGTAAATATAAATATTCGTCTCTCTCTCTCTCTTATTTATTTTTCTCATAAAAAAAATTAAAAGCAGAGTGTGTCACACGGTACCAAAATTATTTAACCTCGAGCGATGTACTTTGAATCCCTCGCTACGCTTAGGATTCTACTTTAGAATTCCTCTCCCTACGCTCGGGATTTTACTCTAGAATCCTTCGTTTCGCTCTGGATTCAAACAATCGCTCTCGCCCTCAATACATTATTTTACTCTAGAATCCTTCGTTTCGCTCTGGATTCAAACAATCGCTCTCGCCCTCAATACATTATTTTGGTCCTTATGAGTCTTATGACACAATCTACTATTTTAGGCATGTGGTATTTTCAGTTCAGAGATTTCCACGGCGCGCGGCGCGGCGGCGGTGGCGGCGGCGGCGGTGCTGGGAATGTTTGGTTATTGTTTTGCTGATCGCTGAGCGTCGTAGTAAAATTTATGCATAGGTACTAATCAATGACATCATTATACTAATATTACTTATGAATTCGAAAGTAACTCTGTCTGTATGTCTGTTACCTTTTCACGCTTATACCACTGAACGGATTTCGATAAAATTTGACAAGGCTATAGATGGCATCCTGGGGAAGGACATAGGTTACTTTTTGTCTCAAAATAATCCTAAAGGGGTGATGGGATGAAAGTTTGTATGGGAAACGCAGCATTTCTTAAGATAGGGATATGAAATTTCAAACTTATGCTTTTGGTAGGAAATAAAGAAATATCTTATGTGGTTCAGCGTTTTTGGAAAATTATCCCCTAAGGGGGTAAAATAGGGGATGATTTTAAAATGCATAGTACTGCATTGATATCGATAAAATTTGGCAAGACTATAGATGGCATCCTGGGGAAGGACGTAGCCTACTTTTTGTCTTAAAAAATAATCCAACAGGCGTGAAGAGGGGATGAAAGTTTTATGGGAAACCCAGCATTTCTTAAGTTACGGATATGAAAATTCAAATGTATGCTTTTGATTTATGAAATAACCATCCCCTGTAAACTAGGGGTTGATTTTAAAATTCACAAATAATATTAAAAATGTTGTGTACCGAGTTATAGGGCATTGGAAATAGTACCTAGTCATAGTCCGTATCTTGAAGTAAACATTAAGTCTTAATTTTTTTTAATTCCCACGATTAAAGAGGATTTATATTTTTGCTTTAAAGTTGCCTTAAAAGGCATGGAAGTTGGTAATTTTCCGTTCCGTTATGTATTCCGTTACTATTGTTAGGTTTTAGGATTTACTATCCTCCAGCAATCATAATATAGTTATCAATCCGCGCGCCTCTCCTCGGATACTATAATAATATAAGCAGTGCGAGAAGACATGGTTTACCTGGATTAACACTTAGGGTAGTTTTAATCCTGGTAGTACGTTCCCGTGGGATATTTTCCGACATACACGAGGGCGAAGCCACGGGAAAAAGTTAGTTGTTTTGTATTCTAAAAATATTTAAAAATGTTTTGCTAGCGGCACTGGAACTCATTGTTGTCGACATCTATTGATTAAAATATACATTTCTTTAGACCTGTTTGAATAGACAGTTGTGCGTACATACATTGTAATCCGCACAAAATATGTTTTTTAGTTTTAGCAAACGAATTCATTGTTGTCGGCGTCTATTGATAGGTATAATAATAAATATATGCATTTCTTTAGACTTTTGATAAAGTTCTTTTATTTTTATATACTTAAGTACCTATATGTTTTTCTTCTCTTTTATTTCTGTTATTGGCACCTTGTTTTTATATTCATCTAATTGTACTTTTACGTGTGTAGGGCTATGGCCTTTGTGTGCACCAAACAAATGTTTTATTTATCTATTTTTATATTCAAAGTAAGTTTGCATTACAATGTTTGTTTTAAAATAGCGTAGTGAGTAGGTACTTTATACTTAAGGCGAAAGCGCCAGGGTAGCCCGCGAAATTCAAAATTTCTTATGTTTTTTTGCAATTTGTAGGCCAGTGTGAGCTTGTATGTTGATTAAAATATGATTCGCGGCCGTAGCTAATATGGCTTTACATAATTATAATCATTAGAATCAGCAATACAACTCCATAGGTATGTTAGCATTTACCACAAATCTAGCGATTTCATGAAATCATGAGGTTTGAGGTAAATGCTAACTTATGGAGCTGTATTGCTGATTCTAATGATTATAATTCTGTAAAGCCATATTAGCTACGGCCGCGAATCATATCTTAATCAACATACAAGCTCACACTGACCTACAAATTGCAAAAAACGTAAGAAATTTTGAATTTCGCGGGCTACCCTGGCGCTTTCGCCTTAAGTAGTTAGTTAGTAATATTTTGTACATAAGTAGTTAGTTCAGATTCATATCTTCACACGGCTACACATCAAGCTAACATCAAGCATCATTTACAGTTTACACTGACCTTTCATTCTAAGGAAATCCTTTAAAATGCGAGATCAGCTTATACTGGAAATGTATAGCTTGATCTGTAGCCGTTATACCTACAGACAGTTAGGTGGCAACAGTACCTACTCTGAACAATAAACTCAAAGAAAAAGAAAGAACATGTGTCCACCAATCCCAGGACCTAACAGCAAAGTGTACAGTAGCGTAGACCTCCCCTAGCGTGCATCTGTAGTACATTCTATGTTGTTTCTAGGTTAGTAGAAACACTTGTCTAACAGCAAAGTGTACAGTAGCGTAGACCTCCCCTAGCGTGCATCTCTAGTACATTCTATGTTGTTTCTAGGTTAGTCGAAACACTTGTCTAACAGCAAAGTGTACAGTACCGTAGACCTCCCCTAACGTGCATCTGTAGTACATTCTATGTTGTTTCTAGGTTAGTAGAAACACTTGTCTAACAGCAAAGTGTACAGTAGCGTAGACCTCCCCTAGCGTGCATCTGTAGTACATTCTATGTTGTTTCTAGGTTAGTAGAAACACTTGTCTAACAGCAAAGTGTACAGTAGCGTAGACCTCCCCTAACGTGCATCTGTAGTACATTCTATGTTGTTTCTAGGTTAGTAGAAACACTTGTCTAACAGCAAAGTGTACAGTAGCGTAGACCTCCCCTAGCGTGCATCTGTAGTACATTCTATGTTGTTTCTAGGTTAGTCGAAACACTTGTCTAACAGCAAAGTGTACAGTAGCGTAGACCTCCCCTAGCGTGCATCTGTAGTACATTCTATGTTGTTTCTAGGTTAGTTGAAACACTTGTCTAACAGCAAAGTGTACAGTAGCGTAGACCTCCCCTAACGTGCATCTGTAGTACATCCTATGTTGTTTCTAGGTTAGTAGAAACACTTGTCTAACAGCAAAGTGTACAGTAGCGTAGACCTCCCCTAGCGTGCATCTGTAGTACATTCTATGTTGTTTCTAGGTTAGTAGAAACACTTGTCTAACAGCAAAGTGTACAGTAGCGTAGACCTCCCCTAGCGTGCATCTGTAGTACATTCTATGTTGTTTCTAGGTTAGTAGAAACACTTGTCTAACAGCAAAGTGTACAGTAGCGTAGACCTCCCCTAGCGTGCATCTGTAGTACATTCTATGTTGTTTCTAGGTTAGTCGAAACACTTGTCTAGACTTCTATACATATATTATCTACATACTTAATACTACTACTAAATTGAGTGCGCTTTCAAAATCACCAATCTTTATTACTGCTTTAGGCGAAAATGATCCTTAGGCAAACGCAATAACTTGTGAAGTCTATCCAAATATATTCGTAAAATTGAAATGGTCACCCATCCACGGACCAACCCCGGCAAGCGTAGCTTAACCTGACGGATCGACCCGTGCGGCTGTTATTATTTAGCCACGAGCTCCTTTGTGGTCACTAGCAAAAGCTGATATATTTTTAGGGTTCCGTACTTCAAAAGGAAAAAACGGAACCCCTATAGGATCACTGTTGTCCGTCTGTCTGTCTGTCTGTCTGTCAGTCTGTCAAGACCCTTTTTCTCAGGGACGCGTGAAGATATTTAATATCAAGTACGTAAGTTTATGGTCCCTTGGAGATCTAAAAATTTCATGCTTCTAAGTCAACGTGATAAAAAGATACGGCCATTTATGCGAAATATTTTGATACTCGCAAGTAAATAAAAACCTATAGGGTACTTCCCATTGCCCTAGAATCATGAAATTTGGCAAGAAGCAAGGTCTCACAGCACAAATAATGGAAAAAGTCCGAAAATTGATAATTTGTAATTTTATCATATAAAAAAATATGTTCAAGTATGTCAGTCTGTCAAGACCCTTTTTCTACGGATCGCGTGGAGGTATCAAGTTGAAATTAATGTCAAATACGTAAGGCTATAGACCAGGGATTCCCAAAGTGGTCAATATCGACCCCTTGGGGTCGAAATCGGTTTCCCAGGGGTCGAAATAAACGAAAAAGATATTGGTATTCTAGCGTACAAGTCTTTCAGGCGCGTTTTCAAAAACTAGAGATAGGATTTTTAAAGTAATTTGGCCAAGGGGGTCTGATGTATCAGTTCATTTTGGAAAAGGGGTCTCTTGCCCAAAATAGTTTGGAAATCCCTGCTATAGCCCCTTAGAGTTCTAAAAAATCAGGCTTCTAAGTCAACGCAATAAAAAATATGGCCATTTATACGACATATTTTGATACTCGCAAGTAAATCAAAACCTATAGGGTACTTCCCGTTGACCTAGAATCATCAAATTTGGCAAAAAGCAAGGTCTCACAGCACAAGTAATGGAAAAAGTCCGAAAATTGATAATTTCTAATTTTATCATATAAAAAAAAATATTTTCAAGTATGTCAGTCTGTCAAGACCCCTTTTCTTAGTATCGCGTGGAGGTATCAAGTTGAAATTAATATCAAATACGTAAGTCTATAAACCCTTAGAGTTCCATACGGCCATTTATGCGACATATTTTGATACTCGCAAGTAAATCAAAACCTATAATTTTCATTTCATTTTCCTTCACTTCCCATTAACCTAGAATCATGAAATTTGGCAAGAAGCAAGGTCTCACAGCACAAGTAAAAGAAAAAGTCAAAAAATTGTTAATTTGTAATTTTATCACATAAGAAAATATTTTTTTGGGATTACAATGTTAAGTTTGTTTTTGGGATAAATTCTTTTCAGCTACGGAACCCTTCATTGTGCGTGTTCCGACACGCACTTGGCCGGTTTTTTTTAACCTTATCAAGAAAAAGTGTTAAACATACAATAAAATACACTGTGTATTTCTATTTAAAAAATATATAACAAATACTTTTTCTTGATATAAAGTTAAATTATAAAATAAAAAATTATCTGCTTTTGTTAGTAATCACAAACTTTTTTTGATGTGTGTAAGTACGAAAAAGGAAAGTCCCTGTACATGTTCTTCTCTTGAAATACCTAATCCCTCAGCAGTCTTTAATTCCGAAACGGAGTTACGACTTTATGTGGCCGGCCCCACATAAAGTCAGAATTCCGTTTCGAAGGCAGCAAATCCATTCAAAATCTATATCTCCGTTCGTCTCCGATTCGAAATTTCGCACGGTAGTCTGTGCGTGATTTTGTATGGATTTGTTGCCTTCGGAACGGAATTCTGACTGTATGTGCCGACCTTACAAACTTAAATAGGCAGTCGGGTAAAAAATTCAGTCTTGTACATACAAAGACTGATTTTTTACCCAACTGCGCGACACGGCGCGTCAGCAATGGTTATGTTTTTTTTTTTTGTTAAATTTTATGTAAGTAGTTATTAGAATTTCAATAGGTTCTAATTTGTTGTTTTTTAGGGTTTACTAGAAGGGTGCCAAACGGAACCCTAATACTAAGCCTCCACTGTCCGTCTGTCTGTCGGCGGCCTTTATCGCATGAACCGGAATAGTAGTGATAAAAATAACACAGATTACAGTAGACAGTTGAAATTTTCACAGATTGTGTATTTCTAATTTCTATTGCCTCTTATAGTTATAAAAATAAAATAATGTTAAAAATTAAAGGTGGTCCCATACAAGAAATGTTTTATTGTTAAACTGAAGTATTATTTTTAATTATATTGTAGTGTTAAATATTGTACGGTTCGTGGCTAGGTAATAACAGCCGCACCGGTCGATCCGTTGGGTTAAGCTACGCTTGCCGGGGTTGGTTCGTAGATGGATGACCATTTTTACATACCGAGACTCCTCCGTGCCTCGGCAAGCACGTTAAGCCTTTGGTCCCGGCTGTCATTCGTGGATCTTTGACAGTCGTTACGGGTCGTCAGAAGCCCGAAAGTCTGACAATCAGTCTTACCAAGGGGTATCGTATTACCCAGTTATTGGGTTGTGGAGGTCAGATATTCAGCTGCATCCGGTTAGACTGGAAGCTGACGCTAACATAGTTGGGAAACGGCTAGGCAGATTGATTTGTTAAATATTGTACGGTGGTACAGAACTCTTGTGTTCGCGTCCGACTCGCACTTGGCTGTTTTTTTTTTAATTAAGGTACTTTTCTGGCTAAGTCATGTTTTACAAATTATTTGCTGTGCTAGAACATTTTATTGTAAGTAGTAGCTATAGGTGGGAATGTAGATCAATTTGTTTTGCAATTAAAATAATACCTACGCAGTGTTTTATGTAAGTACCTAAGTATCGGTCAGAACAATTCAGTAATTACATAGGTAACTAGGTACGGTCAGCAACTTACAGTCGGTTAACACTGCTACTTTTTGACATCATCTAAATTAACACAAAATGATACAATAACCTGCTTTTCAGCATTTCATTTAATAGAAGAGAGTTCATTTTCTTATAAAATTGCATCTGTTCCGATTTTAATGAACTATTTTTCTCAATAATTAAGATTTAGAAACTCAAGTGTTAATCGACTTTTGTTGCTGACTGTACATAATCAATTCAGCATAACTAACCAATATTCAAAAAGTATGTTTTACCTATTAAGATGCGGCACAGCACTTATCCATACTAATATTATAAATTCGAAAGTAACTCTGCCTGTCTGTATGTCTGTTACCTTTTCACGCCTAAACCACTGAACGGATTTCGATAAAATTTGGCAAGGCTATGCAAGGCTACAGATAGCATCCTGGAGAAGAACATCGGCTACTTTTTGTCTTAAAAAATAATTCTACGGGGGGTGATTTATAGGGGATGAAAGTTTGTAAGGGGAACCCAGCATTTCTTAAGTTAGTGATAAAAAAAATTCAAGTTTATGGTTTTGGTAGGAAATAAAGGAATATGCGGTTCAGGGTTTTTGAAAAATCTTCCCCTAAGGGGGTAAAAAAATCACAAAACTTCATGGATTTCGATAAAATTTGGCAAAGCTCTTTGACGAGATTTAAAAAAATAACATTCACCTCCGAATAGAGGACCGTCGGTTGTAATAGAGGCATTGAACCAATTTGGACTAAGTATAGGTATAAGTTATCTGTGACAATTTTTATTACCGCACACGTGCTGGAAAATGAAAAATCGAACGCGTGTGAAATACATTGCATTGTGAACCTAATGTTAGTGCGATATGAACCAGTTTTCGTGGAAGTGTATTGAAAAAAAATAAACATTCACCTCCGAATTCAGAGGACCGTCTCGCGTCAGTGAACCAATTTGGACTAAGTATTATGTATAAGTTACTAGATTTTACCCGCGGCTTCGCCCGCGTGGATGTCGGATAATATCACATGGGAACATCCATGTGGAAAACATAGGGCCGTCCGATATAACTGTGCAAACTCAAATCGCTGCGATATATCGTTACCGTGAAGTCGGCATCATTTTTTCCGACATCTTCAACAATCGTCGTCACATTTTAGCCAATTTACACAAAACCTTAATGAATTATACACTTAATCACACTATTATTCCAGTCACACTCTAATAAGAAATAACTTTTGACCGAGTGTCCACTCGTTCATAAGTTAATTGTTACCTCAAGACTAAATGTTACCTCAAGATACGAACTATAAACACATTTCCAATACCTTAAATCTCTGAAAAAGATTTAGGTACACAAAGAGAATTTTAAATTCCCCTATTGTACCCCCGTAGGAGATGATTTTTCAAAAACGCTGTACCACATATTTCTTTATTTCCTACCAAAAGCATAAATATCAATTTTCATATCCCTAACTTAAGAAATGCTGGATTTCCCATAGAAACTTTCATTCCCTATATCTCCCCCTGCAGGATTATTTTTTAAGACAAAAAGTAGCCTACGTCCTTTCCCAGGATGCTATATATACCCAGCCTTACCAAATTTTATCGCAGTGCAGTTTTGTAAATTTTAAAATCAACCCCTATTTTCAAAAACACTGAACCGCATATTTATTTATTTCCTACCAAACGCATACATTTGAATTTTCATATCCCAAACAAATACTGGGTTTCCTATACAAACTTTCATCCCCTATATCACCCCCCGTAGGATTATTTTTTTAAAAAATCCATCCCATTCCCCAGGATACCATCTATAGCCTTACAAAAATTTAATCGTAATCCGTTCAGTGGTTCTGAGTTACCCATACAAACTTTCATCCCCTATATCACTCCCTATAGGATCATTTTTTAAGACAAAAAGTAGTCTATGTCCTTCCCCAGGATGCCATATATATAGCCTTGCCAAATTTTATCGAAATCCGTGCAGTTTTGTAAATTTTAAAATCAACCCCTATTTTACCACCTTAAGGGATGATTTTTCAAAAACGCTAAACCACATATTTCTTTATTTCCTACCAAAAGCATTCATTTGAATAATTTTCATATGCCTAACTTAAGAAATACTGAGTTTCCCATACAAACTTTCATCCCCTATATCACCCCCTGTAGGATTATTTCTGAAAAAAATGTCTTTTTATAGCCTTGCCAAATTTTATCGAAATCCGTGCAGTTTTGTAAATTTTAAAATCAACCCCTATTTTATCCCCTTGGGGATGATTTTTCAAAAACGCTGAACCGCGTATTTCTTTATTTCCTACCAAAAGCATACATTTGAATCTTCATATCCCTAACTAAAGAAATAGGTACTGAGTTTCCCATACAAACTTTCATCCCCTATATCACCCCCTGTAGAATTATTTTTGAAAAAAAGTACCCTGTGTCCATCCCCAGGATACCATCTATAGCCTTACAAATTTTATCGAAATCCGTTCAGTGGTTTAGGCGTGAAAAGGTAACAGACAGACAGACAGACAGAGTTACTTTCGAATTTATAATATTAGTATGGATATACCGGATGACTTTTTTTACCGTCTCGAAAAAAATTGGGCGTACGAGTATTAGGTGAACAGAGTAGAAGCCTATGGAATACCTAGTTTTTTTTTTTTTACTAGTTTAGACAGAAAAAAATATCAAAGTACTAATAAATACTACAAATTCGATGTAAACTTTTCATTTTTGTACAATAAAAACAGAAATTTTGAAAAAAAATAATAAATCGTTTAAAAATATCGAAATTCAAATTATATGCAACCTGCATAAATGATTAGAATTTTTGATTTTTCTGATTTTTTTTTTTTTTTTTAAATCTTAGTTATGCCATAGGCTTCTACTCCGTTCACCTAATATTAACAATTTTCTTCGAGACGGTAAAAAAAGTCACCCATTATATAAAATAGTATAGTACAGTATGGATATGTGGCAATTTTTATTCCCGCACACGTGTTGGAAAATGAAAAAACGCACGCGTGTGAAATACATTACAGTTTGAACCTAATCGTAGTGCGATATGAGCCAGTTTTTGAGGAAGTGTATTGAAAAATAAGTTGTTACAAACTACGAAGATACACCAATATTGCAGCTTGTAATTAAAATACAAATGCTGTAAGTAACTATTACAAAACGCATGTTAGACTAATTTTAGAATGCTATAATTAGTGGCATCTGATTTTAATTAAGTAACTCTACTTAATAAAAGAATAACGTGTTCCAGAAATGACCTCTCCGATTCAGCTAGTTTACGAGTTATGAATTTTTGAAATATTTTTTTGGCTCTGCACGCTTTGCATAATCGACGTAGAAACGGGTTTTGTCGACGGAAGAATAGACAAAATGGCAGATTGTAGCAATATTTCTACGCATTCTACGCGTCTAAGCATGGCAATGTGTCTTCTCCTCTTCATTCTCGTGGCTACTGTCCCAATTTATTTGGGGTCAGCCCTCCTAGTATTTCTGCGCCACACCGTACGGTTGCGGGCATGGCAATGTGTAATGTTGTCTATTCTTCCGTCGACAAAACGTCGTCATACATGCTACGCGTGCTGCGTGTAAAGTTTAACTTTACGACAGACATACCTACTACAAGATTTATGTTAAGAATTCTCACCACAGTATTGATGCATGTAAGTAGTAAAACTTGAATAAAACAATTGCTTTTATATAATGCGTACTTATATATATTTTTTTAATCTTTAAAAAGAAACACATACCCTCCCTAAGTGGTGTACCTATGTGGTTTATCCTAAGTGGGTAAAGTCCAACACACAAACAAGTTTCAATCGATCTTACATACAGTGTAACTTATCATTGTCATTGAACTTGACTTGAATTACATTACAAGTAGGTACGTACTATGAAAATAATGTTAATTTAGTATTTGGCATGCAAGCCAAAGGGCAAATAAGATTCCTGGAAGTCACAACAGCACTCGAAATGTGTGAAATTATTTAGCAATATATACCTACCGTAGCTCATTGCATCTACAATCACATAGTCTTACATTAAGTATAAAATTTGACTAAATAAATTAAAGTGTCAATGCACTACACCATCCGTACGGTAGGCAAACCATTTTCACCATGTTCATCAAGCTGTAACTCCTTCCCGTATTTTTGTAGCAGCTCCAAAACAATTCCGTTGGTCCATCCGAACCCAGACTGGACGGAGTACTCCCCGCCACCCCCGTGGCCCCCTGGCTGCACACAACTGTACTTCTCAAACATCTTCTGCCACTTCCTATAACCTATGTAGTTCGCACGAATCCAAACCGTGACTTGTTCCCTCGCCAACTTTCTCGCTTCTTCGTAACCGCTTTTCTCCAAACCACCTATCATGATACTCTGTAGAGGCGGCCAGGCGTTCGGGTAGTCCCACTGCTCGCCTGTGTGCCACAACGAGGTTGGGATGCCACCGGGGAAGTTCAGAGCGCTGGTCGACAGTAAGTAGCTCACTAAATGTGACGCATAAACTGGAGCACTCGCAGGTTCCACGGCATCTGCCCACAACGGCGTCGCACAGCTCGGATAGAAGTGCTTATTCCGCGACTTCGCCCTGGTATCGTAGTCATACCACACACCATCATTAGGGTCCCACAACACGTTTTCGATTGCTACCCTCCAGTATTTCGCTAGGCTCCACCACTTCTGCGCACTCCGCCTATCTTTAAGTTGATTTCTTAGGTCACCTACTATTTGTAGAGCGCCGGCAAACATAGAATTCAGGTCAACGGGTAGGATGCGCGACGTGTGGACATCGGTCAAATTGTCTGTGGTCACATTTTTTGCGTTCACAAACCACCTCGACGAGAAGTCCCAACCGCTCTCTGCCGCACTCCTCATCTCTTTGTAAAACTCTTCCCGTCTGTCGTCGGATAGTACTCTACTGCTGAAATAATCTTCGTAGTATGATTCGGGACGTGGCCCCGTATCTTCTTCATCCGATATATAGCGTAAAAGCCTGTACTGTTTGCCATCTACTTCAACTGTGAATTTCTTCTTCTCCAACCAATAATAAAGTTCCCTTTCTACAGTACCAATGTTCTGTTCGAGCCAAGCGACGTCTCCCGTCGCTATGAAATAGTCGTACACCATCTGGGCTAAGAGAGGCGGCTGACTTCGTCCCAAATAATAAATTCTGCTTCCGTTTGGAACATAACCCAATTTATTAACTAGATAGATGAAATTATCAATCATTCCCTTTGCAGTTTGCGTCATATTACTGATCAAGAGGCCACGGATGATCCAGTATGAGTCCCAGTAGTATAACTCTTTGAACCTTCCACCAGGAACAATAAATCCGTTGGGCACATAAATAAAACTGTATTGATCAGAGTTCCGGTCCACATCCTGCGACACTTTCCGGCCGAGTCCTGGCCAAATACTGATGATATCCTTCGCAAACTGTTTCAGATTTGGATCAGCGATCTGATCGAGGATCGGAGGGTTGGGGTCAAAATCTGGTGGGTTCCAGTTGAATAGCTCATCACCATCGATAAAGTTTGAATCCACAAACGAAATGATTTGCTCGCGAGATGGATTATTATTAGTCTCACTCATAAGGTTAGTAAAATTGGTCAAAGTTTCATTTTTAGAATAAGCAAGCCTTAGATCAACGAAGGTCTTCGAATCAGGAAAAATTCTGGCGAGTTGCACTGTACGAAGAAGGTCTCCACCGCAGTAGATAGAGGAGTTGCAGACGGAGACGATGTTGATCGCCTGCGCGCACGCACCCAGCAGTCCCAGTACCGGATACAGCGGCACAAACCGCGCCGAACACATATTGAACATGGCTATTCACTGTCACAATTTTTGATGGAAAATGCGCGATAACCGCAATGTTTGAGCGCACTGCGAACTCGTACAGCGGCGAGGGCCGACGCGGGGCGAGTGGCCGCAAATCCGAGCAACACTCATTAAATGCATTTCGTGCATCATGACGATCAGTTGTCGCGAGCGCGTTGCGATGACTGTGCGTTAGGTCGCCGACCCATCTCAGCTGATACTACACGAGCACTTTTACTACCGAGTACCGCGGACTATCGGTACATTGCGCACGTTCTAAATTACAAGGTCTTTTGTTCCCGATACACGCACACGAGCAGTAAGTGACACGGACACGTGCACGTTCCCCCCCAACACCCCCCAAAGTCAGATGGCGAACTGTCACTTTGACATAGATTGTTGTCTATGTTTTCACGACATCCAATAATAAATCTTCTTGCGTGTGATAAGCATGCGTATTCTACTTCATAAACGAACCATGACGCTATCATAATATTGGCTATCATATATTAGCCAAAATAAAGCATTTTGATAACAGCAACAAATAATCGTCATGCTAATAACTCATCTAAACCTATTCCTAAAAAACCGGCCAAGAGCGTGTCGGGCCACGCACAATGAAGGGTTCCGGAGTTGAAAAGAATTTATCCCAAAACCGAACTTAACATAGTAATCCCAAAAACTTTGACTTTTTGCGTTACTTCTACTTTTCCTTTTTTCCTATACTTTTGGTAAGAAGCCCAAATTTCATGATTCTAGGTCAACGGGAAGTACCCTATAAGTACGTTTTGATACACTTGCAGTATCAAAATATGTCGCATAAATGGCCGTATTTTTTTATTGGGTTGACTTAGAAGGTTGATTTTTCTAGAACTCTAAAAGACTATAGTTTTAATTAATATCAAATACGTAGTATAGGTCTATATATAGACCTACGTATTTGATATTAATTTCAACTTTATATCTCCATGCGTTACTGAGAAAAAGGATCTTAACAGAGACAGACTGACATCGAAGTGATCCTATAAGGGTTCCTATTTTTTTCTTTTGTGGTACGGAACCTTAAAAAAACACATAGATCAGATCCCTACTATGTGGTTCTTGAATCTTGTGTAACGCAGTGCGTGAGCAGAGAACAAATGCGCGTAGATTTGCGTTAGGTACAAGTTTTTGAATAATGTAGGTCAATCAATCATTACAATTATGTATTTATTTATAACGGATAAACAACGTTGTTACATTATAGTTTATTATATTAAGAAGGTCAATCGCTAGACTTCCTCACTAAACATAATATCAGTCTGATAACATTAGGTACCTATATAGGTATTACCTAGTACTTTACGTGCATGTGACGCATATTTTCCTCCAACTTCTTCTTTTTAGGGTTCCGTACCAAAATGGTAAAAAGGAACCCATAGGGTGTGACTCAGTCTGTCTGTCTGTCTGTCTGTCATAGCTGGGTGTCTCAAGAATTATTAGTAATTCTTGGGACACCTATCACCTTGAGAAAGACTATCAACTTGAAATTTAGAACAGTTTTAGATGACGTTTACCCAACTATTTTGCAGATAAGAAAGAAATAAAAATATATAAACTATGCGGCCTAAAAAAAATAAAAAAACCTTTGAGAATGTGCAAACAGCGCTCTTTCTTATGATACCCCACATGCCCTAGTAGCCCTTTCAGTCCCTGTTACAAAAAAAATATAAATATTTTTATTTCGTTCTTATTTGCAAAATAGTTGGTCATATAATAACTGTTCCAAATTTCAAGTTTATAGCATTAGTACTAATAGTTCTTGAGATATCCAGCTGTGAGTCGCACCATAAGGGTTCCTTTTTTACTATTTTGGTGCGGAACCCTAAAAAGAATCCCCTCAAGCAGTGTGCATACATAAAAACAAGACCGGACAAAGCACGGACGGGGGCCCTAAAAGCCGGTCATGTTCTATGTGCTATGTTAAGGATTTGGTGTCCGCACTTAGTCCTTCATGTGGACCATTGTGCGTGAGCCATGGCGGCCTTCGGGGGTTATTCCAACCAGCCCACCTCACTCCAGAAGTTAATAAAATCTCCGGGTCTATTAAGAACATCTGTGAAAGATCGGGGTATTCCAAGAGTTTCTGTTCTAATCTGGGTGACGCCTGTGCATTCAAAGGGTACATGCGCAACGGTCTCCTCAGCCTCCATGCTAGCCCTGCACACAGGACTGTGCGTTATTCCTAGTGTGTGGAAGTGTTTGTTTAGTGAGCAGTGTCCTGTGATGGTCCTCGTCACCAGGCGCAGCCCGTTCCTTCCTGTCCAGACGTAATAACCGCCTGGGACGCGTACCGTCCATGATGGCATAGCCGGTCATGTTCCAAATGCAATGTCAGCAAAAACATCCAGAGAATTGAAATCTACATGTGGTCATTGCGATGAAGAAAGACTCTCTATTTCAGAATGCGCGAAGAAAGCTGACCCTCCGAAATGTGGAACTTGCTCACGCTTTAAAAAGCCCAACAATCACAAAACGGCAGATAGTGCCCTACTACGAAAATAGCGGAATACAGGGGGTCCGTCCGTAATTCCGTCCGTCTGACTTAGGATACATCAAAAAAAGTATAAAATTAAATTTTTCGGAGGGGCAAAAAATACATCGGGAGGTACAACTGTAAAATCGTGTTGTCATTCATACTTCGTTCGGAGCCCGAACCAATATACATCCGTATATGGGGGCCTACTCCCTAAGTCCGTCGTCTTTCCGTCCGTCTGACATTACGATCCATTAAAACAAGAGTAAAAGTTACATTTTTCGGACGGGCAACAACACATCGGGAGTAGGGACAACTGGCAAATCATGTTGTCATTCATACTTCGTTCGGGCCCCGAACCAATCATCCATCCGTAGGTGATACGGAGTAAGAAACGCCTGTAACGAAGGCCGAAACTACGTGCTTCGTTCTTAGGGAGTAGGCCCCATGATACTAGGATACGTCCGTAACGAAGGCTGAAACTACCGGCTCCGTGCTTAGGGAGTAAACCCCCTAGTTCATCAACTCTATCGACTACGAGGGCGCCTACAGCATCAGATTCAAGGCCAGACTTCCGTGTTTAACGCCTGCTGCTCATATACTCAACACTCTCACTGGCCTACAAACCCTCGATTTTGTTGGTCTAAGAATATTTAAGTACCTAGTCGTCTGCTACAAAAATCGAATATACAGAGCCTCGAACTTGATTTAATTTTGTTTTTAAAAGGTTTTTCAAGACATCGCCTGTGAACCCTAGTTTTAGGTCAATACTTCAATAGCTACCTACATTATGAGATACTGACTAGAATCTAGGCCGACTTTACTTCATAGAATGCTCAAGAACAGGTTGATAAAGGCGCGGAGTCTGGGGGTCTACTCCCTAAGCACTAAGCCCGTAGTTTCGGCCTTTGTTACGGGCGTTTCCTACTCCATTACACCTACGGACAGATGATTGGTTCGGGGCCCGAACGAAGTATGAATGACAACAGGGGTCCTACTCCCTAAGCACGAAGCCCGTAGTTTCGGCCTTCGTTACGGGCGTTTCTTACTCCGTATCACCTACGGATGGATGATTGGTTCGGGGCCCGAACGAAGTATGTAGGACAACATGATTTGACAGTTGTCCCTACTCCCGATGTGTTTTTGGCCGTCCGAAAAATTAAACTTTTACACTTGTTTTCATGGATCTGTCAGACGGACGGATGAACGTACGGACGGACGAACGGACGGACTTAGGGAGTAGGCCCCCAGCTCCTTAAAACATATCGGACACTGTGGAAAAAGTTCAATGCAAAATGTATACTTACAAGCAATCTTTTTCGTCTCTGGGGGCCTACTCCCTAAGCACGAAGCCCGTAGTTTCGCCCTTCGTTACGGGCGTTTCTTACTTCGTATCACCTACGGATGGATGATTGTTTCGGGCCCCGAACGAAGTATGAATGACAACATGATTTGCCAGTTGTCCCTACTCCCGATGTGTTGTTGCCCGTCCGAAAAATTTAACTTTCACACTTGTTATAATGGATCGTAATGTCAGTCGGACGGATAAACGGACGGACGGAAAGACGGACGGACTTAGGGAGTAGGCCCCCTGATGTGACCTGACGAGCCAACATAATCTTCGTTTAGTCTACGTCAGGTTAGGAATTTAGGATAGACCATTAGAAATATAAATCTTATATCTATGGGATAGACGTACTTACCTATTATTTATTCATTGATACCAACCTATTAGGTGGACTTCGTGACAAAGCGAAACAAGTCTACTTTCCAAAATCGGTGTCCAGCGATACGTTTTCCATATTCATTACTCCACGAAGACTTGGAATGACCTGATCCTACTGACCCCAAGCTGGAATTCCCTGGTTAACACACTTGTTTTAAAATTTCTGGTAACCTCCTGAACTTTGGAGTGTATGGGGGTGTGTGTGTGTGTGTAAATTAGCTCAGAACCGTTCACTGAACTCGAGTTATCTATTTATTAGCGCTAAAGTGACAAAACAAGACATAACTCACGACAAACGGAAAACCATAATGACCACAGAGGCGAGAACAGTAATGTAAAAAGATTCTGCTCACCTCATCAGGTATTGACAGGCGAGGCGTGAAGAGTTTAATGTAGGATATTAATATTAACGCCATCTATAGAGAACTCATGGAACACTAAAACTCCCGCTCGATGCTCAATACCAACACAGTTCAAATTATCAAAGCTAGATGGCGCTGTCTTTCAATGAATGAAAAGGAGGTTCAATGGTTCCTCGCAAGGTGGTCATAGGTCAGTGACTTTTTATACTTTTCATTATTAGGAAGGAATGGTAAAAAGATACACCGACCCCGTTCGTTCATTTCGTGTGGACGTGGATGAGTGGATCCTGAATTCCTGAATGCAGATTATACCTACCTACACAAATCTTGGTAGGATGGGTTATAGATGAAGTCAATCACTTAACAGTGATGGGCGATGAATCAATTTTTTAGTAACTAAGTAAGTTAGGTTAAACGAGGGACATCTATTTTATGGAAGTGTTGTACACACGGCTACAGATCAAACTATACATTTCCAGTATAAGCTGATCTCGCATTGTATAGGATCTCCTTACAATGAGAGGTCAGTGTAAACTGGAAATATATAGCTTGATGTGTAGCCGTGTGTACCTACCAACCCATAATTAAAAACAACAATGAACAAATCAACAGTTGCTTATTTTGATCGTGTTAGTATTGCACTTTTGTATGGAACAGCAGATTTTTTTATATTTCATAATTGTTCCCATAGTAAAAGTTGCTCATTTTCATGAGTAGGTACTTGACTCGCATAAAGTAGGTATGTTTCTCGGTTAACCTAAAGGCTCCCGCAGACAGGCGCGACGCGACTCCGGTAGAACAATTTTAATGAAGTTTTCATAGAAATCGGAACCACCAGAGTCATGTCGCGTCGCCGGCGCAGGGGGTCTACTCCCTAACCACGAAGCCCGTAGTTTCAGCATTCGTTACGGGCGTTTCCTACTCCGTATCACCTACGGATGGATGATTGCGTCGGGGCCCGAACGAAGTATGAATGATAACACGATTTGACAGTTGTCCCTACTCCCGATGTATTTTTGCCCGTCCGAAAAATTTAACTTTTACACTTGTTTTGATGGATCGTTATGTCCTCAGAAGAATATTAGTTATTCTTCCGAGGTTATGTCAGACTGCAATGAAGAAACTGTCAAAAATTCATTTATTCGAAGATTAAGGCCCTGTTTCACCACTTACGATTAAGTTCCTATTAACTTACTTGACAGATAATTTCATACAAATTCTGTTTCATTTTTTAATTTATTCGATAAGTACCTTAGTAGCTACAGTCGGACATCGTGAAACAGGCCCTAAGACATAAACTGGGTGAGTAAGTATAAAAGTTTGGTCGAATTCACCCTTAGAAGTGGTTGTAGGTACGTATACCTACACTTATAGGCGTCGGCTCCACACGCACAGGGTAAAGTGTTATTTCCAAAAGTGATTGTTAGACACTTATCAGTTTTCTCAAAGGTTTTTCCCCGATAAAGTTCTTACTTCTTACCTGTCTCTCCGTTATATGATAAATTAGGTTGTTAAGTACATATATTATGCAACGTTTTTATGTTCAATGGTAATTTTCAGAACATTAAATGCTACTACAAGTGGCTAAGAAGTTATTTTTCACTTTTCCTTATTCACGTTACCTTTTACTTTATATTTTATCTATTATGTACTACTACATAGGTAAGTTTCTCTATCTATAATAATAATAAGGCTGTAAGTTTTTTTAGCACACTTTTTCAGAAATCGAAACGGAACCCCCGGTGAGCGAGTACGACTCGCTCTTGACCGGTTTTTTTTGTGAGAAAACTACAAACTAACGATTTTCTGACTTTTCCCGTTTTTAGTGTGCTGTAAGACCTTGCTTCTTGCCAAATTTCATGGTTCTATGTCAACGGGAAGTACTCTATAGGTTTTGATTTATTTGCGAATATCAAAATATATGTCGCATAAATGGGCTAATTTTTTTATTGCGTCGACTTAGAAGCTTGATTTTTTTTAGAGTTCAAGGAACCATAGACCTACGTAATGATATTAATTTCAACTTATACCTCCACGCGTTCTTGAGAAGGGTTTTGACAGACGGACAATGAAGTGATCCGGGTTCCGGTTTTTAGGGTTCCGTACCAAAATGGTAAAAAAGGAACCCTTATGGTGTGACTCAGTCTGTCTGTCTATCTGGCCGTCTGTCTGTCTGTCTGTCACAGCTGGATATCTCAAGAACTACTAATGCTATCAACTTGAAATTTGGAACAGTTTTAGATGACGTTTACCCAACTATTTTGCAAATAAGAAATAAATAAAAATGTTTATATTTTTTTTGCAACAGGGACTGAAAGGGGGTCTTAAAAATTAAAAGTGGAGAAACTAGGTCATGTGGGGTATCTTATGAAATAGCGCTGTTTGCACATTCTCAAACAATTTTTTATTTTTTTTTAGCCTGCATTATTTTCGACTTTTGATGAAAAATGTAAAAAAAAAATCCCCCCCCCCCCCCCCCCGTTATCTCCGAAGTTTGCAAAGAGAAAAATCAGAAATTATTCTATGTGATAGAAGATTATGTAAAGATTACAGGAAAAATAAAACAATGTCTCTAAATAGCATACTTTTTCAGAAATCGGAACGGAACCCTCGGTGCGCGAGTCCGACTCGCTCTTGACCGGTTTTTTGAACATTGAATGTTTGCCTTTACATAATATAATCATTGCCCCAATTTGATTGAAGTTCCCTAAAGCAACCGTCCGAGATCACCGTGTTTGATTACAAGCTATTTTGAGCTTGTTCTTAAAATTAATTGCTTAGACATAACTAAAAAAATTGGTTGTAATAACGATCGATTTCTGTGCGAGTCCGACTCGCATTTTATGGCCGGTTCTGTTTGGCAATGATTTTGCATTCCTAAACTTTTTGCAGACTTTTTTGTTATAAGTAGGTAGGTGTGTCCAGATCGATCGTTATTACAACCAATTTTTTTAGGTATGTCTAAGCAATTAATTTTAAGAACAAGCTCAAAATAGCTTGTAATCAAACACGATGATCTCGGACGGTTGCTTTATGGAACTTCAATCAAATTGGTTGGGGCAATGATTATATTATGTAAACGCAAATAACATTCAATGTTCAAAAAACCAGTCAAGAGCGAGTCGGACTCGCGCACCGAGGGTTCCGTTACGATTTCTGAAAAAGTGTGCTATTTAGAACATTGTTTTATTTTCCTGTAATCTTTACATAAACTTCTATCACATAGAATAATTTCAGATTTTTTTTTATCTCTGCAAACTTCAGAGATAATAATTAAGGGGAGGAACGGTATTTTTTTTACAGTTTTCATCAAAAGTCGAATAATGTGCGGCCTAAAAAAAAAGAAAAAAAAGTTTGACAATGTGCAAATAGCGTTCTTTCATGATACCCTACATGCCCTAGTAGCCCCACGTCGAAATTTTAAGACCCCCTTTCAATCCCTGTTGCAACAAAACAAAAAATATTTTCATTTTTTGTTTTGACGACACGGTTGGCGCAGTGTTGAGCGATTGACTGCTGCGCAGCATGTCGCGGGTTCGATTCCCGCACGGAACAAATATTTGTACGACCTACAAGTATTTGTTCCGAGTCTGGGTGTTTTTCTATCTATAATATGTATATGTATTTACAAAAAAAAATGTATATAAGTAGTTTATCAGCCATCTCGTTACCATAACACAAGCATTAGGTTGCTTAGCTTGGGACTAGATGGCGTTGTGTGAAATGTCCAAGGATATTTATTTATTATTTATTTCTTTCTTATTTGCAAAATAGTTTGGCAAACGTCATCTAAAACTGTTCTAAATTTCGAGTTAATAGCATTTGTAGTTCTTGAGATATCCAGCTGTGACAGACAGACAGACTGAGTCGCACCATAAGGGTTCCTTTATACCATTTTGGTACGTCAAAATTGGTCACACTAACAAATTTAGGGCACTCCGACAGTTTTCATATAACTTTATCTGAGGCCACATTCATAACTCAGTTGGTGGACTTTGCTTAGGTATTTAATGCTGCCCGTTCTTCTCCATAGGTACCCTAAGTACTTGTTACTACGCTTTGGAATGAGCAGAGCTTCAACTTTCTGACTGACTGACCGCTTGACAAATCAAAAATGAATTGGTTTATTTGAAATACTTAAGGCCCTGGTTCCAAGATTGGTTTAGCTCGGTGTGTAAGTGAAATGGCGTTATGGCTGTCTAGTTTGACGCACGAGATAGAAGACTCTCACGCGCACCGGAATTATGTCGTAAAAGTGCAAATAAAATCGTATAAAATTAGAAATTAACTATTTAATAAAAAGTAATCCATCACTGGATGCAGTTTACAATTTGACATTTCATGGTACATTTTTAATTATAATTATATTTTTTTTTTTTTTTTTTTTTTTTCTTCTTTTTATATGTAGATAATACGTTTATTATTTCAATATACTTAAAAATAAGCTAAAATAACTTAAAAATATAATATCTTAAACTAAAACTAATAAAAAACTAAAATATGGCGTCGAAAAATTCCTCCGCATCGCTGTCGACTGGTAAAGTACCCAAGAGACTGGCGGCATTGCCACGTTGTATGGCAATGCTAATCCTCTGGCCAAGGTAAAAGCCAGCCCTTGGGTCACGGGAAGTGTCAACAAGCCGTTTGGAGATTTCCTTAAACAAACTATGAGCACTTGGACCCCACGGCCCAAGGGTTTCAACCCCAAACGGCTCAAAAATATAATTACCGATAAGGTTATTATACTTCCGCCGCTTGAGGTTTTCCGCAGCCGCAGCAGCAGTGCCAGCACAGCACGCCGAGCCAGGAAGATGGGATGGCGCAAGAGTATCGACACAAGTTGCGTCCCACACTAAAGGCCTTCCCACCTTCCATGGAAATAATGACATGCCGTCCGGTCTCTTGCCATCGTCGCGTGCCAAGCCATTGGGTTCTAATACAGCTGGAACGCCGACGGTGACAAGGGCTCGTCGGATGATGTCATTGATGTTAGCGTGCCGCGCTAAGCGACCCGCACTTCGGCTGCAAGACAAGCCGTGGTGTCCGAGGCTGCTGACAACTTCGCCACAGTGACAGCGATGAGGAGAACACGAAGGAGCTCCAAGTCGCAGGGAAGCAGCTTAATTATAATTGTTAATGAAGGGAAAAACTGCTTTTAAAAATTATTAGGAGGTATGTTTAAAGATTTTTTTGGTGCTTTAAAATATGTATAATTATGTTTTGGCTTCCATCACTTTACGCGAAAAGGTCAATGTCAAAATTATTTACGGTTTATGAGATACACAGCTTTAAAAAACCACCTTTTTGATCGTTTTCAGGAAATCTGGGCCTTAAATGCTCTGAGTTTGAGTTTGAGATTGCATGTTCAAAATACCTACTTATGGGGAATACTTCTCAATGATCCATAAACCAGCCTTCTATCCGGCTTCTACTCAGCATGGCGCTGTGTGTTTATTAGGGAACCCTGTTACAGAATATAAATAAACACACAGATATATCGACACAGCCTTTAATATAACACAACATTTTTAATTAAAACAACGGACAAATAGGTAACTCAGTTTACAAGATTAATTAGGTAACCATATCTATATTACAGGGTGTAAGTGTAAACAGTGGCAATGTTTTAAGGGGTCATTGTACTCATCATTATGAACAACTTTTACTATGGGACCAAACCTGAATCGTGAAAAAAAATCAGCTGTACAGTACATTTAAATGTAGGGAATAGCTGTTTCTTTTTTCGCGATTGCAGGCTTGGTCCCATAGTAAAAGTTGTTCATAATGATGAGTACAATGACCCCTTAAAATATTGCTACGGTTTACCTACACTTACACCCTGTACAGATTGAATTTCTGATAGGTACTAAATAAGAGTAAGTACATAATAGCAGTAGTCGGGGCAAAATCTGAAGCTATGAGAAGTAAGAGCAACATGTATAAAGGACTCAGGAGTTGATTTTGTCGTGTTTTTCCAATATACAAGGTGATGCACTCAATCAGCTGTTCCCTACATTTTGACAAGTTATGCGAACATAAATGTAGGGAACAGCTGATTTTTTTTTTGGATTTCAGGGTTGGTCTAAAGTTGTTCATAATGATGAAGACAATGACCCCATAGGTTGTGAGTTATCTAAGTTACATCTTGTACTCGTATATTGGAAAACTCGACAACATCAACTCTTGACTGAATGTATAGAACAGCTGCCCTATTTATCATACTTCCGGTTTTCGCCCTGAAAACCCGTCTCAAAAACGCCCACTGAATTTGCTTATGGTACAGTTTAGGTACTAAAGTCAGGTTTATTTTTAATTAGCTTTGTTTTTCTGCAATATGTATTCATAATTGGATACTTAGATAGATCAATGTTTGGTTGACTTGAAAATATCTACTTAAAAAGATTAAAGCAAACGTTAGATTGTTTTGATTTGCAATTACTTACAAATTACTTAAATGAGGGGAAACACCATGATATTAACTTGTCTGTCTTAATAGTAGAGGAAATAATCATAAATAATAACTTAGAAAACATGATTTTAATGGAATACAACAATATTTATAACAAAGTTACGATAGTATAATAATAATAACAGTGACAACACAATATTTTATTTAAGTATTACAGTTGGTTTTAAATACAGTCAAGGAAATTAATTGTTAAGCATAGGTACTTAATGACATTCTACGTCAATTTGCCGTGTAATAGCCATTTCATACAACTGTCAAAGAATGACAGATGTAATTTGATTATAGGTAATGACAATGTAAATTAGTGCTCAATTACTTTCCCTGTCTTTACATTACTTAGGTACATATACCTACATAATAAGTAATTAGGTTCCTATTTTATGTGTACTGTCAACAAAAGAGTAAACCACGCAAGCAGCTAAATTTTGCCTTCGCAGTCAAGTGCAGAGACCAGCATCCTAATTGCGTAACACATTATCAATCGCAGTTGGTTTCATTTTGACAGTTCAACAACATTCATTGCGTTATTTACGTTGTCGAGCAGACAAATCTTTCGAACATATGAAGCAAAGGATTAGCAATTTGTTTCAAAATTATTCAAACTCCGATTGATAATGTGTTACGCAATTAGGGTACAGGCGCGACTCTACTAGAACAATTTCTATGAAAACTATGGAAATTGTTCCACCAGAATAAGTCGCACCTTCGTCGCGTGGCGCTTGTCTGCGGGAGCCTTTAATTTCTTAGCTGTTTGGTGCTTATTCTTTTTTGCTAACTCTACAATATTACTAGGAGGTACTCACAGCTATGCACATAAAACTAAACAAATAAAAAGTAATAAAATAATAACAAAAGTACTATAGTGAGTGCAATCCACAAAGACGCGCCCCACTCTTCTTTCTAACCGCTTACGATGCAAGTGTGCACCATTCCGCTAGTGTTTTAGTTTTGTCGATACACACTAATGAACAAGTAATTAACTATAGGTACAGGTAATTAGTGCGTACACTTGTACAATGTCCCATACTTGTACTGTAAGCGATTAGGAAGAAGAGTGGGGCGCGTCTTCGTGGATTGCACTAATAGTTAGTGCAATCCACGAAGACGCGCCCATTGGTATCCATAAAATAATAATAATAATAATATTATGCAAGTAGTATCTTAATAAATTAATTAAGTACTTTGAACATTTTGTTTCAAATTACACTATTTTTAGGGCGAAAATACAGTCATTTGCCTACCAGCACAGGCAGCTACGGACAAGTGTATTTTCACCCTTAATAACGAAATTATGCTAATAAATGCCTACTTCTGAAACTGTAGGTTTAAAAATAAATAGGTAACACCAAACTATGCTTTTATCCCTGATATACCCTGGGCTTTTAATGACCTAATTAATATTAATTAGGGTAAAACACAAAAATGGTACTTATCTAAGTAATTCTCCGACTGAAAATTATGAAATATTTTAACTAATGGAAAAGCCTTTTCCAAAGTTAGTTCTGTAGCTTGAAAGTCCTACCAGCAGCCTTATTCCGTAACATACTGACGTTGACAATCGCAATGGCATTCATTTTGACAGTTATCTTTCGGGCAACGAACGTCGAGGCCACTGTCAAAACGAAAGCAATCGCGAGTTTTAACGGAACTAGACTGTTGCAGTAGTAAAATCTGCTCAAATGGAGAAATATATATCCTTCATAATCTAGGGTTGAAGATGCTTCTGCACGCGTAGGTACCAAGACTACCGTAATAGTTATTTATGCAACTGACGTATAATAAGGGACAGTAAAACACGAATGTGGGTTTATCACACGAGGCGAAGCCGAGTGTGATAATAGTACCTATCACATGAGTGTTTTAATACCTAATTATGTACAGTTGCATACAAGACTTTATCTACATCCATGTCATCAATCCTCTATAAAAGGATCTGAAACAGTTTTTTGCAATACTAATACTCGTATCAAACATGGCGGCCGGCGTCATAGTATACGACGTGAATTCGAATAAGTTCTTTTTTTAAATTAGTTGTAGTGAAACGCGCGTGCATTACAATCTTCTTTTTTTGAAAACGAGTTGCATTATGAAATTCAGTACAACATTAAAGCACCCGTTTGGATGCTATTATGGTTACCATGGTTACTATGACACTGGCTGTTTTAATGTTGGCAATAAGCTAACTGTTCCAGAAGCTTTTATGGAGGATTTATGGCATGGGTGTAGATAAAACAAAAAATAAAATGGCGACTTGTATACCTACAATTTTACTAATAAACGTAAAGAAAGACTTCAAGGATTGTTGTTATTTGTTTTGTTTGTTGTTGTTTTGGTTGTTGTTTGTTTGTTGTTTGTTTGTTGTTGTCTGTTTTTACCTCTGACTAAATGCTTGATTTTTTCCCAATTAATTTCCAATACTTATCGGTCAAATAATACTTAATCTAAATTGTATTGTGATATGGTATTTATGGACGCTTTAGATATTTTATCTAACTTGAAGTATCAATTTTTACAAAGTTTCCTTTTCCTGTAGAAGAACCAAAGGAATATACAGGTTCAAATCAAATTAGCTGGCAAGACTCCGTATCGAATAAAAAAGATTTGAAGATTTTTTGTGGGGTCAATGAGTTAAAAAAAACAGTTTTTTTTTTGTTTTATCGTGTTTAGATACCGATACCCATCACATCTGCGGAGTTTTGCTAGCTAATTTAATTTGAATCTGTGAAGTTTACACAAAAAAAAACGATTTTTTAACTGATATTTGAAGTGACTTCCTGCGAATGGTTGATGAGCCAAAAGAAATCTCATTAACTTCTTTTTCTTTTTATCAAGTTTAGATGTCGATCCAAGCTAATTTGACCCTGTATTTGTCTCCATGACATTATATGTCTGTATGGCACCCTTTTAGTTACATATCACTTAATTTAATTTAAAAACGTAAGTTCACAACCTTCAATTATTATTTTAATGTAAATAAATAAATATTTTTATTGCTGATAGGAAAATTAAGAAATTGTTTATAACACCTACGCCTAGTCATGCGCTATTATTTGTAGAGTCAGTAGTGTTGGTGTTGGAAGGAGCAGCTGTTGTTATATTATTATTATCTTCGGCAGTCAAAACACTGCCATATTTTTGTAAAAATTCTAAAATAGCGCCGTTGCTCCAACCAAAACCGAACTGCACGTTGTATTCTCCACCTCCGCCGAACTTACCAGGATTCTCCGCATCGTACTTCTCAAACATCTGCTTGTACTCCAGGAAGCCCGAGTGGCAAGACCTTACAAATGTTTGTGCGACTTCCAACGCCAGTGCCTTCGCCTCCGTCGTACCGATGTTATCAATGGCATTCACAACAATGCTCACTTCTGGCGGCCACACGTTAGGGAAGTCCCACTGCTCTCCGCTCCTGATGAGTGATGTGGGCACACCCCCGGGGAAGTCCAGACCCCCGGATTGTTCAAGACTGCAAACAATCCTGGGCCCGTTGGCATCCAGAAAGGTTGAGCTGACGGCATTCTGCCAGAGCGGCGCGACGTTAGACGAGTAGAAGTATTTACGATGTAAACTGTTCCTTGAATCGTAGTCGTACCACATTGCATCTTCTTCGTTCCACAGCACTGCCTCAATGCTGTCCCTCCATTCTAAGGCTAAGCCTGTGAACTTGGCAGACTCTTGCAGTTGCAGGAGTAAAACTTTGAACACCGCCAAGTGCTGGAGAACACCAGCGAAGATGGCATTTAAATCCACAGGAATGAGGTCCCTGGTGTGAATGTCAGTGATAGTACCGTTGTTGCTTCCGTCAGGTAGGATGAACCACCGCGTTGAGAAATCCCAACCGCTTTCTGCTGCGCTCTTAGTATCGATATAGAAATCAGTGCGATCTTGTTCACTGAATCCGACCGTATTATCGTAGTCTTCAAAATACGACTCAGGTCGTGGACCTGCACTAGGAGCATAATATCTGAGAAGCGTGTGGTTTCTGCCATTTTTTTCAATAGTAATGGCTCTATTGTTCAGCCAAAAGTCCACTTCATTTTCTAAGTAAGCTATGTTATTCCTAATAAATTCGATATCCAGGGTGTATTTGTAGTAAAGAGCAACCATCGCCGTCAACATAGGCGGTTGACTGCGTTGCTGATAGTACCATCTGCTTCCGTTAGGTATGTGACCAAACTTATTCAAAAGTTCTATGAGATTTTCAATCATTCCTTTTGCGGTTTCTTGCATTCCACTAATGAGCAAACCTTCGATGATCCAGTAAGAGTCCCAGTAGTAAATCTCCTTGAATCGTCCTCCAGGTATGATGAATCCATGAGTAACCGGAACTAAACTGAACTGTTCAGGCTTTTCAAGAACATCTGCTTTGACTTTTCGAGCAAGAAGAGGCCAGATGTCGTTGATGCCTTTTCCGAACTTTCTCAAGGCTTCGTCTTTTATAGTGTTAAGGAATGCAGGGTCACTACTGTGGTCTGCTGGAGTCCAGTCCTCGAGCTCGACTTCGCTAGAGAAGTAGTCTTCAACAAACTGTGCTAACTGTGCATGAGATGGATTCTGATTAGTGTCGTTCAGCATAACCTCGAAGTCGGCTAATGTTTTGTTTTCGTCGTACTTCATCGGACGATCGACGAACGTCTTGGAGTCGTTGAAGATCCTGGCCAGCTGGACGTGATGGAGGAGCTTGCTGTCGCAGTAGACTGGTCTCTCGCAGCTGGGGGGCAGGTCTGCGGCGCCGGCCAGACCAGCAGCCGCCAACAAGATCAGAAATTCCCGCATCTGAAACAAGTAACAATATGCTTTAAATAAATGTACGGAGAATAGAAGTGATATAATTACGTAGGTACGGTCAGCAACATAAGTCGGTTAACACTGCTACTTTTTGACATCATCTAAATTAACACAGAATGATACGATAACCTGATTTTAGCATTTCATTTATTAGATAAAAGTTAATTTTCTTTAAAATTAACATCTGTTCCGATTTTAATGAAGTATTTTTCTCAATAATTAAGATTTAGAAAACATAAGTGTTCATCGACATTTGTAGCTGACTGTACTAGCACGGGAAATAAACGTAGGTATGCATGGAACTACATATTGCATGTAGGTACTTTTTTATAACTACTGAACAAGATCAGAAATTCCCGCATCTGAAACAAGTACCTACCTAACAATAATGTACGGAGAATGAAAATGATGTAAGAACCTACATAGGTACGTGAAATAAACGTATGCATGCAATTGTATATTACCAGTAGGTACTTTTTTATAACTACTGGGTACCTAGTACTTATCTATAGGTAAGCTGTTACTAGATTAGTAAAACAGCCGACCACAGTCGTCTTCAAACCGTGACGAATTCATCATTAACAGAATGATCTAAAGTTCTAAACGATTACTTCTGTTAATGACTCGACAAGTAATCATAACGATTATACCGTTTAACTTTTTGCGCACCTTCGAATATTATTATTGTATAAACTTAATATAAAAAAAGTTTTATAATTTATTTGCATGGTGATTATGAAAAAAAACGGTTGTATTTTTTGACGTGATTGGTTACGCTAACTATTCAGAAGATTGATCCATCTTTAGCAATTTTAAAATTGATTTTGCAAATTGTATCGCCATTATTGAACACACGTAAAGACAATATGCAAATTTTAGTGGCCATGAACCGATGTCGTTTTTTGTGCCTTTCGGCAGAGGGATCACGATTTTATTTAGCACTTGCCAATATTTTTGTCCTTGACATTAAAACATACTGGTATTAGGCGAAACAATTTTGAAGGTATTAGATAAATCATTGCAAAATGTAGTTATTTGGAAATAAAAAAAAATTATATCAAAAAGTAGTTTTTCACTTTTTATTTGTGGTACATACCCCACACAAATTATAAGGGTGCTAATTCATGCAGCTTCTTTAAAATGTCATTCTCGTCTTCAAATATAATTAGTTGTCTAATGAATTAATAGGTCAGCGACTAATCTTTTGCATCTAATAAATGCTTTTCAAGCGACTGCATATTGTAAAACAAGCCACTGTTATTATGACGCAGCATCGTGATTATTTTTAAGCAACAAAATTTGTGATATGTCTACGCATTGACAGCTTATATTATGTGTATCAACTGCATCTATAAAATAATTTCAACGTACTCTAATTTCATATAGTCACCTATATTTTTATACGTTAGCATAAGTAATTGATGAGTGAATTATTTGAAATAAATATTGAACATAAAATTACCTTAGGTATTATTGTCACCAAATAATAGTCAATGAAGGCTCTAATTTCATGTAGTCTCCTATCTATTAATGTTACCTGTAATTTTATTAGCAGACAGATGTTGAATCTCTAAAATATATAACGTAGTCCACTTATAACATTAGTCGTTGAGTTATTAATTCAGAAGTAAATATATTTATCGGTAGCTCTGAGTCATATTAAATTGACGCTGGTTTTTTGATATTCTGTTGGAATAGTAAAGATGATGACTTATTATAATAGAGGCTATTCTATTAACTCGTTGCTTACATACAAAAAAAGACGCTAGGTTGCAGATGCTAAAGAAAACTTTTGATGCTGCACTTATAATTTCCCAAATTCTAATACTTACCAATACCTGCAAAATAAACTACAACATCATCCACATAAAAAGTTGGAAAAAATACGTATTATTGAAGCTAACTCAAAAATTACCTAAGCAAAGTTAATAAATGATATATGGGACTAACAATGAGTTAAATACCCACTCGAATGAAACAAAAAATTTTCAAATCGGACGACTATAAAAAGTTATGGGTGGTTTTGGTGGTTATACATAAAATATATACAGGGTGGAATTTTGTAATGCCACCTGAAGGGAAAGTACTCTTAATACTGTAGATAGAAAATTTTACTCAAAGAAAACATTCCTTTATTTTTTAATATAAAGAAAACTACATTCAAAGATTTTCAAAAATTCGTTTGCCACACCCGGGAATCGACCGACTAAAATTACACCCTGTACTTTTATTGCATTGATCGTTAGGATCAAATAAGGATGAAATCTCTCTAGCAAACTTGATAAATTAAATGATAGGAAAACCATGAAATCTTCAATTTTAATTTTTTAATATTTTTTAAATCTTAAATTTCAAGCGAATTTTTGAAAATCTTTGCATGCAGTTTTCTTTCTATTCAAAAATAAAGGAATGTTTTCTTTGAGTAAAATTTTCTATCTACAGTATTAAGAGTACTTTCCCTTCAGGTGGCATTACAAAATTCCACCCTGTATATAAACAACGTGTCGTTTTGCATCCTCGACAAAAAGGGTGTGGTATAGACCATCAAACCAAACAACTTCTTCCATGGCACCAACATCGTAATCGCGAAAAAATAATCAGCCGTCACATACATTGCGTCGAGTAGGTATTGAAGTTTTCTATGGGACAGTTGAAAATTTATTCGCGATTACGATGTTGGTCCTATGGGGAAAGTTGTTCGGTTGTTGGTTGTTTTTCTTCGTTGTTTATATGCGTGTCGAATTGAAAACCTCCTCCTTTTTTATCGTCAGTTAAAAAATGATTCGCACCGATAGAGATGATATAATTTACAGTCGGCCATATTGTACGTCGAGGCCAAGTGGTAATATTTCTATACTTTACCATGGATACAATGTGCCATGTCTTTTCCTTTTATTTCACAACAACCGTTTACAACTACCTATTGTAAACATATCGTAAAAGAATCGGTGAAACAGTTACGTTAAATCCTGCGTATCGTCTCGGAACCACATGGCCTCTCAGCCTTTGCTTTATTTTTTTAACACCGATTAGAAGCAAGCAGTTACAAATCAATTTTATTTTAAACTAGCTTCTGCTCGCGACTTCGTCCGCGTGAAATTTCGATCACCGGTCCACCGCGTACCATCCTATCGCCCGCCGCCCGGCGCTATTACTTCGTTTTCGCTTCGTTCTTTCTGACCTTTTTTATTTTTGCTCGTCTCATATGGTTCGTAGCGTGATGTTAAATAGCCTATAACCTCTGCTTGACAGAGTTTATAGGCTTATTGGGCCATCAAATACAAAAATATTTCTTCAAATCTGACTAGTAGTTCCAGGGATCAGCGCATTCAAACATACAAACTCTTCAGCTTTATTAATAGTATAGTTATACAACATTAATTTTTGTTTACCCTAAACCCGAAAAGACCCCTTTTCGGGTTGTTGTACTCATCATTTTGAAAAACTTTTTCTATGGGACCAACCTCGAAATCGCGAAAAAAAAATCAGCTGTTCCATACATTTGTGTTCACTTAAATCGACAAAATGTATGGAACAGCTGATTTTTTTTTCGCGATTTCAAGGTTGGTCCCATAGAAAAAGTTGTTCAAAATGATGAGTACAATGACCCCTTTTCGGCTTTAGGGTAAACAAAAACTAATGTTGTTGATAAATAGATCCCACTAACTCTGTAATCTTAATTGTTACGAGTATGAGAATCAATCTTGTTTTAAACTACAGACAGTCCAATTAAGTTTTGTATCTAATATATACAAGTCACTATTCAGCGAAGACTGATCTGAGCTCGCCAAGGTCGTTTTAATCTTCAATCTTAGCTCTACTGCATAGACAAGTTCATTTTAAATGCAACGCAATGGTTTGCGTTACATATCGCCAATGTAAAAGCAGAGCTCTAGCAAAACTTTCTGGCGATAACCAACAAAGAGGTGGAAAGATACTTGACAAACATACATGGGATATTTTCAGTTTTTTAAACATGAATGGGTTTGAATTTTAACAAGCATAATGTTTCCATACAAACATAATACAAAATTACCATACAAACATTACCTACACACATACAAAATCTGATTTTGTATACTGCCAGCTAGATGGGTCTTCAACATCATAGAAAGCAGCTGAATACCTATCGAAAAGAGCGCAAGAAAGAAGGCAGTCGGCAGTCGTTGTCAGAAGTGCAGAAGAAGATATATAAAATGATGAAGTGGAAACTGAACCCAAAAATTTATCAGGAGGATAAGTCAATCGCTTTAAAGAAATAGAAAGTACTTCGAGTAAAGGTATCAATTAGGTTTGTGAAGGTGACAAACATGTGCTGTTAACAAAGTTAACTCACTTTAATTATTGAAAGACTCGCTTTTCATAAACTGTCACGAATGTTATTACAGTAAACACTAAACATTATAGTTTATTGTTTGAAAAATATCGATAGATTATATACTGGCAGTTAGAGCTGTTAGTGTGTCAAAAACGTTGAATTTAGATGGAGAGGAGATGATACGTTGCACACTATATAGGACTATTATAGATATTACTCCTTGCTATTACATTAATATGTGATCTAGAAACAGTTACTTCAGTAAGACGAATGTGGCTAGCAAAAAGAAGGTTATCTGCATTCGCGTCTATCTTAGAACCTGGATAATGATAGAAACAACACAACAAAAGTAGATTATAACCTTCTTAGTGTCTAATTAATTTGATTACAGCTTAAGCCTTCGATTTTCTCACCTCGTGAGTAACAATGGAAAGGAAAACCTTTAATTTCAATCAATTGATAGTATTTAAATCGACTCTAGTCGTGTTTTACGATCGGACGAAGCTACTAGCTAAATGCGATCAATTAAATATTTTATGGTTCATCGGAGCAATTGCGTACCTACCTAATACACCATCAATCGGAATCGTTTTCATTTTGGTATAGTTCATCAACATTCATTGCGTTATTTCCGTTGTCGTGCAGACAAATTTTTTGAACATATGAAGCAATGGATTACAAATTTGCTTCAAAATGATTCAGATTTCGATTGATAGTGTGTTACGCAATTAGGGTGCTGTTTAGAATCATAAATGGAATAGTGCCTCAGATTCATGTGATACTTTTACTCATGTTGATTACAAACAACAGTAAGTGACATTATTATGCATTAGATAACTACGTAAGAATTAATCAAGTCGAACTAGTTACACACGATCCTATTGACTGGCAAGACGGATGAAAGTGAAACGTCAAACGAGCCCCCTCATACTGCCATTTATAGCCACGTGTGCCCATTTGCTAAAACCCTTTAAACGGGAAGACAATAACACTTGCTGGCAGTAATAAGAACGGTGGTTGTACTTCTTAAGATGAACTCAGACGAACTTGTGCGATACGTAGGGGAGGTCTTTCTCCAGCAGTGGATATATTTCGCCTGAATAATAATGATGACACGAACCCAATATAATATAGAGATATATTTCGCCTGAATAATGATGATGACACGAACCCAATATAATATAGAGATATATTTTGCCTGAATAATGATGATGACACGAACCCAGTATAATATAGAGATATATTTCGCCTGAATAATGATGATGACACGAACCCAGTATAATATAGAGATATATTTCGCCTGAATAATGATGATGACACGAACCCAATATACTATAGAGATATATGTGTGCATGCTATTGAATTAGTCCTACTCGTATTGTATTACATACAACTTACGTAACATGATAGGTACCTTATAGGTAACAAGGTATGCTATGCGTATCCAATACAGTTACATTTAAATTTAGAAAAGTATGGTAAGCATATCACGATTACATAAATTAGTATTATCAGCGTAAATAATTGGATCGCGTGTTCCTAATAGGTAATATTTTAATATTTTGTCACACAGTTCGTTATCGAAGACTAAAATAAACATTCTGATTGCAAGGTACAGAGGGCTGTAGGAGTCTCATTCCTAGAAATAGCCGCCTATTCATGATCCAATGTTGAAAAACAAAAACAAGCGCGATACGATCATTATGTTTCAGAATTTCATGTGAAGCTCAAGTGGTTACCAATTCGCCTTCGCCGGGATTTTGTTTTATGTGGTCTTTTCCCCTTCCACCCCTCTCTATCTCAAGAAATGTTTCCAGTTTCTTTGCGACTCCCATACGAAATTCATCAAATAAGAAGCTTTACAACTTTCCTCGACAAATCCTTGACAATCGTTTGTGGAACGCATTGCCAGTTCAAGGAAAATGCGCGCAGTCGTTTGTTTCAAATTCAAAATCAAAAATATTTTATAATGCACATAAACCTATATATATGGGGACGAAACGTCAGAAGCTAGGTGCACGGTTCCAATTGGTCATTTCCTATGGAGAAGAGCCGGTAAAAAACTCCACGGTTACTCTTTTAAAAATAATTGGCTTTTCTTTGACAATATTCTCAAATAAAATGTGCCAGCTACCTACTTAACAAAATAGAAAATAGTTAACAAATATATATTTAACTAAATCTACAATGTTCTCACATTCACAATATAGAAAAGAATATATAAAAATAATATAAAAATATAAAGAAAATATTTAGAGGATAAACAAAATAATGAAAATAAAAACCAAATGACTGGATTGCCATTTCAACTACACTAACAAAACTGAATAAATAATTGTTTAGTGGCCATGATAACTATTTATTCAGATTTGTTAGTGTAGCTGTAATGGCAATAATGACGTCAAATAATGAGATGATTCATTGATTATGCCAAGAAGATTATGAGAAGGAAAAATAAAAAAAACATCGTAATTTGGGAGCAGTTAATTATAGACACTTACATAATTATGCCGTTAATGAGGTACCAGGAAAGCCCCATGTGCAGAAGGAATTATTGCCAAACTTCCTCGTCTTCAACAAATATTCAAATATGCTTGTTTTTATGGACACATTTGAACTTTCCACCGCTAAGTTCTGTGACCAATTTTAGCAACTTGTTATAAAAGCAGATACTGTTTATAAGAAATGACTTGTTTGGGTATCACAATTTCATGTCTACTGTGTGTATGTGTATAATAAATATTAAGGAAATATTTTAGTATAGTGTATACTTATTACTTGCACCAACGACAGCCCCATTTTATGTCCAGGCAAATCACTGTTCATACGCAAGGTTGCCTGAAAGAGATCGCACAAATTGTATATTTTGTAGTGTTTGATATATTTTTTGTTAAGTATATATTTTTGTGGTGTACACTAATATAAATAAAAACCACTAATGGCCTGAAGAAAATGTACTTAGATTGCATTATAAGTATAGGAAGACTAATAAGCATGAAATCATCATCTCCCTAGCCTTTTCTATTATGTTGGTGGCGTGCTAAATTATGAAATGATAAACGAAAAATAGCTAGCAATCTTATTATCAGTGCAAGTCCAGTCAAAATCGGTACAGTCGTTAGGGAGATTAACCGGAACAAACACAGACAACAGACAGACAAAAAATAAAAATTTGTTACAGGTAAGTATGGTAAGTATACTTACTTTCATATGCATTTAATAAAAGCTGTTATTTTGATGTTACAAACAGACACCTCCATTTTAATTTATTTGTATAAGTATTTAAATAGATGACAAATAAACGTTAACGTTTCTAATAGAGAATCTTGATTAGCTGGATATCGTACGGCATATTTATCATTTAAGGCGCGGTGTTAGCTCAATATTCACAAATATTGATTTCTTGGATTGTCTAGTATGACGTAACGCAATTAAACTATCCGACGCAAAAAATACAGTGGACACAGCTTTAACCGAATAGAATAGTAAAAATAGTTTAATATTCCCAATAAAAAATTTGGAAGTTGCTTCACAAAAATAAATTTTGACGTCGGACATCTCTATATTTTCAGCGATAACGACACTCTTCTTTTTAAGAATTTAATAGAATTAGCATTTTTTTAAACCTTTAAACGGACAATTATTTAATTTATTGTGTACATTCTAAATAATCTAAAGAAAACCGGGAAAATAAATGCACATTCGCAGCTTAGTCACATCTCGGCAACACAAATATTATTCTCAATTTTCAACCTTATTTCAAGGCGGCTAATGGTGACAATAGATTACGCGGTTGTGTGACGTTTAAAATCGTAGTTATTCAGCGCCTTAAGTGGAACTACATAGAAACCGGTTTTGATCTCGGCTATCTCTACTTAAATTTAGTTTTTTATTGCAAAAAAACTTTAAGGTAGCTCGAACCAGTCGATTCTACGAATGCCTTGTGTCTAATATGTGATTTTTAGGATTCCGTATCCGAAGAGTGTCAAACAGAACCCTGTTACTAAAGCCTCCCCTGATGACCGTCCGTCTGTCTATTAGCGGACTGTATCTCATAAACCGTAATAGGTAGACAGTTGAAATTTTCACAGACTGTGTATTTATATTGCCGCTGTAACAGCAAATAATAAAAATGAAATAGAGTTAAAGATGAAAGGGACCCGGGGGGGGGAGGGGGTACAACAAACTACAACAACATACAAGAAACGTGTTTTTTTTTAACTGAAGTATTTTTTAAATATCATCATCATCGTCTGCCTAGCCTTTGCCTTTTTTTTGCCTTTTCTTTTACTATGTTGGGGTCAGCTTCCAGTCTAACCGGATGCAGCTGAATACCAGTATTTTACATGGAGCAACTGCCCATTCTGACCTCCACAACCCAGTTACTGGGTAATATGATACCCCTTGGTATGACTGGTTGTCAGACTTTTGGGTTTCTGATGACCCGTAGGTACCGACTGTCAATGAAAATGTTATATATTGTACGGTGGTATTGAACCCTTCGTGTGCGAGCCCAACTCGTACTTGGCCGGTTTTTTGTACTGGTTCTGCCGGAAAAATATCGAGTTCACTCACTATTTATACCTGACTAAATATCAATTTGACTGCGAGCGCTAAATAAAGTGATTTTTCAAAGTGTGTAAGATTTGCAGTAGGTACCTATCGCAACTTATTTCTTATATCTATAATCGCAACGTTTTTAGCATACATATTTTATATCCACTAACGCGGAATGTTCGAGACTTTTTTTGTCGGTGCGTTACGGGGTGCCTTGAACTTATACACAGCTTGTTCACAAAACATTTGTATGAATGGATGTGAAACCAATGACTGTTTCTTAAAGTGGATAGACTAGGCTAGATTACGAATTTTGTTTTAGAATACCTAATAGATTTTTTAGTTTTTTTTTTCAATAAAAAAAAAACAAAATACCTGTGATGTGCAAATTAATTTATTTTAAATGCATTTTCATCTTTGACACCTACCTAAGTGGGTGCACCTACTGCCTGCGCATAGACTACAAAATTAATTAAGCTTTATCAAGTTTCGCAATTAACAGATAGGTATCCAATCAATGTGAAAGGATTATTTTGGCGGAAACAATTTGACCCACTTACAAACGACGTAACGACCACGGTCGCTTTCGGAAGGTCATCAGTCGATTGGCAATGTTATTCAGGTAGGACTTTTAATTCAGCGCAGCGTCTAATAATCCTGCACCATTACTAATTATTATCTTCCTCGAAAACTGTAATTTAAGGTAGCCCGCGAAATTAAAATCATGAGATTTGAGGTAAATTCTAACTTATGGAGTTGTATTGCTGATTCTAATGATTATAATTCTGTAAAGCGATATTAATTACGGGCGCGAATCATATTTTAATCAACATACAACCTGACACTGACCTGCAAATTGCAAAAAACGTAAGAAAATTTTAATTTCGCGGGCTACCTGTTTAATAGCTCTTAATTTGAAAAAAAAAACAGAATTTCATTAAAAAATACAAGGTTTGTTCACAGAAATATAAATCTGATTCCAAAAGAATTGCAAAACCTACTGCTTCCTGACATCTTATTAGGCATACAAATACAATGCAATGATTATCGATGAACAAGCCAATCTGCTCCGAATCTACTGGACCGATTAAGTTGAAATTTCGTACACATATGAACTTCTGTGACCCAAATAGAACGGGTAAAGTAAATAAATGAATTTTGAATAAGACAGTCACTTTTGGGGGGCAAATAAGAAAATTTAAAAAAAAGTTTTGCAAACAGTACCGTGTGACAGACATATCAAATGAAAGGGGTTACTGTGAGGGTCTCAAATATATTTTTTTTATAATAATTTTAAAATAAATTGTTTTTAAAGTTATTTAAGAAAATAGACGAAAATTGACCATTCCCCTCCCCTTATTTCCAATACTACTGAGCCTAAATTTAAAAAAAAAACAGAAAATAGTTGAGGAAAACCTATTATAAGTCTGAGGTCTTAAAATAACATGGTAAATCTCTCAATACTGAATGTATGGGAGAAAATGTTTTTCAACTACAATTTTAAGTTTGTTCTTGGGATAAATTCATCCCAACTACGGAACCCTTCATTGTGCGTGGTCTGACACGCACTTGGCCGCTTTTTAGGGTTCCGTACCAAAATGGTAAAAAAGGAACCCTTATGGTGTGACTCAGTCTGTCTGTCTGTCTGTCTGTCACAGCTGGATATCTCAAGAACTACTAATGCTATCAACTTGAAATTTGGAACAGTTTTAGATGACGTTTACCCAACTATTTTGCAAATAACAAATAAATAAAAATATTTATATTTTTTTTTGCAACAGTGACTGAAAGGGGGTCTTAAAATTTCAAAGTGGGGCTACTAAGGCATGTGGGGTATCATATAAAAGAGCGCTGTTTGCTTATTCTCAAACATTTTTTTTTCTTTTTTTTAGGCCGCATAGTTTTCGACTTTTGATGAAAAATGTAAAAAAAATACCGTTCCCACCCCTTATCTCCGAAGTTTGCAAATCGAAAAATCTGAAATTATTCTAACTATATGATAGAAGTTTATATAAAGATTACAGGAAAAATAAAACTATGTCTCTAAATAGCACACTTTTTCAGAAATCGGAACGGAACCCTCGGTGCGCGAGTCCGACTCCCTCTTGGCTGGTTTTTTTATTTTATTATCTACGGACGGACTAAATAGAATTTCTTTTTTTTGTCCCAGGCATCATTCCTGTTTCACAACGCCCCATCATTACTACTAGCGTTATATCTATGGTCCTTACTAAATATTTACTGACTACACCAGGGATGGGGAAACTACGGCCCGCGGGCCATCTCCGGCCCGCGAAGGCTTGAAATCCGGCCCGCGACCATCAAACAAAAATCAAGAGAATATTTCGTATTGTTAGTAATTTAATTCTCATTGGCAATGGCCAGCTTGCATAGAACAATCACTTGTTTCGCGAGCGCGGGCGGGGCGTGCCATGTGCTGTGCATGTGCGGTCCGAACGTTACAATTTCCAATTTCTTTTTTATTCCAATAGTTGTTTTGTAATATTGCACAATAAATTAGTGTTTCAAAAATACATATTATCAATACTTTTATTTCAGTAATTAACATAGCCAAAAATGAAACAACTTGGGCCGCCATATATTTCGTTAGTATTATATTGGCACGCGAAGGAAAAAGTTTCCCCATCCCTGGACTACACTAACACTCAAGGGCTGGCCTTACTAAGTAAAGTAACCTTTTTCTAATCGCTCTCATTCAATATTTCTTTATTGACGAGCGCCCTCGCCCTTGCTTTTTATCAGACGATTGGTGGTCTCGTGCGTGCCATTCGGTTGATGTTATTTGTTTATTTAGCGGAGTTTTTCCAATGTTACTTGGTAGATGAAAAGGGTTCTTCTTGTCTGGTACAGTCAGGGCAATTAATTGTTAAGAAAATTCATAGCCTACGTCAATTTGCCGTGCTATACTGCCGTCATAATGAAAAAAGGCACAACTAACATTTTTGTCAAAATTGAGTTATATACATATTTAGAATCAGAAAAAAAAGGCACATCTACTCAATTTTTTATAGAATTTTGACAAAAATGTTAGTTGTGCCTTTTTTCATTATGACGGCAGTATATGTATATGTAGTCATTTCATACAACTGTCAAAGAGTGACAGTTGTGTTATGAATATAATATGTACCTACATTTAGGTTGCTAGTATTCTTCAGGGGCTCGTAATGGCTAAGTAATAACAGCCACACGGGTCTATCGATCAGGTAAAGCTAGGCTTGTCGCGGCTGGTCCGTGGATGTGTGACCATTCATCTTTATACACCAAGACCGCTCAGTGCCTCGGAAAGCACGTTAAGCCGTTGGTCAAGGCCGTCATTCGTGGATCTTTGACAGTTGTTACGGGTCGTCAGAACGAAAACCTGCCAACCAGTCTTGTATCTTGTATTACCCAGTAACTGGGTTGTGGATGTCAGATAGGCAGTCGCTCCATGTAAAATACTGGTATTCAGCTGCATCCGGTTAGACTGGAAGCCGACCCCAACATAGTTGATGATGATTGAGTATCTTGACTTGACAGAAACAGAATTAATCTTTAACAACAATATTAAAAAAAAAAAAAAAAAACTGATAGTCAGATGCATTCGGTTGTATGGTTGGGAAGAGGCTAAGCAGATTGATTGACAACAATAAAAACCAAGACGGCCTTAGAATTCCATCATTAGAGGAACGTAGACTAAGTACTTAGTACCCATAAATCAGTAGGAACTATTATTTTCTATCTGACAACATCTAAATGACGATGACGAACAAACAACAGCTAAGGAAGCTGCCCTAAATGTAAAACCATAAAATGATGAATGGTGATGATTCGTTCCACCTCTATTTGAAGTTCTAACTGCCCATTGTCCGACCTAATCACTTATTGAATTGTTAAGTAGATGAAAAATTATATAGGTAAGAGTTAAGACAAGTCTCTGAGTACCACCTTCTAAACGTGCAGCTAGTAGGAGAAATATTCGCGGGCATAGTATGGAGCCCTTCGTAATGCCTTCAGAAAACTGTTGGGGTTGGCTTGCCATGGCGTTGCAGTGCGTCAGAGATGTTTGAGGAGCTCGTGTCTAAGTAATAATCGCCGCACGGGTCGATCCAACAGGTTAAGCTACGCTTGCCGGGGTTGGTCCGTGGTGACCATCTTTACATACCGGGTCTCCTCCGTGTCTCGGAAAGCACGTTAAGCCGTTGGTCCCGGCTGTCATTTAAGGATCTTTGACAATCATTACGGGTCGTCAGAAGCCCGAAAGTCTGACAACCAGTCTTACCAAGGGGTATCGTATAACCCAGTTACTGGGTTGTGGAGGTTAGATAGGCAGTCGCTCCATGTAAACTACTGGTATTCAGCTGCATCCGGTTAGACTGGAAGCCGACCCCAACATAGTTGGGAAAAGGTTAAGCAGATTGAGGGATGTTTGCGGCGGCGCGTGTAAGATTATTTTTACACAATAATGCGCCAGCGCGCAGCATCGATGGTAGCTCGAGTCATGGCCAGCCCTAACTAGGATTCTGCAATCTAGCTTCATTTTTCTGAATGACCGACCCAAGACCGACCCTTTGACAATTCAAAAGTGCCTGTAATTGGTTTATTTGAAATAAATGCTTTGAGTTTGAGTTTGAGTTTGAGTCTGAAGATGATTGCTGACAGAGTGGACTGTCCGTATATAATTCACTGTTGTCAGTTAATGTGCCATCGTTTCGTATTGTTTACTAACACTCGGACAATGTTACTAACCCTATTAATACTACTGTAAAATTATTTGCAAGAGCAATACTTTTTAAAACTGCGATCAACATTGTTTTCCTGTCTAGAAATAATTGAATCATTTTTCTGCATCAAAACAACAACGATGTTTTCGGTTCCTGCAAATAAGATTATCAATCAACATGAAACAGATGAAGTCATTGATAACAAGTTATCAACACAAGTATGTCACAAACAAAACAATGCATTTATCTTATCTACCCAGGCAGCTCGGAACGTTTGATTGTCTCTAAAAGGGCCCCACACATTGTACAGTCCGTTTGCAGTCCGCCGGCAAGCGGTTCAATTATAAAAACTGGCGGTCCATTTTTTACGAGTGGACCGCCTGTCGGCGGACTGCCGGCGAACTATAAATGTGAAACGAATCGTCACCCCACACGTCCCAAAACAATCAATATTTAATCTAATTCGTGATTTTCCGGGTTGTAATAAAATACTAAAATCAATGACTAAAATAATATAGGTACCTACATAAAGTATATTATTTTAATGGATATAAATATAGTATGAACCGTCAAACCAATCGTACATAGGTATTAGGTATTATTCCTATTTTCCTAATCCCATCATTTTTACCATGCAGTCATAATCCTATTGCAAAGACGAAAGACCGAAAAATAACTCGGCAAAAATCTAGCAAAAAGTTTCTATACAACTACGTAAATACGGGTAGGACCAAAATGTTGTGAAGTATCCGCATCCCATCCGCATCCTTATTCCGCAATGCAATTGCAATAGCTTTCGTTTGAAGACTTTTTTATTTTAAATTAAAAAAAGAAAGCAATTTTATTATGTTTTGACATAGGTAAACTTAGATGACTTCGTAGGGAAATTACATAATAGTTTATCAAATTGACACACTACGCAACTGTCAAAGAATGACGTCTGTTGTGATTGGCATACTTATACGAACAATAAGTTGTTAGTCAATTTGCTAAAACATTAATTTCCCTGACTTTACAACAAAAATAAGTGAGTCAGTTTCTTATAGCAGGGCGGAAGGCCAATTTTCCGGGCACGTATAAACCGCAGGCGCAGGTGATGGTCATTGTCAAGTCAACCAATGAGTAGGTTCCGAATCAAAGAGGAAAAACTTTTTTCCTTATGTATTCACTTGTGCATTAGTCTCATTGTTGGGAAGAAAAAAGGAAAACGTAACTTCTGACTTGCGTACTTCAGTAGGTAATACCTACATTTCTTAGTTAGGTATTTCTTTAATAGTATTACTTACGGTCTTACCAAACATAGATAAAACATGAAAATAAGGAAAATAACACTTTCTCAACGTCAACATTGTATTTTTATTATTTACGGTGAAAAAGTTCACTGGTGGATGTTATAATTTATTCACCAATAAACTAGAAAGGTTTAGGTATTAAAATAAAGGTAAACAATCTTGATGTCACTTTTGACAGAAACACATTTTGATACAAGTGGAGAACGTTTGTTATTGCGTTCGAGGCGGAATTAACAACCGAGCCGTATTAGGCGAGGTTGTTTTTGAGCCGAGAACTGCAATAACAAATGTCCACGAGTATCAAACGACGTTTTTCAATACACTTTTGAAGAAATAAAATAAAATAACGAACAATATTTTTGTCATGAATTATTATGAAACTATGATTAAAATTTTCTTTTTTTCTGCGCTTTGCTTTTTGAAGGAGAAGCAAAGGTATAAAGCCGATAAACAGCCTAATATGAAAAATAGAAAATTCAAATATTTTTGAGTTTAGAACACAAATAAATGTTAATTTGTTCATAAACGTTTCTTTTATTGTAATAATCATAGTTTTTGATGATATTCAATATATAAATATTGAAAAAAATATTAACGCCGTAAAGATGCATATCTCTTTGCCGAGATTTAAAAAAAAACATTCACCTCCGAATAGAGAGTTGTGAATAGAGGCATTGAACCAATTTGGTCTAAGTATAAGTATAAGTTATCTGTGGCAATTTTTATTCCTGCACACGTGCGGGAAAATAAAAAATCGCACGCGTGTGAAACATTGCATTGTGAACCTAATCGTAGTGCGATATGAACCAGTTTTCGAGGAAGTGTATTGAAAACAAATTTATTAACTACTGCTCAAACTAATGGTTCAATTGATTTAGAAATCATTATTGTTGTATTTACATTGGTTTTAAGTTGCATTTTATTTTAAAAGTGAGGTTTTAAAACAAAAAAAGATAAAATACCTACACATCAAGATTGTTTACCTCTATTTCACTACCTAAACTTTTCTAGTATAGCCGACTTGACAGACGTTGACTTAACTTAGCTATGAATATTGTAACGTAAACGCGCGAAGTTAAAATAGTCGTTATGTTTTCTGAAATTTTCCAATTTTCTACGCTATTCTCATAATTTTTGTTTCCGTAAGAACCTTCTACAAAATATTAGAAAACTTTTTTACAGAAGTCAAAGGATGCAACATGTGTCGACACCCTTGCGCCATCCATCTTCCTAGCACGGCGGTCTGTGCTGCGGTGGCTGCTGCACAGCTGCGGAAAACATCAAACAGCGCAAATACTCCAATCTTATTGGGACGTATATTACTTATATTAGAACATAACTATAGTTCTAGCCGATTGCGGTTGAAACACTACTAGGGGCCACGGGGTCCGAGTGCCCTCTTAGTTTTTAGAGAGACATCGCCAAACGGTTGGTCGAATCTTCACGTGAACAGAGGGATGGCCTATTTATTGGCCAAAGAATCAGCATTGCCATGCAACATGGTAATGCTGCCAGCCTTTTAGGCACTTTTCCTGTGCATAATTTTTTGATGCCTTAAGATTATTTCCCCTCCTTTTGGAACGAAGTTTTTTAAATGCGGCTTGTGGTAGGAGTAAATTGGTAGAAAATGTGACGTAACGAAAAAGCGTTGCGCATGTAGTCTTTTATTAAAAAAAAAAACTTTTGTCACTTGCAACTTGAGACTATAGGTACTATACAGATGGCTTTGTATTAATACTTATTACAGCGAAAGGAACTTCATTCCAACCAAATTGATATTTACAATTAGTTAAATTACAATTTTGGAAATTGTAATAAAAAATCTTTATAGATGCTTAAGCTTCCAGAAATGGGCAAAGGGGTAACTCAAGGAGTCCCCGATTCACGATGTCTGTTTGCAATTTATGATACTTAACTGCTTGGTACTTCAAATGTTGAGTAAAGTTAGTAATTACTAAAGCATCTCCTACTTGATAATAATCACATGTTTGGCAATATGACAGCTATTGATGACACTTCGTGTAAGTCATTATGTTCTATGGTGTTATCTCAAGTTGTTTTGTGAAGGGACTAGCTATCTCTACTGATAAGATATTATTGTATCATCTTCAGGTCTACGTGGAACTTGAATAGCAATAAATATCACTCGATAATTCAAGTGTTTTGAATTGTTATTCACTGCCGCAGTTACTTATGTACTTAGGTACTGAAAACTGTCAAAGAATGACAGTTCTGATTTGAATATCCGGACAGTTTATGTTGGTACCTAGTCAATTTGATTATCAATTAATTTCCCTCACTTTACCTACTGGAGGATTATCAAGCTCCTGAATTAGTAAAGTAAGTACTAATTGTATGCTCATGCTATACGGGATGAAATCTCGAAAAAAAAATCAGCTGTTCAGTACATTTTGACGAGTTTGATGTAGATAAATGTACTGAACAGCAGATTTTTTTTTCGCGATTTCAGGTTTGGTCCTGTAGTAAAAGTTGTTTGTAATGATGAGTACAATCTCCCATTTCGATTTGGAACATGTTTTAAATTTCATACCGTATTATATTCTGTTAAATTCGCGTTTTGTGGGTTTTATAAACTCTGCTGAGATTTGAATTAACAAGCGAGTATCCGGTTTGTGTTAAATTAACAAGAGAGTATCCGGCTTCATGAAGATAATGTTTTTATTTTGTTTTTTTATTTCCCTAGGTGGTTTTCGTTATCAATATGATCGATACGAAGTAGACTAAAAATAAATTGTATATATTATTTTCTGTACCTATACTTATACTTACATTAAGCGTTCATTCGTATGTCCTACTGCCGGCTTAGGTATAGATAACTGACTAGCATAGTAAATCCCCGATCTACTAGGCACTTTAGAAAATTTCGAGGAAAATTGCATCGAAATACTTAGGTACCTACCTACTTACAGCCTTTTCTTGTACATTAAGTCCTAATGTAGAAGAAAAGGCTGAAATATAAAATACAACATAAAAATGCGCTTATTTATGTACCTACTAAGTACCTACATCAAAATCATGCTGCCAGTCTTCTGCTCACTTTTCCGGATGACATGGATGCGGACGAGTACCTACTTCGACGCCTAAGTGTCCTTTGTTTTTGTATTTATTTGTATATTTAGATAGTCATTTCATTTTGTAAGTGTAATTGTTTGTCAAGAATTTTAAATGATTAAAGAATAAATATTGATAATTATTCTCGTAATTAGTAGGTACATCAAATTCAATTAATTTTATGTTTTTACAACTAACCCACCCGGGGGGCCGTATCTATTTATTGTCTGCTGGGGAGTTTGTTGCGCCACTTCTTCCCAGCTCAAGCACTAGAAAGTGGTGAAGGGCGGTCGTTTTGTGCGACTGTCTTATGTAATTTTGACGTTCGAAAAGTGCTGATTCTCAGCCTAGTTTGAATAAATGCCTTTTGATCTGATTTGTCAAACATGCAATGTTTATAATTTCAGAAAATTAGAAATTAATACACGCTTGCGATAACTTAAATCAAGAAAGATTGGACGAGTTTTATGTTATTACTAGCATTTGCTCGCGACTTCGTCCACGTAAAAGTTCGCCCGTTCTTTTCTGACTTTTATTCGTTTTGCTAAGCCCCTAAGGATCATAGCGTTAGTTAAATAGCCTATAACTTTCCTCAAGAATTGGGCTATCAAATACAAATAGTAGATTATTAACCAAGGGGATAAAGCGGTGTCTTCTGTCGCGCGTGACGATTTAAATCGCGAGCGTAACGAAGGACTCGAGGTTTACTCCCGAGCCTAGCGAGGGTGTTAAAAACTTAAATCACGAGCGAAGCGAGGGATTTAAGTTCACCCAAGACTAAGACAGATTTATCACCGAGGAAAATACTCTACTTTTCGTACCATTTGCGAAAAAATTAACACAATAATAATATGAGATAAGCATTTATTAATAATAATGAAAAATGTAATAACTAATAATTATTAATGTTATACTCCGTTTTAATAACGCGGCAAATTCCTAGACTAATATTTTTTTGTCGGAAAAGCAAAGGCATCAAGCTCATACGGCCTCCCCCAGTGGTGGCCATAGGGAATGTTTAAAAATCCGTGTCACTGTCCACTAGTGGTGGCGAATGATAATTTACAAAGTTGTGCCGCTGTCCCCCAGTGGTGGACAACGGGAATAATTTTTAAAGTTGTTTCGCTGTCCACCAGTGGTGGCCAAACAGTTGGTGGACATCGGGAATGAACCGACGGTTTTCGTAATTTTATTTAATAATCATAACTGCATAATAAATGCGTATTCCTTTTTCAAAAAGATGTATGATGCTTTATATACAAACTCAATGGTGTAAACACAGATGTAGTTCAGTATAAATTTCGGTAAGTATTCCAAATTTAAATCACATTCTCCCCCTAGAGGATGAATGAAATTCAGTCAGTACAATTTTCTTTCCCTGTTTTTAACAGATTAAAAATGACTATTGTTATGTTCGCTTTTTGTGGCATAGAATGTCACTTTTTTGAGCAAGTGGTACGAAAAAGATTTTTTCCAATCCGACTGCTTGATTCTTATTGATAAGAGCTAAAAATACGAAAGTTAACGTAATTTTTTTAAGGCTTACAAAGGCTTACATTCAATTAGTAAAACCACAGAAAATATAAACTACCCAAGTCAGGTGTGCTATCATTCAAGGTCGCCTCGCTCGCTCTTATATTCTTTTATTAAAATTAGAATGACAGCTTAACCTAGTATCCCATTTAGGTTGCTAAAATTTTCTAGCTCACCTCGCTCGCTCTTGCATTTAATCAAAATTACAATGGAAACTTAACCTGCCATGTTAGTACGCTAATTTGTAAACAAAAATGCCTTCCTTTGAAGATTTACCGCAATTAGGTAAAAAGCCCCCAACAAGGGGACCCTTTTTACTTTTTGATACAGGGCCCCTTTATGACTAGCTACGCCACTGATTAAGATAATAAGTTTCCTCATTCAGGTTTTACCGGCTGTAAAACAACGACAAAAAATCTTCATCGCCTAATTATTCAATCCTAGTTTATCTCTGTTGACCTCTTAGTGTGTTTTAATTTATGCGCGTCTTTTTACCTACTTTTTTTTTGTTATCTAAATAAGGCAAGAATCTCATTTAAACAAATTTTACCAAAGTAGAATTATTTATGTCTGCGCATGTTTTACCAGAATTGACAAAACAAAATGCAAATATTTTATGAATAGGTACAAGACTTATTTTATTAATTATTACTGCATAACGTCATCAAAAAAGTATATCATCATGCGTAAGAGTGAGACTAAACAAAGTCTAAAGTTTTAGCATGTCCTTTTTCAGTTTAGATTAAGTTAGACAACAATTGTTTACACTAAACATTATAAAGAAAGTTAAAAAAATATTGTGGAAACAAGAGTGTTTACAAGAGCTCATAATTCGACGTCTGATAAAAGAAATATGATAAAATGATAAAGTTATCTGTTCCAAGGTCGGGCAGATCTATTTCTGTGATGCAAGTTTTATGACAATATGCAATTGATGGAATTTTTTACTGACATTTGGTTCGTTTGTATGGGGACAGAGTATTTTCTCCAGTTATGTTTAAGACTAATGGCCAATTTCACCAACGAAACTGAACGCGATCATTCTCACATCTAAATCGAGTTCAAAGGCTGTCAGTGTCAATATTTCACAACAATAATGACACTGACAGCCCTTGAACGCGGTTTAAATGTGCTGAACGCTTGCAATCAATTAACTCCAATGTGAGCCTTACATGATTGTAAACCAGGGTCTAAAATGTGAGCTATTGCCACTAATACGTACCACTATCCTACTAATATTATAAATGTGAATGTTTGTGAAGATGTTTAATGTTTGTTTCTCAATCACGCAAAAACGGCTGAACGGGTTTAGATAAAATTTGTCACACAGATAGTTTATAACCTGGATTAAAACTGCACATAGTATACTTTTTATCCCGGTAGTAGGTTCCCGTTTGATAATTTCCTACATCCACGCGGGAGAAGCTGCAGGCGACGGCTAGTATTAATTAATTAGGTAAGTACCTAGGTATAATTAATAGTAACATAACATCACGCTTGTATTCCCGCAAGGGTTGCGCAGAGGCAAGAGAGGTATATGCTCAGCAATGGATGAAGTCGGGCAATGGATGATGATGATGATGATGATGATGTACACACACCAGCAGGTCAAATTACTACAAACTGTCAAATTTTCTCATTCGATTTTGAACTTAACCGTAAACATTTTAAGTTTTAAAATCATTTGGAGAAATTTGACAGTTTGGTATTACCCGATGTGCTGTTGTCTGTACCCTTTTTAGTACACCCACATTTCGCCAGTTATGTTTTTAAGTACCATTTAAAAGGGCGCGAGGAAATTGCCATTACAATTAATAGAGTTAACAATGTGATCTACAGTCATAATTATTAAGCCAGATACTCAATCAAAATGACACTTTTGCCTTGTTACAATAATGATATTGCCTCGACAGTTTCATTATATAGGTACCTAAACACTAAAGGTAATTATGTAACGACATTTTATAACAGTAAAACATGTTGTAGGCGAAGGTTTGTGTTTGAAGTATTACAACCATAAGTGATGTGGTTTTCTATACTTAGGTATGGCCGAATATAAAAAAGTAAGACGATCACTTGCATTTTGGTGACTTCAAGTCATTCAATCCAAGTTTTCCTTTACATATTAAAAGATGTCATTGTTTTTCGGACTCACAGCAAACACAGTATTAAATTGTATTTTCATATGTTTCCTCCACCATTTGAAGCATATATAGCATCTAAGAAGCAGATAAGGAGTTACCAAAAGCCCCAAACTGAGAGACCACAATCCTACTTACTTATGTAAATATGTACTTGTTTTCGGAAGGTTTTCATAAACCTCACGTATGTATACACGTGTGTCGTGTGTGTGTTTTCACAACCGGATATTAAATTAGTGTTGTGTTTCTACATATTCACATACATACAAAGGTTTTTAAATTATTATCTCATCAAAAGTGCACGTGTAAATGAAACCTCTGTGTAGGTACTATTTAAAAAATACCCATATAAATGAATCAACAATATATATACAGTGATACCTAAATAAAACCGTATAGGTATTACCTAATATAATTTTAAGGTTCTTTTCTAACACTAAGCAATGCCATGCCATGATATGCTGCTATAAGCAATGTTTTTCAAAATTTTAATATTCGCCTTCCAAATATCCGGCCGGATATTGACAAAAAAAGTATATGGTACATCACTTGACAAGACACATCAAGCTGCTGGCCGCTGTCGTTATTATATACCTCCGAGTTTAATTACACCACTACAGGTGCGAAAATCTGCGGCCGCAAATTATCCCTAATTGGCATATATTTATAACCGACTGATGTATGAGCAATATTATTCTTCAGACTATATTTAAAAGGGATATTTTACTAAATATAAAATATTTATAATATAATATTTATTTTTATATTTTACTTCTTTCTTCTACTTACCTACTACTAATTTATGAAAAAAAATGCGTTGTTGTTTAATTTGGTCATCTAAAATGGTTAAGTACTAAACTTACACTATCATGTGAGTTACCTATTGTAATCACATAAATAATTAAAGAAACTTGAATAGATTTTTCAATTTTACTTTCGAAGGAAATACCTTTCTGCTAAAGTTTCGTAAAAAAAAATAGTCTAGAACTCTAGAAGATGGCAAAGATTACAATCATAAATACAATTAATACTCTATGTTCAATGTATTATAAGTATAATTACAGTGACTATTTTTACCTATTACTATTTGCGGTTTGGAGGGAATCCCTCAAACTATGCATTGTTAGTATTTTAGATGACCAATTTCCGCTAATTATTTTTAAGCAATTAATTATAATGTAATGACGTAAGAACTTTTTTAACAAATTAGTTCGTACAAGGTAAGTGATACAGTTATTATGTAAAACCATGTTCTGTGGTTTTATCCTTATTAAAACTTTACATAACTTATATCTTTATTTAAGTAAATATCTTCACGTTAGGTTTTCCTGCATCTATTCTGGGGTAAGTTTATCATTGTGATTATTTCAGTGTTGGGGGCTGGTTTGTACAAATAACAAGATTTCGCCCGCGTGCATGTCGGAAATTATCCCATGGGTACGTACTAGTACCGGAATAAAAAGTATTCCATGTACTAATCCAGGTCAAGGTCTAGCCGTGTTCCAAATTTTATCCAAATCTATTCAGCCGTTTTAGCGTAACAAACAAACAAACACACTTTCGCTTTTAGATTTTCATCCTTTGCCGAATGCAAATCTGCGTGTTGGACTTGAAACTGGAATTAAGGATGATTTTGCTCCGGGAAGAAAATCTTTTCTCCAAAAAACAACGTAGGTAGGTTACCTCCTCCATCATAATATTAGTTCGACAGATTAGCAGTGAAAATGAACCAAATATGTAGAGCCCATTTGATAGGTAGTTAAGGTTTATTAAGTGTTTCTAATATCACAATTTACATATTGCTGAGCTCCACAATATCTCGTCAGCAACGAAGTTCAGTCTCTTTGGGATGCAAAGAAGTCACTAATGTATTTATAATTATAGTAAAGTTTAAAACCATGCAGCATTGTGTTAAAAAAACCCGTCAAGAGCGAGTCGGACTCGCGCACCGAGGGTTCCGTTCCGATTTCTGAAAAAGTGTGCTATTTAGAGACATCGTTTTATTTTTCCTGAAATATTTACATAAACTTCGATCACATAGAATTATTTTACATTTTTCTCTTTGCAAACTTCGGAGATAAGGGCAGGGGGAACGGTATTTTTTTACATTTTTCATCAGAAGTCGAAACCTATGCGGTGTAAAAAAAGAAAAACAATATTGAGAACGTGCAAACAGCGCTCTTTCATATGATATCACACATGCCCTAGTAGCCCCACTTTGATTTTTTAAGACCCCCTTTCAGTCCCTGTTGCAAAAAAAAAATAAATATTTTAATTTCTTTCTTATTTGCAAAATAGTTGGGTCAACGTCATCTAAAATTATTCCAAATTTCAAGTTGATAGCATTAGTAGTTCTTGAGATATCCAGCTGTGACAGACAGACAGTCAGACAGACAGACAGACTGAGTGACACCATAAGGGTTCCTTTTTTACCATTTTGGTACGGAACCCTAAAAATCCTAACAGGAAATCTGTGGCTAAATCCATGAAACAAAATTAAACATTTATTTTGTTTGGTCCTTCCTTATATGGCAAGTAATATGTATGGTACCTAATTCATATTTTGATAAAGTTGCGGATTTAAACCGGTACCTACCCAGGTATTTTTTGTTGAACTTCGCTCATCGCTTACCTATCCTTCTAATAAAATAAGCACTATACATTGATATAAAAACTAACGCAGTAATATATGTATAAGTCAATGGCACTATACTTAGGGCCCGTTTCACTACCTATGATAGTTCCTATTAACTTACTTGGCAGATAATTTCATACAAATTCTCATCCATTTTTGAATTTATTCCGTAGAGTGGCTAATCGGGAATCGTGAAATTGGCTGTTAGTGGCAAAATTGACATCAAATTCGAAGCTGTCAAAATAGTTTTGAATAAGTTGCCCCATGGCATGGAAGCCTATTACATTTAACGCAAAAATCACGGTCGAAAATAGACAAAATTTTTGTCTATTTTCGACCGTGATTTTTGCGTTAAATGGCCAACTTTGGCATTCTTATTCACAGAACATAATTATCTGTTCTATGTTCTTATTCTGAGAAACTGGAGAAACTGAAAGATTTCGACAACTTTAACTTTGAGCAGTTGCAGAAACGAACTTTAGTTAAATGCCATCCCATAAAATAGGTATCAAAAAGAGTGTGACAGCATCAATTTAAAGTCTCCATTAGACTAATGTTGTTTTACTCACCGTTAGTGGTGGAGAATAGTTTGGTCTCGCTTTTCGCAATTTTTTTTATCTATTAAATTTTATAGTTCGTTAGTTCATAGCTAAAGCCGTTCTTTTCTCGTGCTGCCTGTTAGTAAAAGATAGCGATTCTCTAATTTTAGTTTAGTTATTGAACAAGAGAATCGGCGCCAGTCAGTGTTGGGCGTTGAGTTTTCTTGAATTTTCTTGTGCGTCTTGATAGAGATTTTAGCAGATAATCTTATGAATAAATGTGTAATTTTACAATCGTATTTTTCTTTTATTGTAGAAAATTATCTTCTTGATTGTCAGAAAAACTTATTGTTGACTAGAAGGCCGCATTGATAGGTTTTCCACCACACTTTTTCCTCTAACTTTCCGAACTAAGTACCTATCATAATTTAATTTTATTATGAGTTCCAGCTGCGCACATGGGACCAATAACGTTTAAAATTGTTGTTTTGATTAAGTAGGTACATTATAATGTTCAGTCGCCAGCACATCAAGCTACTACAATCTGTCTTTCATTAATAGATTTTCATCTTTATCGCTAAGCCATTAGGTTCAAGGTTGATTGGGAAAATTTTACAGTTTCGGGTGGCTTGACCTGTCTACTCAACGGAAATGTATGGGACGGCTGATTATTTTTTCGCGATTACGATGTTGGTGCCATGGAAAAAGTTGCTCGATTTGATAACACACCTTTAAATTTGATGAGGATGCAAAACGACGCTTATTATAAAAAGATCTTTTTTACAAAAAAAAAAAAACAACAGACTTCCAAAAAAAAATTGCAAAGTAAAAAATTACTTTAATTTCGGAAGTCGGTGTCTTTGGATCTGTATTTTAGTTTTTTACCACCGTCTTCCGAAATTAAAGTTATTTTTCACTGCAATTTTTTTTTGGAAGTCGGTTGTTTTTTTTTTTTTGTAAAAAGTTTTTATTTTTCACTTTTTAGTATATTGGTAATCGAATCGCAACCCGTGAAATACTCATTATTGAGTAGTTCCAATGGCCATATGTGGTCTTCATCATCAGTTCCACTTCACCAAATGGTGCTTTTCGAGAGCTAATGCACAAGTTACTATAAAAAATACCCAAACTACTATACGTGTGCCTATAAAAAAAATAATAATAATAATATACGCGACGAATTGATAACATCCTCTTCTTTTTTGAAAAGTCGGTTCAAAACATAAAACCGCTTTTCGCTTGTTATTTAAACCCTTTTAAAAAAAAGTTAATCAGAATCATTCGGTGCATAAATAAATAAATTACGGTTTCTGGGTTTATTTTTTTCTGCAAGTTTTTTGTAAACTTTAGGTACTTACTTACATAATAAAGTTTAATATTTTTCCATTTGATTATGAGACCAATATTTAAAAATATGTGAATGAAATGTGGCGGCAGTATTTTCTTTTGGAAAAACTCTATTTACTTATCAATTAATTATGATGCGAATATACAGGGTTTGAATCTGTTTTTTTTTTTATTAAAAATTTTTAATTAATAAAAACTTAAGAATAAAATAAACAACAATATCGCCTTACCTTACAAAAGGACACCATTCACTTTGCCGGCTTCAAATCACAGCTCGTTGCAACCAACTCGATATTTAAAAAAAAAACACGAATTAATTAAAACTGCACTACAAAAGTGTTTCTATACCACTGGTACAATAATACAATTAAATTATCTTATGATTCGTTATCGATTGATTTTATCGATTTGACATTTCGTCGGAACAATCGATTACATGCGCTCGAGTCGCGAACGCGGACACGACTGTCATATATACTAGTCTATGCACGACTGCGCGAGTGACAGTGACTGCCTTGAAGATCACTCGTGAATAGATGCAAGGTGCGCAAGAGCACGCTTTTATACTATACTATACCTGATAAGAGCATCGCCACTACAATAGCTTTATTTTTTTAATTGGATCGGAATTTAAATTTGAATGCCATTAGGTATACATATATCATTTGGGTAATTTTATTTTGAATTTTGTGGACGAACTTTTTTATTGTTTTCTTCACCTACTTTGAAAATTAATGGTTCAATAATTTTAGACCGAAGTATGTAAATAAGAAAAATACTACATTTATGGAGTAAATAACCTCTTAGAGGAGATCCTTTAAGAGGTCATTAACGGACTTCACCTACTTAGATATACAGGGTGTTAGGTTAAATGAGGGGCATACTTTAACGGAGTGTAGTACTCATCATTATGAACAACTTTTACTATGGGACCAAACCTGAAATCGCGAAAAAAAATTCAGCTGTTCAGTACATTTATGTTCGCATAATTCGTCAAAATGTACTGAACAGCTGATTTTTTTTTCGCGATTTCAGGTTTGGTCCCATAGTAAAAGTTGTTCATAATGATGAGTACTACACTCCGTTAAAGTATGTCCCTCGTTTAACCCAACACCCTGTATAGTGTCTTAAGTAAATAACGCGACTGCACGCAGGTCGCTTAATCTTGAACTGCGCAGCTTTTGAGGAAATTAATTTAGTCAGGGCTCCAGAAAATACAAAAATTACTTTTTTTATAAATAAGCGGGTAAAAATTGACACCTTTCTTTTGCTGAGAATAACAACTCATCTTCAGTCGTGAATTCATGATGCCTCTACCAATAGGTAGGTATATAAAAACTTTTTTACAAAAAAAAACCGACTTCCAAAAAATCTTGTGATTTTCATATTTTATCATTTATTTTGTATATTTTTTCAATCGTGATATTTATATTCCTTTACGTTTAAGCAGAGCTCAGTTGATAATAAAAACATAATTTTTATACCTACTACTATCCTTATCCTAGGTACTACTATCATTAGGTAATAATATGAAATGAGGAATCCAAAATAACTCGAAAACTATAAAAAATCGTAGAACATACATGGGGGTTAAATCGATAGGTACTCTAAGGCATAATGCGTACAAATTACGAGGAAGATATCTTCATTTAAACAGCTCTCTAACGAGGTTCAAAAGTTAAAAAAATATTTAGAGGTGCCGATGAAACAGTCGATAATGCTGGCAAAGGTCGAAATTGCAAATTTTTGCAATATTTAAAAACCGGCCAAGTGCGTGTCGGACTACGCACAATGAAGGGTTCTGTAGTTGGGATGAATTTATCCCAAGAACAAACTTAACATTGTACATATAAACATGTTCTCCCATACATTCCAACTGTAAATGTAAGTTTGTACTCACAATATTTACGATGATATTTTAAGACCAGACTTCTTAAATGTTTTGCTGTTAGCTACAGGTAAATAACTATTTTTTTTTTTTTTCAGAATTTCAGAAGGCTCAGTATATGGTCAATCTTCGTCTATGTTCTTAGATAACTTTAAAACAATTTATTTATTTATTTTTATTTATTTTACAATTTATTTACACACAAAAAATACATAGATATAAATGATACTTATAATTAGAAGTACAAAGGTACTGCTTATTTCTATAGAAATTTCTTCCAGCAGACCTGCGAAAGGAGAAATGAAAAGAAATGTAGACAATAGTGTATGAGAACAAGAAGAGAAAAATATGATTAGTCGAAGTCTTATACAAAAATATTAAATATACCTACACAAATAACGCAATAAAAATTAAATACAAAATTATTAAAAAAAAATATTTGACGCCCTTTCATGTGATTTGTCATGTCACACGGTATAGTTTGCAAAACTTTTTTTTTTAATTTTCTTATTTGCCTCTCAAAACTGACCCCTTATTCAAAATTCATTTATTTACTTTACCCGTCCGTCTTTGGGTCACAGAACGGTCCATTATATTAGGATTAGATTATTGTGACAGCCGGACAGACAGTCAGACAAACAGACAAAGGTACTTAAGACCTAAGACTGGCGTTTTTCGTTTTTCGTTGCACCCGCATAATAAATTAATTGAATTCTTTATTTTTAATCTACAAATTGCGATAAAAATTCAAATTCTAGTTCGCTGTTTTTGGGTATCTGTTTCATGAATATTAAATTACAGACTTTGTTACACTGTTCTTACCTTTAATACATATTAAGTAGGGGAAACATTGTCTATAGGAACTAATTTGCTTAACTTTTGTTTTTATAAATGATCATTATTGCTGGTATATCATTTTGATGGTTTGGTACGGGTGGCAACTTTAATATAAAGAGTTTATTGGGGTAATTACGATAATGGGGTAATTCCGATTTATGATAATTTCTAACAAACGCAGCGGCATTTTTAACAGCGACAGCGAAAGACGGCGGTCAATGAAGTGGCGTCTAAACATTATGTTGCCAAAATATGTAAAATGCCGTTGCGTTTGGTAGAATTATCATAAATCGGAATTACCCCAATAAACCTTACCTATAATCTACGAGGTATGGTGGCCAATATTCACCCACCTATTCTTCTTAAAAACATGCACACATGTGCAGCCATTACCTATAAATTCAACCTACCCTTAACTACATTATTATTTTTTACAACTGTCAAAAAATTACAATTGAGATTTGAATACAGGGACAATTTCAGTTGGTAGTCAATTTGCTTAGCAATTAGTTCCCCTGACTTTACCATAATAAATTATGATTTCACACCATTGTTGTGCCTGGTTGTGCCTCTCTTGCAACCAGCTGATCTTCAGCTGCCTATCAACCTTTCAACCATAACTGAATCGCTCGCTCTAGTTTTTGGATTGGAACTCCTTGGAACAACCCGCCTGTTTTTCCTTTTAGTGGGGTCTATAAAAAAATTAAGGATCATGTAGCAAACCTCGTGAGTAAGTATGGGTAATCTAATCAGGTAGACCATTTTATTTGTGAAGTGGTAAAAATGGCTGCAGGCATTATGTACTTAAACTATACCTTACCTTACCTACAACTAAGTGATAGGTGCCAATTAAGTTCACTTACATTCATATTTTTTATGACGTATTAAATAATTAGGTAGCTCATTATTTCGAGATAATTTTTAACACAATAGAATTAGGAAAACAAACATATCGCACTGTTTTTTCACAGTAGGTACGGAATTTGAGCAGAATCGGAAACGAACTATGATACAGACAGGTAAATTACTGAATAGAACTTACCTAACTTGTTCGTATTAGGAAAACCCGAAAATAATGCACATTGTTATGTCCCTCTCCTATGACGTAGGTACCTACTTAGGCACGTATAGAATTCCTTTATGCACTCTTATTAATTATTGTTGTTTAGTAACGGTAAGTATCTATGGGGGCTTGCTCAGTGCGTCAGAAAGGAGGACTAACAAATAAACATGATTTGACGTGGTACATCGCAGAAAAGAGGCAAATATGATGGTAATTATGATGAATAGGTATTGAGGTACATGTGTCTACGTAATAGCTAAGACTAATAATGACACACCTACTTTTCTGACCTCGAAGTCACTGAAACGCAATATAACCTTGATAGGTACCTGTAATACCTGATAAATTAAACTTTAAGGTACAAACTTATTATAAATCAATTACAAGCCTGAGGCATTCTCTACCAGTCAACCTTGGTTGGAAGAAGATAAGAGAGAAGATGACAACAGACAAGTGCTCTTATTGTTCTCATTTCTCCTATTATAGAGAATTGCGTAACGCAAATTCTTCAACGTCAGAAGCTCATAGTTGCACGGTTCCAATTCGTCGTTTCCTATGGAAAAGAGCCGGCACGAAACTCCTCGGACACTGTTTGATACTTTTATGAGCTTACTAAACGCTAACAGTGGTGGTAACTTCAAGATGAGAGGCTCCAGAACAGGAAGAATGGTGAGTAGATTAGATTTACCTACTCAACATTGGGTGGTTACGGTTGAAGAAGAGGAAGAGAGAGAAGGCGATCCCCCGACCAAAATCTTGCGATAGGGCGTTATTCAGAGGCTATTAACTCATTAATTAAGAGTAATAAATTACATCTAAAAGCACATTAATAATGTTCGATATTCTATCATCACATTGCACGTTCACTTTTGTTTTTATGTGACATAATAGTAGATTATGCACCGAGGGGCTAAAGTTGTGTCTTATGTCACGGGCGTCATATTGAATCTCGAGCGCAATGAAGGATTCGGGATTTAACTCCCGAGCGCAGCGAGGTAGTTAAGAGTTTAACTCACGAGCGAAGCGAGGGAGTTAATACAAGAATCCTGAATGCAGCGAGGGATTCAAGCTAGCCCAAGGCAAAGACACCTTTAGCCCAGAGGAGGATACTCTACTTTTTACACCTACTGTGAGAAAATAATAGCCATAGTACGAAAAACAAAGTATTTATTAAATAAACAAACAGTAAGAATAACATATTTAGAACTAGTTAGTTATATGCACTTACATATTAATTGAAGTTAATGGTAACATTTGAGACATTAGTCCAGTTGTGCAAAGATAAAGTTAAGTTTTTATTTGGTACGTTTATAGATGTTGATGTGTAATTAAAAAAAAAAAAAACTTGAGAGGTGTCAAGGGACACCCGGATGGAACGAAGTTCCTTTCGATTAATTAGTGAAGGAATTGTAACAAAATTTTATTTTTATACTTATCATAATCATCATCATCATCATCATCATCATCATCATCATCATCATCATCATCATCATCATCATCATCATCATCATCATCATCATCATCATCATCATCATCATCATCATCATCATCATCATCATCATCATCATCATCATCATCATCATCATCATCATCATCATCATCATCATCATCATCATCATCATCATCATCATCATCATGTTCCTTTCGATTAATTAGTGAAGGAATTGTAACAAAATTTTATTTTTATACTTATCATCATCATCATCATCATCATCATCATCATCATCATCATCATCATCATCATCATCATCATCACCATCATCATCACCATCATCATCACCATCATCATCATCATCATCATCATCATCATCATCATCACTATCATCATCATCACCATCATCATCATCACCATCATCATCATCACCATCATCATCATCATCACCATCATCATCATCATCATCATCATCGCGACACCACACTGTTCAATGCGAAATAGAAATGAAAATATCTGGCTTGCTTTCTATAAGAGAGAGAGAGAGAGAGACAGACAGAGAAACATGCGCACGCCGCACGGCTTACAATAGCTACCTATAGCAAAAAGTGTCGTGACAACTTTTCGTGAGACTTTTTTCCGTCTAGCCCCCTTTCACAACGTGCGATAAGGAACTTCATTCCAAAATTAAAAAAAATAAATAAAAAAAAAATGAAAAATGGTTCGTAGTTATCTAATTATTCTTACAATATTATGTCTTCGAAAACATGGCAACGATATGAAGAAGCAGTCGTTATGATTTTGTAGGAAATCGAGAATATCATCCACGCGTAGTAAGGGTTTCGAGAATAGCTTTCCTCTTTCTGGCACCAAAGGATGTTTGTTAGTACTATACTGCCAATTTAGCTGAGCATGTGAGATTCCAAATTCAAATCACATTATTGACCAGCGGGTCATAATGAAATCCAGTACAACATTATTGACCGGCTGTGCCCCCGGCCACTAATGACTCACTTTAGGTTAAGGTTGCTTGACATATAATTTGACATTTTCGAGCAGGTGGTGTGAAAATGTATTTTCACACCACCTGCTCGAACCATTTTTTTTTTTTAATTTTTTTTTTAATTCCACATCAACATCTATTTAAACGTAACAAATAAAAACTTAACTTTATCTTTGCACAACTGGACTAATGTCTCAAAAAATATGTTATTCTTACTGTTTGTTTATTTAATAAATACTTTGTTTTTCGTACTATGGCTATTATTTTCTCACAGTAGGTGTAAAAAGTAGAGTATCCTCCTCTGGGCTAAAGGTGTCTTTGCCTTGGGCTAGCTTGAATCCCTCGCTGCATTCAGGATTCTTGTATACCAAACTTGTATCCTAAACTCTTAACTCCCTCACTACGCTCGGGAGTTAAATCCCGAATCCTTCATTGCGCTCGAGATTCAATATGACGCCCGTGACATAAGACACATCTTTAGCCCCTCGGTGCATAATCTACTATTAAAATGTCCTTGTAAAAAAGTGTCTAAAATTATTGATTGCATGCATCTTTTGCTAATAGGTGACGTTCTAATCATTTGAGGATTACACTAATGGATAGATAATTTAAAAATCTAAATTATCCACGTTTAATTTTTTTTTTAATGTTCGCTATTCTTTTTTTATTTAAATAATTCCAGAAAAAATGAGAATTTTTTGATAAAGGGGCGTGTGCAGGGAGCGGGACAGAGCGAGGCTGAGCGGCGGGACAGAGAAGGACCGAACGCTCAAGGTCGTTTGGTCGGGGTATGGCCTTAAAGAGTTGTAACACTTGCGACAGCCCTGCAGTGATGGTCATTATTTCATTAATTTATTATGACAGGTATAGCTGTTCTCCGCGACCATTACAAAACATTAGGGATTCACAGATTTGGAAAAAAGGTACAGTCAGCTAGAACGTCAATCCTCACGTTTTATTTCCATGATGCGTATGTATAACGTCAATCAAAAACTGGTGCGTTGAGAGGTGACTCGAGTATACAATATGGAAATACCAACTGTCCAAAAACCACGCGTCATGGACAAAAACCATTGTTTATAACAACTTAAACGTGATTTCCATTGTTAAAATTAAGAGCTCTTTTAATGATAAGATGATTATCAAGTAATAATGACTAGATTATGAAGTGAATGCACTTAAAAACTAAAGTGTTTACTACTATCATATACCAACACTCTACATACTTTCAATCACAATCCAAGAAAAACAAAGATATTCATAGGTTCGAACTATTCGTCTGCTCAACATACGTCAATGACGCAACGAACGTGGCTAAACTGTCAAAATGACAAGAATTGTGATCAATTATTGTCATGTGTTACGAAATTACCCCACTGTTCTATAACTTACCTCAACTGTAGGTACCTGATTACCTCATTAAGATAAGAGGAAAATCCAATCAGCCAAGTAGGCAGGTTAACTTTTTCTTTGTAAGTATTTTCATTTAACACTTTCAAGGACACTGTACGTCTATAGCCGTCATAAAAAAAAAACTTCTATTGTGTCTCGTTTACTACGCGTGAACCCGTTATGTATTTGGATTTTTGGAATTTATAAAATCTGATCGAAATTACCTTAGTTGACTCTTCATAACATAACTGTAAATCTTTAGTGTCTGTGTTTTCATGCGTAGTACTAGGGTTTACTTAGGTAGTATTCAGGAGAAATTCTGTGCTTCAAGCTGCAAATCCACCCCATAGCTAGAATCACGAAAGATTCTAACAAGATAATTGAAGATCATTTTCAATTGAAACTCTATCGATCATGTTTACTCTATTTTTAACCGTGTAGTGTATGTAGATATCACTATATCGCAATACGAGCCGATGACGGTATTGTGACGTTGCCTCAGACGCGTACGTCGCTCGGTTATAAATACCGGTCCGAGTGGTGGGGCGATGAGTCGTGTTCGGACTGTCCGCCTGAGCGGTGGTGCGTTGGTGAATCAACTATTAGTGTTGTGATATGTGCATATTCTACATTGGCGACGAGGAGGAAACCGTGAGTTTTTATATTTTATTATACAAATTATAATATTATATAAATGTAATAATGACGATTATTCATGTTAAAAAAAAAAATAAAAAAAAAAACTATTATGAGGAACATGACGACTGTTATTTCCCTTTAATGGATGGAAAAAATATAATCTCCTAGGAGATAATTAAATAATATATTTCGGAAGGAAATATACAAAATATTGTTACATTTCAAACAAAGACATTAAATATTACTTAACAATAGACGGGACAAAGCGAACAAAATCGTAATGCAATACTTATGTCCTAGTGGTCAAAAGTCGCTCAGTCTTGTGTGATACGCCTGCAGGTCACGTCATATTCGTGTCCACCAAATGAAAATTAGTTTCGAAGAAAATATGCCGAATTATACATTGTGGTATTGCAACCTTGTAGTTATGAAATGACTTGATTCAACTACGGTTTATTTTCGTTACTATTTTATAATTTATCGAGTATTGAGATAAATTAAATAATTTTCTATCTGACGGTTGCTAAATCAAAGGTTGGTGTCGGTAAAAGTGTACAAGTATTCATGTCATACCTGGCTATTATGTGATTTTGCCGTACGAGTATTATGCTAGATGGCGTCACTGAGACTTGGCATTAACAGTTTTTATGTGACATTTCTTCTGATAGCCTCTCTATAGTATCTTAAATCTCTTTGATTTCAAACGTCAAATTATGAATATAAATACGTTAGAGTTTTTCATTAGAAATGAAAGGAGGTAAATAAAAGGAGAAGACTGAAACAATAAATGGTTCATAACTATTTAAATACTATCTTGTTTATTGAGGAAAAAAATTGTGGTTTAATTATTTAAACATAAGATCACGCTTATGTGCCCCAAAGGGATAGGCAGAGATGTGTGATGCAACCACGTTTCACCAGTAACGTTGGGCATGTCTGTTGCCATTAAACGGACTACAGTTCAGACTCCGGTATGTTATTGGGAGGTTCGTGATGGAGAAACTAAGTGACGCTGCCCGACCTGAGAGTCGAACCCGGGACCACATGCTTAGTTATTTGAAATATGCTATATGATTAGTTGAAGAAACACATACTAAAGTTCTCTCCATAGTATCAACCATAGCTAAAAAGCAGAGATGAAGACAACAGTAAACACGACACATCTTCAAGTAAAACAGAACCCATTAGAGGTATTTCCAAGTCTGGAAAGTTTTGGAAATCTAAAAAAGAAAAGTTTAAAACTAAGGAACTCAAGCATACTTTTGAAAAGAAAAAAAAAGCATTACGCCAAAAGTTACAGAAAACAAACGAGCTATCTAAACAAATGTTAGCTGAATTGAAACAAAAATAAGGAAACGCGGCGACAGTATTTACAACGTGCAGAAGAAAACAAACATAAAACTGAACTATTACAAGTTATTAAAAATATAACTAAACTGAAAAGAATAAGGAAGAAACAGTTGAGATTTATTAAGAAAAGAGATAACCAAACAAATGTAATACGACGCGAAGGATACCTTGCTTATGCACTCCACACTACGTCAATCCTGTCTCGTGGAGTCCTTGGGTGGTATTACCATATGAAAATGTGCAAAATGCGCGCAATGCGAAATAGCAGTAGAACATTTCTACTGGTCATTAAATTGACAGTTGTCGGGAAATGACAGTGGTAGCAGTAGAACCTAGCTACTGGTCATTAAATTGACAAGTCATCTAGAATGACGGTAACTGCAGTAGAATAAATCTACTGGTCATTAAATTGACAAGTCATCTAGAATGACGGTAACTGCAGTAGAATATATCTACTGGTCATTAAATTGACAAGTCATCAGAGTATGACGCTAACGGCAGTAGAATATATCTACTGGTCATTAAATTGACAAGTCATCAGAGAACGACGGTATTAACAGTAGAATATACCTACTGGTCATTAATTGACAGTTATCAAAAAGAAAAATAGGTAAAATAGTGGTACTCTTTAAGTACATACTGGTCATTAAACAGTGAGGAGCTCGTGGCTAGGTAATAATAGCCGCAAGGGTCGATGTATCAGGTTAAGCTACGCTTGCCGGGGTTGATCCGTGGATGGGTGACCATCTAGACATACCGAGACTCCACCGTGCCTCGGAAAGCATGTGATGGCATCTACATCGCCACATATGAGCTACGCATCAATGACATGACGTCACGCAAACCTGCATCGCGCAATTAGAGTTTACCATGCGATTAGCATATATACAACGTCCCGACATCAACCGTCGGGCAGCAGCCCACCAAGACACAACATCCGTCTGGTCGGAGGATCCTACCTTTTCTATGGAGAATGAGTGAACTTTACACCCTGTTCCTCATGCCTCCAAACTGGTGACCCCGACGTGATTTGAACACGCAACCTTCTGATCTCCCTTTTCAATGGAGGATGAGTGAACTTTACACCCTGTTCCTCATACCTCTAAATTGGTGACCCCGAGCATGAACGTCAGCGCAGCCTTCGTGCAACTACATCAGCGTGACGTCATCAGCATCACTTCTTCAAACTTTCGAGCGGCGAGTCACACAGCCAGCCAGCATCCACGGCTTCAACAGGTATCCTGACCACCAGCATGCAGCGGAAGCGCATTCTTGGTCATCACCTTCAGCCTCAACCCAGAGCTGTACACTCCGACTCACTGGAGCATAACGCAGCGCAGCGTTAAGCCCTTGGTCCCGGCTGTCATTCATGGATCTTTGACAGTCGTTACGGGTCGTCCGTCAGAAGCCCGAAAGTCTGACAACCAGTCTTACCAATGGGTATCGTATTACCCAGTAACTGGGTTGTGGAGGTCAGATAGGCGGTTGCTCCATGTAAAATACTGATATTCAGCTGCATCCAGTTAGACTGCAAGCCGATTCCAACATACTTGGGAAAAGGCTAGGCAGATTATCAGTCATTTAAGGAACCATTTAACAGAACCATTTAAGTTTTGCAGACGACATTGTCTTATTGAAAAAAGACCCACATAATCTAAGGAAAATGATGGAAGACCTAAAGCAACAAAGTGAGAAAATCGGATTCTACATGAACATAAACAAGACCAAATTACTTGCTAACCGTGAAGTGCGTAGAAGAGTATATTTACCTAAGACAAATCATCTCTCACAGAGACCAATCTACCAACGAAATAAACAAAAGAATAGCCAATAAGCTGGAAAAAATACTGGTCTCTAAAGGAAGTAATGAAATCCACTGAAACAAGCACATAGATTAAACAGAAAGTTTTACCTGCATTCTCCCCTACCTGACCTGAAACCTGGTCCCTCACTAAACTTCACAGGGACAGTCTAGTACACTGCCAAAGAGCCATGGAGAAGATTTGAGTTAAAAAGCAGGACAGGAAAAGAAACACCTGCATAAGATCAAAAGCTACAGTAACAGACGTGCTAGTACAGATAGATCAACTAAAGTGGACATGGACAGGCCATATACTGCGAAGTAGTCAAGAAAAATAGAGTAAAATAATCACTGAATGGTACCATGAAATGGCAAAAGGAATAGAGGAAGGCAATGGGAGGATGAGTTAAGATTAACAGCCGGTCCTAACTGGAGAAGAGCGGTTAGGTATAGAAAGCAATGGAAGATGTTAGAGGAAGCCTATGCCAAGAGGCACACTGAACTGAGAGACAATCTGTAAAGCACTACAATATTTTTAGATTAGTCTTAAAAGTTCAGGATGAAAGGCTTATTGATTGATTGATTGATTTAATTAACAAATGTTTTAACTTTGTAGGCAAATAATTAATTTATTGGTAAGGCTAATGGACCAGCAGCAATATTATTTAGCCAATGAACTGGCTACTAACAATGTGTGGTGCAGTGTGCGAAGGGTGAAAATACCACCTTATGGTTAAAGTGATTTTCTTTGTAAGCAAGCGCCTTTACAAAGAAAATCTAAACTATAAGCGAAGCTATGAAAACCCTCATGATTGTGTGAGGATCCCTGATCACCAAGTCCCTTGAGAATTAGATGTTATAGTTGAGAACAGTGGTATTAAACCACTTCTATTTAGAATGGCTGGGCCACTCATACTCAAAATTTTCGACCACACCTCATGTACAGTAAGCACATGGGCGAAGGGTCTCTCTTGACTGTACCTCATGAGCAATGTTGGCCGTGTTATAACACGTACAGAACAACATAGTTATCATCAATAATCAAGATATAATATCAATTAGCTTGCATGAACATTGTAGTCAGACTATCATTCACAAGAAAGAAAAGAAAGAAGGAAGGAAATATATTAAACAAAGTACACAGGAAATTATATTGATTACAATGGGGTAAAAATATAAAGCAATTACTTGTATTAATTGATTAAAAAACTGATTTGATAAAGATGCCTAAATTGGGTAAGTAAATGCCTAATTTAGTTACTAAATAGGTAAGTGATCCTCTACAGAAAAGTATAAGTAATATCATGCAGACTGAACCAATGTTGAATGTATATACTGTTGGTGTTCTTTAATAAATAAAGACTAGGTACTTGTAACTTAATACATACTATGTAGGTGATTAATATAAAAACGTATCACTTCTTCCTAAAGGTCCTTATTATTTAATGCAGGGGAGATTTAATACAGAAATAAAATAAATTAAAATAAGGAAGGGATGTAGTGTATGTAGATATCACTATATCGCAATACGAGCCGATGACGGTATTGTGACGTTGCCTCAGACGCGTACGTCGCTCGGTTATAAATACCGGTCCGAGTGGTGGGGCGATGAGTCGTGTTCGGACTGTCCGCCTGAGCGGTGGTGCGTTGGTGAATCAACTATTAGTGTTGTGATATGTGCATATTCTACAAACCGACTTCTAAAAAAGGAGGAGGTTCTCAATTCGGATGTTTGTATTTTTTTTTTTTTTTTTTTTTATGTTTGTTCGCGCATAACTCCGTCGCTTGCCAACCGATTTGAAAAATTATTTTTTTGTTGGAAAGGGTATTTATTTATTTATTTAAACTTTTCGCACTTAAATCAGTACAAAGGCGGACTTAATGCCTTAGGCATTCTCTACCAGACAACCAAGGGTGGTGAAGAGAATTATGGCAGGTGCTCAGTATACTTCCCAAATGGTCCCATTTTTGTCAAAATCCAGTTCTGATGATGGGATCCTGGAGAAATCGAAGGAACTCTTCAAATATTATGGGCACACCTATAGCGATTCGGGTATTTTTTATAGTAGCTCGTGCATTTGCTCTCGGAAAGCACCACTTGGTGAAGTGGAACTGATGATGAAGACCACAGATGGCTACCGGAACTACTCAATGATAAATATTTCACGTGTTGCGATTCGATTACTTTAATATGGTTGCTAAGCAATTTCCGCTCGTCACACAATGCGTGTGGTGAGTGGTTGTTGAGGAGTTCTCCTGGTTCTTACCAGCAGAACTCCTCAACAATTAACGTCCCAGCATCGGGAAAAGCAATATTTTGTAATATGTGATGAGCAATTGACATTAAACTATTGTAACTTATACAAATTATAAACAGACCCACTAAAAAGCGAGAAATAAAAACTTTTTAACAAAAAAAAAAACCGACTTCCAAAAATCACTACAAAGTGAAAAATAACTTTGATTTCGGAAGTCGGTGGCAAAAAAAAAGAAAGTAAATAAAAACCGAAAGACACCGACTTCCGAAATCAAAGTTATTTTTCACTTTGTAGTGATTTGTGGAAGTCGGTTTTTTTTTTTGTTAAAAAGTTTTTATATCGTCAGCTACAAGAAAAATAGAGCAAAATATTCATAGTCTAGACCACATAGCATAGTAATCAGGCTCTAATGTTCCAACGCGGGCCCAGTGCGGGTTGGTAGATGTCACATGTCTTCGATTTTTTGGTTCTAGGACATGCAGGTTTCCTTCACCGTTTTGAGAGCACTGATGATGATGTAGGTGGCCTGGGTTCGAACTCGTAAGTCGGGGCCGTTACCATTGGGCCACAATGTCACAATTAAAAGTTAATTAAAACATCAATTAATTACAGATGTCTTGTTACATCACAAAAGCATTATTAGACTGGTAAGATACGACGCGTTAGATATGAAACCGGTTACACTGCCTACCTACGCATAATAATTTAGAATTCTTAGAAACACTAGGTTTTCTTCAAACGCAGACATAGAGAAGGAAGGAAAGTCTAAATGGAAGGCCTATCAGTAGCATCATCATCATCGGCCTAACCTTTTCCTAGCTATGTTGGAGTAGACTTACCGGATGCAGCTGAATTCCAATATTTTACATGGATGCGAGTGCCTATCTAACCTCCACAATCCAGTTACTGGGTATCACGGTACCCCTTGGTACTTGACTTGGAAAAAATTAGGAGCATTGCATACAATTATTTAAAGTTCCTTTTCTTATAAAGGAAGAGAAATAAATACGAAATGAAGAAAAAAAAAAGTGAAGGCAGAAATAATCATCCTATAATGTTCCCACTGCTGGGACACAGGCCTCTTCTCTGTTGAAGGGAGTGGGCCATAACCCACAACGCAGTCCCAGTGCGGGTTGGTGTATGTCACATGTCTTCGATTTATTGGGTTCTAAGGACTTTTTGGCTTCCTTACGATGATTTCCTTCACCGTTTTGAGAGCAGGGCCTCAAGTCTGCTATTACAACAGTGTCAGAATGGTCTATCATTGATTTCATAATTGTTGATTTTGACAAGTTTGGTAATCTACTAATATAATGGCGTCATAATGGCGTCATTATGACTTTCCAAAGGTCAACGACTAACACTCCATTGTAAGCAATTATGAATTTAGCAGATTACGAACTTTTAGCAAAGTGACAATGCAGTGAAAATAGAATCGTGTTGGAATGACGAATTTCTAAAAAATAGCAGACTTGGGGCCCATTGGCGATGAGACAAGTTACATAGTGTCTGCCAGGGTTCGAACCCACGACCTACGACAAGTACGTAAGTTGAGGACGTTACTACCGGGCTAATTCCTCTCTCAAGTCTAGGTGGAGATATGGAAATTTAGGTATGAGCGTGGGTCAACGGCGCGGAAAGATATGTCAGCAGTGATGGGGTCCGATAGGGCCGACGCATATCAGGGTTGCTGGTTGTCCGCAAGAGTTACCCCCGGCCCTGGCACAAGCAACAGAAGGAACAAGGGTGGGTTTTACCTAGTCAGTAAAAGTCTGTCTTCTCCGGCTCCACCCAGAGCGGGAGAAGTCATTTGATGATTCCCAACCAAAAAAAATGTAGGTACCTACAATAGGAAATCAGTAGCATTCAAACTCAAACTCAAAGCATTTATTTCAATTAAACCAATTACAGGCACTTCTGAATTGTCAAAGAGTCGGTCAGTTAGTCAGAAAGTTGAAGCTAGTTGCAGCATACTAACGTGATACTAAGATACTAACTTACAGTTCCTTTTCTTGTTGTTACCTAAAACAACGAAAGAAAGGTAAATATCCGGAATGAAGTAGTTAGAGAATATAGGGCAGGAAAAAACAATTAAGTCGACTTCAAAAAGAAATTGACACAATATTATGATATAACTTTAATTTTGGAAGTTGTTGTCTTAGGAAAAGCATAATCAGTCTTAAGGCGCAGATTTCCTGAAAACGATCAAAAAGGTGGTTTTTTAAAGCTGTGTATCTCATAAACCGTAAATAGTCTTGACATGTAAAAAAAATATGATATTTTCAAGTCCTTTTCGCATACAGTGATGGAAGCCAAAACATAATTAAACATACATCACCACCAAAAAAATCTTTAAACATACCTCCTAATAATCTTTAAAAGCTGTTTATCCCTTCATTAGCAATTATAATTATAATTAAAAATATATCATGAAATGTCAAATTCCAAACTGCATCCAGTGATGGATTTCTTTTTATTAACCCCTCAAGTGTCTGAGTTTGGCTGATTTTAGACCCAAAACCCCAGCGAGTGGGGAGGGTTGGGGGTTAGTTGTGAACCCCATAGGTTCACGACTACTGATAATGATATGTTTTCCATCGGATGATGTTTTTTTACGTTTATATATACGTGATCTAAGCTTATATACGGTATATACCTATTATGTAAAGTTTTGTCCTTTTGCACACTTGGGGTGCATTTGACACGCGGGGGGGGAGGGGAGGTTAGCTGCGAACTCCATAAGTTCACAACTAATGATTTGATTGGTTTACCATCGGATGATGTTTTTTTACATTTATATATATGTGATATAAGCTTATGTACCGAACAAAAAAAGGGTTTTTCTTATGCACACATGGGGTGCATTCGACACTTGAGGGGTTAAATAGTTAATTTCTAATTTTATACGATTTTATTTACACTTTTACGATATAATTCCGGTGCGCGTGAGAATCTTCTATCTCGTGCGTCAAACTAGACGGCCATAACGCCATTTCACTTACACACCGAGCTAAACCAAGCTTGGAACCAGGGCCTCACAGCCCTCCTCTCTGTGAGAGGGAGTGGCCCGTAAGCCCGTAATATAATATCGGTGTCGTGGGATCTGTATTTTAGTTTTTTGCTGCCGACTTCCGAATTAAAGTTATTTCATAATTATTAGTAATTTCTTTGGAAGTCGATTTTTTTAAATTAAGTTGGTAGGTAGGTACCTATTGTTTTTATTTTCCTAATTTTTAGTTTTTAGTAAAAAATTGAAACATTTGTGAGTACTTTATAGTAAATAGTTTTCTTGTAAATATTGCATAGAATTTAACCAAGGTTTTGAGATGTGTTTCCTTTGACACCACACCCTAGCTCGTATCAATAAGCCAGGCCATCACACTTACATATATTAGTCTTTATCTTGAAAACTACTGAACCGATTTTGATGAAACTTGTACTATTCCCTAAGTTGAAGTAAATGTAAGCCAATTTAAAAAAAATGGTTGCAATCCAATTAATAGTTTCGGAGAAATGCCTGGACAAACATACGTACCTATACATTTTTTTTGAAAAAAACCCGACACAAATTGTAAAAAAACCTGTAAAAGAAATGAGAACATCATCGGCATAAAAGGTAGGAAAAAATACGTAAGTATTATTGAAGCTAACTCAAAAACTACCCAAGCAAACCTTATTTATACATCAATGCAAGCAAAGTTAATAAAACACGAGACCAACTTAGACGTATACCTACCCTCCCGAATAAAATAAGAATCTTATAAATCGGACGACTCTGTAAAAAAAATATACATGTCTACTTGAGAACCTCCTGATCCTCCTTTTTTTTTGTCAGTTAAAAAGCATCCATGAAACAGGAAGAACCTAGATGGCATTAACCAGGATATTCAATGCCGTTAAAAAATTCTCCCTTTTCCTTTTGCCTCATGATGCGTAAGAGCATCATCATAAGCCACTCTTGCAAATGACGTAGGTAACAAGTAATTCTAACGCAACAAAATTTGTATGCAAAACAAGCAAATATAATGTAAGTAGGTAGTACGGAATTAAAACTACCATGTCCTATACCAAAGGAGGCGCGTGAGACCTCGCACGCACTACAAGATCGTTCGAGGAAAAATGACAATGCAAAGTGGACAACATCTGTACCTATAATAAAGATGGCCTGTGCTAGTACTTTGGCAGTAGTAAGAGTAGGTAGTTGAAAGCTGCATTATCCCCTATTATGTTTGGCTTACCCCTGTAGTATCTACAGGAGAAGGTAGAAGAATGCTGTCGCGCAGTGACGGTGCTGCGGTGAGAGTTTTTTAAAGGTACGTTTTTCCACGATGGTCAACCAACCACTGATGGGCTACAGTCTTCAGAGACTCATAGATAAATCCTACTGTGCTAGGCCTATCAGCAAACTAGCCTGTGAACAAGAGAGAATATTACCCACGTGCTTTTCTACAAAAACCGCGCACAACACCGCAAAATGGTCCGTTCGTCGCAAGTTCTGACTCATTTTGTAACCAGTGGGCTTGTCCCTAGAGGTAAAGTTGTTTACTTACGTAGAGAGTGTTACGTAGTATGTAGAGTCGAGACGATTGTGATAGGTAGGTACAGTCAGCCTCAAAAAGTATAGGTAGGTACAGGGTGTGTGAAAAATCGTGGATCAAACGAAACAGGGCGATAGTTGGGGTTCAATCATCACTACAAAAGTGCTTTTATGACACTTGTCTGTCACAGCTGGATATCTCAAGAACTACTAATGCTATCAACTTGAAATTTGGAACAGTGTTAGATGACGTTTACCCAACTATTTTGCAAATAAGAAAGAAGTAAAAATATTTATATATTTTTTGTAACAGGGACTGAAAGGGAGTCTTAAAAATTAAAAGTGAGGTTACTATGGCATGTGGAGTATCATATGAAAGAACGCTGCTTGCACATTCTTAAACTATTTTTTATTTATTTTTAGGCCGCATAGTTTTCGACTTTTGATGAAAAATGTAAAAAAAATACCGTTCCCCCCCTTTTTCTCCGAATTTTGCAAAGATAAAAATCTGAAATTATTCTATGTGATAGAAGTTTATGTAAAGATTACAGAAAAAATGAAACGATGTCTCTAAATAGCACACTTTTTCAGAAATCGGAATGGAACCCTCGGTGCGTGAGTCCGACTCGCTCTTGACCGGTTTTTTTTATTTTTTTCTTAATGCAAATAATCCCAACTATAGCCCTGTTTCGTTTGATACACGACTTTTTACCCACCCTGTATATGTCGCCACTAACTAGCCTAATCAGCCTAGCCTTTTAACTAAACGGCCGGCGCCGTTGAAGTAGCCGCCTGAATGATATTCAATTAAAGGTTAGGACACGCGCGAGCCGAATTGGTTGCAGTAACCAAACTGGGGCACCCCGACCAAATGGGTTAGGTTAGAACTGTGACCAACCGAGCGAAGCGAGTGGTACCGCTACTTCCAAAGGCTAAAAAAAATCAGCTGTTCCCTACATTTATATTCGCTTATCTCATCTAGGGAACAACAGTTTTTATAATAAGTACCCCTACATCTTCTTGAGGCTGACTGTATCTACATATTTGAGCTTTGCGATTGCACTCAAGCAGGAAACTGTCGGGGAACTACACTTTTAGCGAAGAGGAAAACTTTTGACTGTACAACATTTAGTGGCTACAACAGGTTAATGCAGTTTAGGATGTTAAAATTATTCATATGACTCAAACCTACTTATAACCAACAATCTTAGAATTTGTCAGAGGAAATTGTCCTTTCATTTAAATATAATGAAATATTCACGAAAAACCTCTAGAAATGCGATGTTGCCACCGTCGCGCGATCAACGCTCTCTTTATGTATTTTTTTTATTAATAATTATGATGAAGCAAAAAAAACCGGTCAAGAGCGAGTCGGACTCGCGCACCGAGGCTTCGGTATCCGTAACATCATTTATATGTAACTTTTGTTGATGATTTCCGAAAAACTGTGCTATTTAGAGACATCGTTTTATTTTTACTGTAATGACATAAACTTCTATTATCTACTTGCATAGAATAATTTTCGATTTTTCTCTATGCAAAGTTCGGAGATAAGGGGGGCGAAAGGTATTTTTTTTTTTAATTTTTCATCAAAAGAGGAAAACTATGCTGCAAATAGCGTTCTTTCATATGATACCCCACTTCGATTTTTTAAGACCCCCTTTCAGTGCCTGTTGAAAAAAAAAACTTAGTTAGGTAGGTACTTAAATATATTTTTATCTCTTTTGTTTATTTGTAAACCGTCATCTCAAACTGTTCCAAATTTAAAGTTGATAGCATTAGTTATTCTTGAGATATCCAGCTGTGACAGACAGACAGACAGACAGAATGAGTCGAACCATAAGCATTTTGGTACGGAACCCTAAATAGAAATACGTCTCTAATATTTTTTGTCAAATTAAACGCATTGCACTTGTACAGTGCGTTTCAACTAAGAATAGGAATGACCTTGCGCCATATTGTGAAGATTTAGCAAAATAGCATCTCGTTTACACATTTGCAAAGTCAGAGACATATTTTAACAAAAACAAATTCCAAAAACAGAACTAAAATGGATAAGTATAGCACTACAAAACTTTGCAAGCCTTAGATTTCTACCTTCAGTTGACAGTTAAAGGTCATTGACTTTCCTATTCTTAGTTGAAACGCATTGTAAGTGTGATACTCAATTACACAGCTGCACGCTGGTTAACAGGAATCAAAACAAAATGACTAAAGTTCAATCGAAATTGTGGCACACGTGACTGATGGGCGTGTCATCTACCCAATACGTAAAATAAAATCCAGACGTCATGTACTTATAAAGACCTAAAACCACATGAATCAATGACTGCTAGGTCTAAAGGTGACAATAACACTAATTAGAAAGGTGACGTGTTAATTGCGTCAATGGACGATTTCCCTAACCGTACAGCCGTGGTAATACACTCAGATGCAGTATCCTACAACCTATCATATGATAGGGAAAATTCACTCTCTATCAGAATTATAATGGCAGGTACGCTATCTTTCTAAGTTAGATTTCGTGCAGATTCGTTAGATTTCGTTCGTTCGACGAATCTGCATGAAATCTAACTTAGAAAGATGTGTTGATTTTTATGGTTAAAATTGTAAATACATATGTTTTATTGTCGCGTATCATATGTTCAAGATACAACCTGACATGGACCTGCAAATTGCAATAAATCCAAAAAAAAATGAACTGCGCATCCCCCCTAACACTTAAACAGTCAACACACACATTAACTCGCGCCTCACGGCTTCAAATGGGGGTAGGCAGAAACAGAAACTACCTACAGAACGCCAGCTGCTGCGATCACACACACATTTCTAAAAAAACTAAGAGAATTTTTGTTAAAGAAAAGCTACTACTCATTAAATGAATATTTAAGTGATATACATATAAAGTCATAATTTTAGTAGTCAAAATTAAATATTATACTATACTTATTAATTATTACCAGATCTCCCAATAGATACCTATTTATATTCTATATTTTAATTTATACCTACTATTAGTTTATCTTAGAAATTACCAACCTACTGTGTAATAATTATAATTTACAAGTGCTTCCTCTCTCCTAACTCACTTATTTTGCTGTGCCCGACAGGGTCCATGTGATATAATTTTAAGTTTTACCACCTAAGTACTACATGTGGAATGCAATAAAGTATTGAGTATTGAATATTGAGTATCCTGACATACCTACCTACTGCATTTGCTTCGTTAAAAATTAAAAGAAAAATCTTAGCCCTACAGATCTAATAATATTTATCAGTTTTTTTAGATCAACATGGCGCACCGTAAATCCTCACTGATTAACGGTTTAATCCTTAATTGCCACAATGAAACCTTATCGTTAACAATGTGACTACAATAAAATTATAAGTACAACTCTGATGATTTCTGACAAACTAACCGTTTTGTGATCAGGATTATAATTATAAAGATAAAAACTTGTAACGTTTGTTAGTAAGATGCTGCAGGAAGACTGTGAATTCGAACGAAACACAAAGCATAAAATAAATTATTTCTACTATCCTTTCCTTCCAACGTCTCCACGCTTGAAAGTGGTAGTCATTAGGAGGTACGGGAGATACCTCATCATCATCTTATTCCTGTCCTTGTCCCATGTTAGGTACTTTACTTCTCCATTTTCGTATTTTTTTACAAACTTGCCGTAATCTTCAGCTACAAAGCCGACAGCTACAGCTGTTGTATTGTTCTTTAATTTTCGCCTGTAGGTATGCAAATTCTGATACTTACCATGTTCTACTTTTATTAATTAAACATTTTTAAACAATTAGACTCGGCATCAACAAACAGTACCTAATACCGAATGACAATTGAACACGGAAGCCAAAGCAACCATTTTGAGTTTGTCACACTCATTAACATGGCTTTAGAAAACTTACGTGGGTACTTGAGGATAAAGGCAAGGCGGCAGAGACTCCATATATTAGTCATTAATTTTAATGATAACTGGTCCTTGAGAACACGTTATATATCTACTTACCTCAAACAAAGATAAAGGAAAACAACTCCCTTTAACGCTCCTCAATTACGTCCTATCTTTTTAATAACAATTAAAAATAATATTGGGAATGATTACAGTCTGTCTGTGATAAATTTCAATACATTACTTATGTATGCACAATGGCAGATTGGACAGTGATCCTCAAACTAGACGTTTAGTCGGACAGTTTAGTCTTTATCTTGCAATTTTGACTAATTTGCTAAGGTAGCCCGCGAAATTCAAATTTTCTTACGATTTTAGCAATTTGCGTCTGGGTGTATGTTGATTAAAGTAAGATTCGCGACCGCAAGAAATATATATTTACAGAATTATAATCATTAGAATCAGTAATAATACTTAATCTACAAAAATAAAACCGAGTTATGGGCTTTTTAAAATGTATAGATTATTATCAGCCAATTAAGTCACTAGGAAGTTTTACGTCCGTCTTGATCAAAGCGCAAACGAGAAGTAGGTTGTAGTGGGTAGGATTGGCGCTGGCGGGCTACCGTTTTACTTTTTAAATAAGTAAGTACCTACAATATATCGATTAGTACAGAATCGACTAAAGATTGATTTTTGTAAATAAGTAAATCAAATAAATCAACAGCAACATTTCATGAAGTAGGTACTTAGTCATTCATTAGGGTTATATGAACTTAGAGAGTTGTATTGATGATTTTAATTATTATAATTCTGTATGTAATAAGTACAGATTTATTACGGTCGATTTCTTGCACTCTGTAATAGCTTCACAAAAATCGTTAATTAGCTTCATAGCCGTTCTTATGGGTAATACAAACAATCGCCTTGTTCACTTAATTATTTTTTTATGTGAAAAAACCGTCTATTTTAGGGAATATAAACTAGACAATCAAGAGTTTTATATGAAAACAAAACACTGGGTGTGAAAGCAATCACTGCTCTTATGTAATAATAATTATCGATTTTAAAATTATCTTAATGGGTCGTTAATAGCTGCGTTTATCTTACCAAATGTTTGTGAATGAACCTGACGGTGTTTTCGATGTTCGGAGACCGCATGATCTAAGCAAACTCATACGCAAATAACGGTATGTTTAATAAACGAAGCGATTATAAAAACACATGACAATGAAGTTAAAAATATGTGTGCAACTAAAGGCCTATCTTAAAACATGCGGGCAAGGTTTTTAGTAATTAAGACTCATTGCCTCCATTGTCATTATATCTGGGACAGGTTATTACAGAATTAAACAAAATTTTACATAGGTACATTGATATGAATTTATTCAATTAGTGCACACATTAAAATATAACAGCACGATTGGTCTCGTGGTGATATCATATCATTACATAGGTGTCTACCCATACTGGGGTTATGTGAACGAATTTCGGGTGCAGGTGGTAGTCGGGATATCGGGAACGGAGCCTCCGTTCCCGAAATCCCGACTAAAAGCCCTAGATCGAAGCGTGGTTTAGCTCGGTGTGTAGGTAAGTGAATTGGCGTTAGGGCAGTCTAGTTTGACGCACGATTTAAAAGACTCACGCGCACCGAAATTTAAAGGCGCTTCGTTTAACACTTCAACTTCTTATGACAAAATGCTACTCTTAAATAAATTTTTAGCTTAGATTTAAATACCTTTGATTTAAAGCAAATACTGCACATTATGGAACTATCGAAAAAGTTTCTAGTAATCAATCATGTTTCGGTTTTAGTATAGCAGTAATAGACTAGTAAAGTCAATTAACACATACAGAAAATCCAAAGGGTAGTATTTAAACGCACATCAAAAATTACCAATTTTTTGCCATCAGAATACGTAGGTACATCAAAAATACTGTTTACACATCAAAATTTGCATGTCTAAATAAATTAAACTTAACGTCAGGTCGACGAAGCCCCGCTGCGCGGGGCTCTGATTGGACCTAACCAAACCGAACCTCGGGGTGCACAATAATTATAATTTGTACAATTTTGATATTCAATTAGTTAAATACTAGCTTTTACCAGCGGCTTCGCCCGCGTGGATGTCGGAAACTATCCCACGGGAACGTGCTACCGGGAATTCCTTCCTTAGTCCTGGTCTACATTATAAAGGGAACCTCTGTGCAAAATTTCAGCTTTCTAGGTCCAAGGGTTTGGGCTGGGCGTTGATGAGTCAGTCAATCAGTCAGTCAGTCAGTCAGGACTTCTCTTTTTATTTATATAGATAGATAGATTAGGTAGTGCAATAATAAGTTTATTAGATACGCATTTTGTTATTTTTGATGAACAGTTAGTTTTTAGGGTTCCGTACCAAAATGGTAAAAAAGGAACCCTTATGGTGTGACTTAGTCTGTCTGTCTGTCTGTCTGTCTGTCTGTCACAGCTGGATATCTCAAGAACTACTAATGCTATCAACATGAAATTTGGAACTGTTTTAGATGACGTTTACCCAACTATTTTGCAAATAAGAAAGAAATAGAAATATTTATATTTTTTTTTGCAATATTGACTGAAAGGGGGTTTTCAAATATTCAAAGTGGGGCTACTAGGTCATGTGGGGTATCATATGAAAGAGCACTGTTTGCACATTCTCAAACATATTTTTTCTTTTTTTAGGCCCCATAGTTTTCGTCTTTTGATGAAAAATGTAAAAAAAAATACCGTCCCCCCCCCCCCCTTATCTCCGAAGTTTGCAAAGCGAAAAATCAGAAATTATTCTATATGATAGAAGTTTATGTAAAGATTACAGCAAAAATAAAACGATATCTCTAAATAGCACAATTTTTCATAAATCGGAACGGAACCCTCGGTGCGCGAGTCCGACTCGCTCTTGACCGGTTTTTTTTATATCAATCAATCTGCCTTTAAAGCCTTTTCCGAACTATGTTGGGGTCGGCTATCGGATATATATTATAGGCACGTTTGTACCCAATATTTTTGTTGTGACTGGACAAAAATTGATGTAGGTATAAATAAAGACTATTATTTGTACAAGTATTGATATTCAATTAGTTAAATAATAGTGCAATCATTGATTTGGTGTACCTACATGTACCTAGATTATTAGCTGTAAAGTACTCACCTATTTGATGTAAGAATATTTTTCTGATTAATAATTTCCCAAATCCAAATGATTAAAATAAACTTACATTTGATTTAAAATGAATTTAAAAAAAGAAACAAAATTATCTTGGTTAATGTTTTAATATAATATACTTGCTGACTTTCAGATGGGGATGGGACCTAGTATACAGCCATTAGTAAGCTACTCGTAATTTTCCTATGACTATACTTGGATAGATGGATTTACTTACAAAAGAGCGGAGATTTATTGATTACAAATTCGGCCTAATACGACGCTATTTCCTTACAATTTAGAAACAAAAAAAATGTAACAAAAAGACCTATAGGATAGGAGGTACTTCATGTAGGTACTTACGTCTAAATAATAGTAACAATTAACTAGGTATTTAATTCAATAGGTATAAAATCGTCATGCATCATAAACTTTATAGCTCGGCGGCTGGTTATCATAGCCGAGTTTCCGGAGATCCTTTGACAACATGGACAAGGAAACTGTTACTGTCCCGTAAGATTCTGTCCTCAGCACTGGAAACAAGAATATAAGTACTTTTTAATAGCCATGCTAACGCTAAGGGTGTGGAAGACAAATAGGGGAATTTCTGCCCGCATTTGAAAATTTAATTAAAAATAAGGTGCAGCGCAGACGATAGACTAGATAGATAGTCTGTGAAAATAGAACCTAAGCAATTATACGCAGTAACGCACACGACGCGCAAAAACTCCAGCGCACAAAATATCCGTGTCATTCTGGCAGATCGCGCCGCGCCGCGCCACACAAAAGTCTGGAGATATGGAACATTTTAAAATTTCGTATGCTCACATTTACAATCAGCTGAGGCAGAATTTTTTTGACCTCATCTGACCTACCTCATCTGACTAAAAATGAATAGGAAATTTCAAAATGTTCCCTAACTTATGATTTTTCTCAATGAGGGCGCCGGTTGGCGGCACTACTCGCCTTAAGTAAAAAACTTACAGTAATTATCCTTCCCACTTGCCAGCATTTTAGGGTCTGCCAACTCAGGGTATCTACCAGTTATCCAGGCCATCCATTCGCCCGACAAGGTGGCAGCTTGTGGCCGTACGAGGGGGGCTGAGGCCAGACTTGGGCCAGCGGTGGGCGGCATTAGGAACAAAGAATAGCCTCTTAGGGCATCACCGCTGATGGTGTTCTGTGCTCTCACTGTTATTATTATTTGTGGCCCTGTAAAATTAATTGAAAACTATTAAGATTGCGTGTATAACGTAGAAACTTTTACCACAAAAGTCATCTTGATGAAAATTATACTTACAACCAGAGACATTAGTACTGCTGAATACCATTTCTAAGGGTAAATTCAAGACTACTCGTTCAGGGTCAACACCACACCGTGCCATTTGACTCGTGCCTGATGTAAGACCCGAAACAGGCTCCCAATCAGGTCCCCATACGGTTTCATAGTGTACATACAGTTGATCATCAAATACGCCACCAGGAAAGGTCACATATTCAATCTGACCCGTAAATGACACTAAAAACTTCGTGATCTCACTATCTTTCATTGAATTTAGACCACGATAAACTTGAATACGATCTTACTCACTGTGCTCCTGTGCTCTGTGGATATCACAATGAAAACAAAACAATCGTTGCTATAGCAACGCGTTAATGTTGCCATTATACAAAAATAAAAGTGACTTATTCTTATAGGATCAATTCATTAACTTCTTATGGAAATCCTTCATAAATAATAACTAATCCATCTCCAAGTACACCCGTATCATTTATTTGCTTATGTTTTGCAATTATAATAAAGTTTCAACTACCATGTTTTTTTTCCCTGCACGCGGTGTTTTTTGTGCACCAAAGACAAAAGAAAACATGCTTCCGTTCTACTGTTTTACCGACTTATTTTTGATGTTTTGCCACAAGATGGCGTTGTATGTGCTTTCAAAAACCTAATCGGCCACCATTGTGAAGGCGAATCTATTGAATACTTTGAAGATTTTTACGTTTTCTGTGATAATTATCGGCGAAATATAAAGTTTTATTCGGTAAGATACAGTGTCCAGTATTCCGGCAACCGAATTCAAACTACAATTTGTGCTAGAAGTGCTTAATTTCAAAACCTAAATGCGTTCAAAATGTCACGCGAAGTGAGCATCAAATTTGTGAATACCATACCATGCACTAAATAATCTTAAGTTTTCTTTGGAATAAGTGTTTGCTATCGGTGGAAGTGAGTTGTTTCGCGCCCAGAGTACATGTGGCACGCTATGGATAGTTAAAAATTTAATGTGCGCTGATGAAAACGTTTCAGAAGTATCTGTACACGTCGTAAGGGAGCGCAGTTACGCGGGCGAAGGCTTCAAACTTGCCGGCATCATTATGGTGGACTGAGGGAGTGTTTGTTGACGGACTGGTGTTGAATACGTGTAGTAAACAGTGCCGCGATAGTGCCGCGCAGCATGTCGGGCGGCTCGCAGCACAACCCCAATGGGCGACAGTCGCAGCTGGGCTCGGGATGGAGCCCCCTGCAGGTGGTGCTTTTTATTCACGTATTGTTGATCACTAACTAACCTATATGAATTTCGTAACATCCTGTCGGAAGTGTTTCATTTGCATGCTATTTACACGAATCTTACATTTAATGTTAATGTAAGCAGGTTTTACTTAGGAAAACTCATTTATCGTTTAAAATGGTAATATCCTTTGTGTGGTTAGTTGCCCCTGAGTTGTATGAGTGTGTGCTAATCACATACCAATCAGCTGTTTTCATTGACACACTTGGTTAGATGACACATTTTAATGGCATTCTTGGTATCAAAGTGATATACCACAGATGTCAATTTGTTGTTATTTACAGTACCTGCCTATTTACTCAGAGCATATAGTAAATAAAATAGTTTAGTATGCAAAGTAGAGACTGCATCACCAATTTTGTTGAGATACTTGCTTCTGTGGCATTCATACTTTCTGTGATTGTCACCGACAATGAAGACATAAATTAACATAAAATATTGTATGAATTTACCATATTAAACCAACTACGAAAAGGAAAAACTATTAAATTGATTTAGACATTCTAGAAATTTATTTCAGTCCAGTTACCGAAGTGTGCCACTACCGATTTAACTATTTAAAATTAATGACAAGCAATCAAAATCAGTCATAATCATGATTATTATTGGACACTTATTTATTTAGGTAATGCAAAAGTAAAAACCAATTACCATTTGACTGTTGGATTGGCCAATTTGCTTTTTACAGCATGCATAATTTTAAAATCTAGTTGTAATCCTATTATTATACCTAACAAAATTCATATTTGCTAGGTTTATTTTATCTATTTCTTGATTATGTATTCTTATCTGTTAATCCACTCTGGTGCTTTTTAGCAATTTTAGAATTACTCTGTTTTCTAAACTTTAGTTAGATTTAAAACCAGAAACTGATAAGAATACAAGTATCATTGTAGTGTACTTAAAAATGATTTTGTAAATAGGTTAAAAAAAAATTTCATTGTGTTTACTAGCACTGTCTTTCTATTGTTACATTCAATCTTTTGCAAACCACTGCTAAACATAAAATCTCCGCCCCTAAGACGACCCACTAACCAAAAACTGGTCAAGAGCGAGTTGGACTCAGGCACCGAAGGTTCAGTTCCAATTTCTGAAAATGTGTGCTATCTTTACTTAAACTTCTATCACATAGAATAATTTGAGATTTTTATCTTTGCAATCTTTGGAGATAAGAGGGGGGGAACGGTATTTTTTTTTACATTTTTCATCAAAAGTCGAAAACTATGCAGCCTAAAAAAAAAATTCTTGAGAATGTGCAAAGAGCGCTCTTTCATATGATACCCCACATGCCCTAGTAGCCCCACTTTGAATTTTTAAGACCCCATTTCAGTCCCTGTTACAAAAAATATATAAAAAATATTTTTACTTCTTTCTTATTTGCAACATAGTTGGGTAAACGTCATCTAAAACTGTTCCAAATTTCAAGTTGATAGCATTAGTAGTTCTTGAGATATCCAGCTGTGACAGACAGACAGACTGAGTCACACCGTAAGGGTTCCTTTTTTACCATTTTGGTACGGAACCCTAAAAATGGCATTCTGGAACCTAGGGCGAGGAGCCTAGAACCTTGCAGAAAATATTTTTTTCCTGTATATCAAACAATATTAAAATACCCTTTTTATAAACTTTTTAACCATTAATTTATAAGAAAAAGAGAGTGTAATTCAATGCCACACCATGTTTACCTTAACTTTTACTTTTTAAGAAGAAAAACTCGAGTTTCCTATAAGGAAAATTTCTACTGTTACTAACATTGTTTCTGGACTTTGTAAGTTACTGTTGTTCCTAATCTTTTCAAGTAAGAATACCCCTTTCTTTTCTTTGTGAATTAAAATAAAACAGCAATAATTATGGTCATTCCAATAGTAGCTGATTTATCAATAAGATAAAGTTTTTCTTTTATAAGTATTTATTTTAAGCTGTTTGAAGGTCATACTTGGTTGGTAAGTCAATGTCAATACAAAAAGGCAATGTTAAACAAGGAATCCATACATCATTTTGGGTCACAGTTTTCTAAAATTTTCAACTTCTTCCAATTCATGCAGCTTCTTCTTTAGAATTAGGTAACATTGCTCGAAACAACCTTGATTTTTTTCACCCCGTGGAAGAAAGAGGGAAAAAAAAATACAGGATGTTATTCCATATTTTCTTGTTGTAAAATCTACCATCCACCATCCATTAGTCACTGTATAAAACAGCTGATGTAAAGCAACCAGCCAACTGTACATTTTCATGCATATTTATTATCTGTATCATAATTATTAATGTTCTAACCATTTGAATGATTTCAGACTTGCTTATCATTGTGGTTTTGGCAGGCAGCAATCAATCAAAGTTTATTTGCCACACATTTATTCTAATAAAACTAAAACTGTACTGGATTGCTCTAGAAATGTCTAGCCTAATTCAATTTAGAATTAGCTCACAGGTCTTTATTTTGGTTTCTTCTCTGTTTACTGAATTTTCAGATCAATTTTCACTAGGTTTATGATTTTATCGCACTCTCTATTCAATGAGAATAGAGAGTGCGATAAAATCATAAAACTAGCTCATATAACTGACTGTTATTGCAGTTCAAGGGTTTGTTTTTTTCAGCTTTTATACTTTAGACTATAATTTTTCGGTGAATGAAATTCTAAAAATAAAACTATAAAATTAGATTGAATTGTGGCATTGACTTTTGGTCATGATTTCACTAGCAGCTGTTTTAATAAATCTTAGTGCCTTATTCTCGTAGGCAAACTGACAGCAATAACTCTATGTGGTACAATAAAACATGTTGAAACCCATAGATATAATATGGTTAAACCACAAAAGTATACAACGTGTAACGTTAAATGCGCAAAACCTTAAGAGGTCATTGTACTCATCATTATGAATAACTTTTAATAAGAGACCAAACCTGAAATCGCGAAAAAAAAATCTACTGTTTAAAATCTACATTTTGACGAATTATGCGAACATAAATGTACTGAACAGCTGATTTTTTTTTCGGGATTTCAGGTTTGGTCCCATAGTAAAAGTTGTTCATAATGATAATTCCCTAAAAGGTTTTGCGCATTTAACGTCACACGTTGTATAAGCTAAAACGATACGCAACATTAAACGCTGTCCACGAGGCACGATGGTGCGACCCCTAAGTGACCCCTGAGGAACGTCGCCGATGACCCGAAGTTGGGTTAAGTGGCTACCGAAATCCGGACACCAATTCGATAGCCGATACCTTGATAGACTTGTAATAACGAGCAAAATAACTTGGTAGAACTAATCAGGGGTTTAATTTCCAAAATAACTTGCATACTTTAAAAAAAATCAGTAGGTACCTAGTAAATCATGATATAGCTATAAATACGGTAGGTAGGTAGGTATTTATAGTACCTATTATACAAATGAAAAAAAAAACAGTTTTCCATCCAATTAATTTTGTACAGCAAAAAATAATTTTGGGACCAAGACAGCAGGATTGTACGCAGTCTTGAAGCCATCGTATAGGTCATCATTAAAAGCCAGATGCAGGCAATATAAGGTGTAGATAGACAAACTGACATCACGATGACGCACCGTATCGCGACGACGATTAAGTCCTATCAGGGTCGTCGTACTCATAAACCTATTTGACGGTATTTTTATCGTCATCACATCACTGAAAATAGTTTTTTTGGTATAACCTAGGTTTTACCCCCAGTTTTCCTGCAAACCTATTCAATGTAAACATTTGACGGATTTAGCCAGAAACCAGGGTATCTACCGTTATTTTAGCTAAATTTTTTCCTCGGCTGCATGTATGCACATTATACAATCCATATTTTTACACTCGTACTTACTTGGTATTTTTTTGTGAATGGCATCTCGCAGTTCAACCTAGGAGGTTGTCGGCTGCTTAACCAGACTCCTGTGGATGCCTCAATAAATTAAGGCCCCCAGTCAGGGCATAACACATTTTATTTATGTGGATTTTATATCTGAAAACAAAAGATTTCATTTCATAAAGTACTCCCTAAGGGCACCCCCTGTGGGGTACGGGGTCGGGCCTCGGCTTAGAGAGTCCCTGGAAGGAGGACAGCAGGGGACAGGCTGGATAGGACTATTTAGGTACTCAGTACAATACCCGGCACTAATATACAATCTAGTTTGAGCCCAGGTACACGGGCGATTTATAACGCTACAATTTTTTATCGTGCACTAGTTTTACAGCTCTCGATGATGAGCCGAGCATTGACAATCCAACAGAGCGCGTCCCAGCGCTGAGCATTGCGTTGAAAATACAGTGCGCGGTAAAAACGAGGGTTTAAGTCTGGTCTGCATTGGTTTGCTTGATGACTTATACCAGCTTTCTGATGGCGGCTGTACACGCTTGTGTCGTGTCGTGCCTCGACACGCTTCCGAGAGCGAGGAGGGCCGAGAGACGCGACGAGGGCACCATATACACACTCGTACTCAGCCAGTCTCGTGGTGTTTCGACGAGCGTGTACAGCCGCTATGTATGACGGTTTCTTTCTAAAGCTCGCTGTGTCATTATCACCCAGGTAAGCAAGTTGATTTCGTATAATAACACATCACGCCAATCAGTTACAGGTGGCGAACCTACTGGCGCGCGCGCCTCAAGCTCACATGGCCTCGGACCGAGGCGTGACGTGGCACACACCCACTCCTCCGCCACATCTCTACCACGTCCCGGTGCCTTCGCCCCCTGACCCTCTTCAGGTACACATTTTTTTTAAACACCATTTTGGCTTGCTTTGGGGCTGAAATGAACTTGCGCTTTACAAAGATGTGAACACTGAAACTTAGATTTCCTAAGGCTGTTGTGGCATTCATGAAAACGACGGGACCGGTAAATTTTACGGTGTCAAAAAGCACTGTGTTAGAACGATTGTTATTGCTACCGATATGTTTAAGGCGATACCAAAATAAATAAGGGGATTTTTTGTAATCATTTATTTCACTATTGCAGCATGTATGGATTTATTTTTTGGATATATTATGTCTAATGACTATTTGATTAATTCTCTGACTGAAGGAAAATACAATAGAATTTAATTCCGAAAAGACCTCTACTTTTTTATGATTTTTTCTGTAATTCTAAAATCCTAAGTAATTTCTTTGCAAAATTGCATTCGAAATGTGCGTATTTGCTAATAAAAAACTCTGGCTGAAAATATTTTTGATAGATAACTTAATTTATTTTTGAAAATTTTTTATTTGATTTGGCGCTTTTATTTTGGGTCCAGCGCATTGTTGCGCTCTCTTTTTTTCGCATGTGGAATTAATTGACTCTGTCACTTTCTTATTCCCGCCCAGTTCGCTTTTTACATATTGATCACTTTAATAAGTTTATTTGTTCACGTAATCAGGTTTTAAGAAATACATTTTAGAGGCCTTCTTTTAAGTATGGAGATATTCTACCTGAAACAGAAGACCTCACTCTTCCATGTCTATGTGTACACAAACAAAGCCTCTTAATGACATATGTGACAGCATCTCTGACTTAGGAAACCCAAGCTTAAACACTTTTCAGAGTTGAAGTTACTGTCGTGCTGATTATTCTCTTAAAAACTTAAAATGCGTGTTGATGCATTTTCAAACTTATATCAAAAACGATAAGATTGATTGTTTATTTGCACCGGTATGAGGCTGAGCTTCACCAGATCTTCTCTGGCTAAGGTGGCTGCTTACACGTTTGAGCAGACACGGAAAACGCGTCTTCATTTCTTGACTTGTGCTGTGTTAATATTAGAATCTCTAGCTTTTCGTGCCGAAATGTGGCTGTCGTGCCCAAACGTGTCTTTAGCACTTGAACGTAAGTATGTCCTGTGGTAGATATACGACCATGTAATATTTCCATCACATTTGAATCTCTCTACTAACTTTAGCGTTCAAAATGTAGGTATATTTTAAATTAATATAGCTCACACAAAACATCGAACTACCCAATCATTTTATATACAAATATGTTTGCTTCTAGTCAAATGACTAAGACTAAGGCCATTGGCATATTTATTTATTTATATACATTTATCTGTGTCTTATATCTTACGACGCAAATATATACCAATGGCCATTGCCCGACTTTGGCGTTCTTTTCCTTCCTACTACTTCACCAAAAAAAACCTAGACAAATGTCAATCGACCAAAAACATTATTTGCCTAGTTAAAATGGGCGATGATAGGAAAAACCTTCGCCATGTCAGGAGATATTTTTTTGTGAAGGTTGATTTATGACAACTCTCTATCTAGCTAATAACATGTCATTAATAAATTACAAGTTATAAATTACTAGCTTTTGCCAGCGGCTTCGCCCGCGTGGATGTTGGGAATTATACCACGGGAACCGTACATTTTTCCGAGATAAAAAGTAGCCTATGTGCTATTCCAGACTATAATCTATCTCTGTACCAAACTTCATCCAGATCCGTTCAGCCGTTCTGGCGTGATTGAGTAACAAACATCCATTCATTAACCAGATGTACATGTTCATACGTCAGAGTAAGATAACAATAAATAGCATGCACACAGCTCATGCAGAACAGGGGGCTCTTTTCCTTCCTACTACTCCACCAAAAAAACTCCATCTAGGCAAATGTCAGTCGACCAAAAATATTATTTTCCTAGTTAAAATGGACGATGATAGAAAAAAGTAAATTATTTGCATCTCCTTTTGGTAGAGTAGTAGGTACTGTGAGGGCTCGAACCTCACAGCGGGAGGCTAACTACTTTATAATAAAAAGACAGTAGTGCATAGAAGAAATGGGGCTGAAGCCCGCTATATTAATATAAGAATCAAATTATAATACACTCCCTAGGTCCTACGCGGAGCCCTAGCTATCTGCTATCTGACAATCCTTATAAAACGCTTTTTATAAGGATTGTCAGATAGCAGATAGCTACCATCACTTTTTATAAGAATATTCGATGTTTGAATGATCGGAATGTCAGCCAATTATCCATACTTTGGCTTGTACATAGTAAAACCTCTACAGTACCTACGTGATGGTATGCTTAAACTCACCATCCTAAGCATAATAAATTTTAAAGTGAGTTTGTTTGTTTGTAACGCTTTCACATTAAAACGGCTGAACGGATTTGGATGAAATTTGGCACACGGGTAGAAGACCTGGAAAAGGACATGGCCTACTTTTTATCGACTTACCACTCTGTCGGAAGCTTGTAATTTTATAAATATTTAAGTAATTATGGGTCTTCGAAATTTTAAGTTAAATAAGCAGCGACATGTTAATATAGTTAATACCGACGACAAACACATCTGTTTGTCGGAATTCCAATTAATTTATTGAAAAAGCTGCACAGCCATGCTATGCTAACATACAAAAAAACCGGCCAAGTGCGTGTCGGACCACGCACAGTGAAGGGTTCCGTAGTTTGGATGAATTTATCCCTAAAACAAACTTAACATTGTAGTTGAAAAACATGTTCTCCCATACATCGTAATTATATACGTCACGGTCAACTTAAAAAGCAAACATCATAACATAACACCACGCCTGTAACCCCTGAAGGTTTAAGCAGAGGTGTACCTGTAGTACACACAACAACATTTCTCCAGTTATGTTTAAGTCCCATGTAATGGGGTCGAGCCTATTGCCATCAACCGGGCACTAATCCAGACTGCGGGCTGCTACTGAGAAATGCAACTGTTGTACATCCACCCTTAACAAATGTCATGTAAGGCCGCAATACTGTTAAAGGTGCGACGGTACATGTAAATATATGACAAGTTACAGGAACCTACTAAGACCTACAAGCCTTACGGTCCCTACGACCCTAAGCCCATAAGCCCTAACCTATCATATACCTAATATGTGATAAATAAATATATAAATAAATTCAGGATGTCTGCACTATGCGACCTAAGGTACACTCACTGCCAGTCCCGCAGACTCACGAGACTGATCAGAGATAGCTAAAGGTGTATTGGCCATAGTGAGGGGTTACCGCTTATATACTACTTTTACCTAACACACACTATTGTAGAAAATCTTTGTGTTTCATGCGCAACCAAATCACTATTTTTATCTGGGCCGCGTGCTGATTCAATGTCCAAAGGTAGCATTGAACAACTGTGAACAAAAAATCCAAAGACGTCGTAAAAGAGCTATCAAACTTCGTGAAGCTTCATTTTAACTTAAACGCACTGATCATGATTGTATTGGTATTTGGTGATGTCCTCCAAAAAAGGTCGATGCGTAGTAGTCGAAATTGGGGCACATGTGTAACCACATGTAAGAACGTGGACGATTAACGATTGTAAGCAAAATCGGTCCGTGTGGTGGTCCCACTACCTCTCGCAGAGGCCTGAATCCCAACATCAGCAGTGGGAACATTATAATGTCGTTAACTAACAGGTAGGGTGTGAAAGGGTCGGTGAAGATTGCAAGTTGTCAAGCTAGTACACATTGAGGGGCTCGTGGCTAAGTAATAATAGCTGCACGGGTCGATCGATCAGGTTAAGCTACGTTTGCCGCGGCTAGTCCGTGGATTCGGACCATCGATGATTATGGAAACCCCTTCGTGCTTCGAAAAACTCGTTAAGCCGTTAGGCCCGGCTGTCATTTGTAGATCTGACGGTTAGTCAGAAACCGGAAAGTCTAACAACCAGTCCAAGTCCAGTTGGATCGAGTTATCCAATAACTGGGTTGTGTAGATCAGATATGCAGTAGCTCCATGTTTTCATGTAAGTACTGGTATTCAGCTGCATCCGGTTAGTCTGGAAGCCGACCCCAATATTTAGGAACAGGCTAGGCAGATGATGATGAAGCTAGTCCATACTCAGCGTGATTTTAGGCGGCATGTTCTATAGACAAACCCACTTTTGCTATCGGAAGTGGGGCTCATTTTAATAGCATCGCTCCAACTTCTGCCTACTCTACTACAATATGTCGTTAAAAACATCTGGGCCCGTATTATTTGTTGTTTATAGCAATTGCAATATGACGTCTGAAAACATAGATAGAATACTCTTTATTATGCACACCATAAAAATTACAGATATAAATGTTGAAATTTTACATAGGGTGACACAATGGGCGGTCTTATCGCTAAAAGCGATATTTTACAGACAACCTTAAAAAACCAAACATAATCTATACTAATGTTTTAAAGAAGTAAAATTGTTTGTTTGTGTTAGGTTAGTTAGTAGCTAGTTATAGATATGGTTAAGCGACCTGCGTGTCGCGCGTACGCTTCTAAGTTGAGTGCGATTAAACAGCTTGTTACCGAAGGCCGTGTCTTATTTAACAGTGGCGACGAGTTACGGTTACCCACACACGCTCAGAAAAAAAGATGTCGAATTTTATCGGATCTGTTCCTACTTTTGAGCTCGGCCAGGACTGGAACATCTTTAAAGAAAGGCTTTCTCAATGGTTGACAGCAAATACGTTGTTAATAAAAGCAGAAGGAAAGGAAGATGACCGGCGAAAGGCGGTACTTGTAAGCGCCCTCAACAATGATGCGTATAAGTTGGTACGCGAGTTGATTGCTCCAAATACAGTTGAGGAGATATCTTACAAAGAGTTAACTACGGAGTTAGATAAGCACTTCGTACCAAAGAAGTCAGTGTTAGCTGAAAGATATTTATTTCATACGGCGGCGCAGGACGCAGGCGAAGATTTGACGCAGTGGGCGGCCCGGGTGCGGCGCCTGGCAGTGGACTGCAAGTTCGGAACAGCCATGGATGAAATGTTGCGGGATCGGTTCATCATTGGGATGCTGCCGGGTCCGGAACGGGACAAATTGTTCATGGACGAGAAAGTTTCGATTACATTGCCCAAGGCGTTGGAAATTGCAGTGGCTGTAAATAGTGCAAAACGGGCAGCGCGACAGTCATCATCAGCAGCGACCAGCACGGACGTGTTCAAGATAGCGGCAGGACCATCAAAATCGTCGACAAAGTGTAGTGTGTGCGGCTATAACAATCATACAGCGGACAAGTGTCGTTTTTCTACGTATAAATGTAAAAAAATGCGGAATGAAAGGTCATTTAAAAAAAATGTGTAACAAAAAAAGTGGACAAGTTAATTGCCTACAACCGTCGAATGACGATAGTGATGACGACGCCGACGGTAAGAATATTCTAATTTGTAATATACGAAGTTTCCGCGGCGAGCCTATGACGCTGTCTGTCGACGTAAACGGCCAAATGATATCTTTCGAAGTAGACAGTGGGTCCTGTGCTACTGCCATTCCCCTGAATACATACCAGAAATATTTTAAAGACGTGTTATTAGAGCATCCTAAGTCGGTGTTAAAAGCATACTCGGGTGAGAAATTAGACGTAGTAGGAGTAATGAAGGTTCCGATTACGTATGTGCGAGAAAAAAATATTATTGAAATATATGTCATAAAAGGGGCCGGGCACTGCGTGCCTACAATAGAAAATAATTCTTCTGTTCTTGGTAGTGGATACTTATCAATGTGTAAACATTTATTTAATGACACGGAAAAATCAGCACACAAACGAATCTCACCGTCTTTTTTTAGTATTGGAACTATTGGGCTCGCAAATTCTGAATGTTCGACAGGAATTAATACACCGTTTTCAACCAGTCTATTCAATTCCTTCTCCACCTTACCTTTTAATGAAAAAGGAACCGTTCTAGCCCGAAAAAAACTTGGTTTACTGTCCGGTTTCAAGGACAGTTTTATTTTGTGTTTGTTAAATTTACCTAAAGTATTGGAAAACAGTGTAGGATATTTGTTTTGATAGTAGTCAAGTTCCGTTAACTCTAAACAATGATTAACCCTCGATAACTGTAATTTAAATAACGATAAAAAATTTCGACCTAACAATGCTGGGCCGGCCCCTTTTATGACATATATTTCAATAATATTTTTTTCTCGCACATACGTAATCGGAACCTTCATTACTCCTACTACGTCTAATTTCTCACCCGAGTATGCTTTTAACACCGACTTAGGATGCTCTAATAACACGTCGTTTAAAGATTTCTGCCGTTTAAATGGAATTAAACACATTACTTCGCCAACTTATTCGCCATCTAGTAATGGACAAGCAGAAATATACGTAAAAATAATCAAAAAATTCCTAAAAGGGTTAGCAGCACAGGGCACACCCAAAAACAAAATTAAGGCACACCTATCAGAATTTTTATTTAGGTATAGGAACACGAAACACACGACGACAGACAGCTCGCCGGCCGAATTAATGCTCGGACGTAAATTGCGTTGCAGGTTTGATCTATTAGACACCACTGAGGAGGTGTCAGCGTCGTCCTCATTATTGTCACAAGACTTACAAACAAAAGTGCGCAAGAAACAGTCTATACAGGCCAAATATTATAAAGGCAGCAGAAACATTGACTTAGGAATAAATGATACAGTACTAGTAAAAGGTAGCTACAATAACAAATGGATACGGGGAACAGTTCTAAATAAAATTGGCAAAAGCCTATACGACGTGTATATACCGGAGAAAAACATTACAATTAAAAAACACAAAAACCAATTATATAAATTAAAAACACACGAGGCACAGCAAGACAACAACATGGATTGGACACTCGCTGACTACGGGACAGACGGAGAACAACAAATGCCACAAGGTGCTCAGTCTTCCGATCAGCAACGCCAAGACTCACCGGGGGAAGAGGAAGAGTGGAGCGAGGCAAGCTCAGACCTCCGAGAAGTAGTCAGGGAGCCAGCAGCTGAGCCAGCCGTTGAACAAGTTCCTAAAGAAGCTGGTTCCAAGCCAAATCACCGAACGGATACGGAAGTTCATCCAAAATTAAGGAATATTGCTCGAGCCAATTACCGGAAATTCTTTTAGTTATATAACGGTGTAGTTAAGAATTTATGGTGGAGGGATGTTAGGTTAGTTAGTAGCTAGTTATAGATATGGTTAAGCGACCTGCGTGTCGCGCGTACGCTTCTAAGTTGAGTGCGATTAAACAGCTTGTTACCGAAGGCCGTGTCTTATTTAACAGTTTGTAAGCTTGTATGTAGGGGGTAATCTCTGGAACTAAAAGTTGGATTTGAAAAATATTGCAATTGATAGCCCAATTCTTGAGGAAGGTTATATATAGGCTGTTTAAAATCACGCTAGGCCCTAGCCTATTTTTCAAATCCAACTTTTAGTTTCAGAGATTAGCGCGTTCAAAAAAACAAAAAAAACTCTTCAGCTTCATTATTAGTATTAGTAGCTTCACGCAGATAAAGCCATGGTGTCTTCGTAGGAGATGGCGCACAGACTCCTCCGATGTTTTTCTTCGAAGTATGCACTCCCGTGCCGTTTTGTGGAAATAAACTACTACAAATAAATAAGTATTAGTATAGATATTCTAAAATCTTAGCAAGTTAGTTGGAGTCAGAAGACATGAAGTTATAATCTGCTCTGTACTTGCACAAATTAAGCGTTTTCCTTATTAGAAACTGATAACTAGTGTAAACATAGATAATTATTAATTGTTTTTAAAGGGCACATCATATACTTACCTACATAATTGACCGTATTTCCCTATAGGCGTTTTGTTACGATATATCAGATCTCATTCGATTTTATTACTGTGAAAATCATAAATTATCGATAATTTTCACGGTTTTATTTAATAATCTATGTTTAATATTAGTAAAAATACAAGTTATAAAACTATGTTTACTTATGTCTAGGGGGGAACTGCACCCATTACCTGCGCCTGGTAACAGTAGGTAACGTTACCGTTAGATAAGGTATACAACCATTAGGCTAACTTCACACACAGTTTTTACATTCTCTCTGCGATAAGAAAACAATTAGACTATCGATACTTTTCCGCTTAATTTAAATATTTTACTGAAGAATCGAAGCAAGGGAGAGCAATATTGAAACAAATAGTTTTTGTACCGCATTACTTTAATTTAGACTTTCTTCCTGTTGATAGAATAAGAAATAAGTACACATAAGAAGTCTGAAAGTGGCACCGGTAACTGAAAAGTTGTGTGGGAATCGGTTGTCATGGTATGGGCATGTGATGCGGAGGAATGAGGAAAATGTCGTGAGGAAAGTTTTGAGTATGAATGTGGATGGCTGTAGGAATAGGTGAAGACCAAAGAAACGGTGCGGTGGATGGACTGTGTGAAAAATTATATGGCTAGAAAGCGGGTGACTACCGAGATGACGAATAATAGAGAGGTATGGAAGAGTAAGACATGTTGAGGTCGGCCCCTAAATAAATTGGGAGAAGGGCAGGAGACTGAGGTCGACTTTCTTTCCATTCACACTACCTACACTATACAGGACATTTTTTTAAGCAGTGCGCAAATTTTCACAGAGTGTTCTACCCGTGAATATGAACAACTTTCACTATGGGACTAACTGTGAAATCGCGAAAAAAATCAGCTGTTCAGTACATTTTATCTACACGAAACTCGTCAAAATGTAGGGAGCAGCTGATTTTTTTTTCGCGATTTCAGGTTTGGTCCCATAGTAAAAGTTGTTCATATTCATGAGTAGAACACCATGTGAAAATTTGCGCACTGCTTAAAAAAATATCAAGAATTTTCCAAGTGGGTGTGAATGGCCAAGCCTAGCGGGAAGGCTCAGTTCAGCCGCCTACGCCGTCAGGAAAGTAAGACAATACACTGACGTTGATACAGCTCGGTTAGTCTATTTTAGTTATTTCCATAGCGTTATGTCCTACGGTATTCTGCTATGGGGCAAAGCGGCTGATATTCAAAATATTTTTGTTCTTCAAAAACGAGCTGTTCGAGCAATTTACCAGCTAGGAGCTAGAGTTTCTCTGAGAGAATTTTTTAAGGATATTGGTATTCTCACGGTGGCATCACAGTTCATCTTCGCCAACATCTTATACATTAGGCAAAATATACATTTGTACAGTAAAAACAGTGATATTCACAATATTAACACCAGAAATAAGGACAAATTACGTGCTCCATTTCATCGGCTTCATAAGGTTCATAATTCATTTGTTGGTCTTGGTATAGCTTTTTATAACAAGCTACCTTCTTCTTTGCTAGATTTGCCTTTTAATGCGTTTAAAATTAAAGTTAAATCCAATCTTTGTTCAAAGGCATACTATTCTATCAACGATTACTTAAACAATAAGAATAGTTGGTCGCTGTGATTAACTCAAGACAATGTTTATGTTATGTTCTTTCTCCAGGATCAGCTTACATAATGACAGGTTACATGAGTTAAGTACTAAAATTGTTTATTTTATTTGACAAAAATATAATTTAATGTATTGTGTTGCGTAAATTATTTTGCATAGGTACTATTGTATAGAATCTAGTTCTTCTAACTGAACAGACAGCTGTGCTGCTGGGGAGTTTGTTCCGCTACTTCTTCTTCCCAGCTAAAGCACTAGGAAGTGGTGAAGGGCGGGCGTTTTGTGGGGACTGTCTTACTGTAATTTTGACGTTCAAAAAGTGCTGATTCTCAGCCTAATTTGAATAAAGGACTTTTGATTTGATTGATTGATTGATTGGCCAAATCAGAAACTTTGAGGAATAGCGAAAGTACTCAAGGGAGTCCCGGGCTCGATTTTGATGTAAACTAAAACTGCATCATAGGATTTTTGAAAAATCAATGTTTCTAGCCAGGAATCGGAACCCGTTGATTTTGAAAAAAAAAGGCACTGTATTACCACACCATACGATAGTGTCGCTATCAAGGATCGCATTCTGGGAAGTAATGACATACGGCAAACTAAAGGAAACAGCTAATTTTTAACAAAATACTTGTTTCGTTTTTCTTATTTTAACTACCTATTAAACCATAACTGATTAATTGTTCAAAATGATGACCATTGTTTTCAATACATAGCTGCATTCGACGTCTCAAGGATTGTACTGCATTCAGCATTACAATATTCCTCATAGTTTCGAATTTGGCCGTCCACGGCCGCTCGCACGATCCGCGTATACAATGAAACTTTACAATGTACGTCAATATCGACACTTACAGTTACTTATTCAATAAAATTTAAAAAGTGCTCCATCATCCGCGAGGATTATTCCGTTTTGTGGAGACAGACCCTAAGTCTCATCTACAGAAAATTTGCTAACAGACTGTCAAACTCATGCTAACTGCCGGGACTGGCTGATTTAAATAAAAACAGCCAAACCCATGATTTCGGCAATGCTAGAAATTATGTGAGACTTTTAAGATAAGGTTGAAGTCTCGTATACATGCCGTCGGCCCTATAAAGGCTAACGCAGATTTGGGCTTGGTCAAAAGTGATATAGGAGTTATGTGCCCCCCGCACATAACTCCTATATCACTTTTGAGCATTTTTATGCACCATCACACAGGCGGGCCGCATCGCTGCACGGCGCTGCGGGCCGACGCGGCTGTAATGTGCGCTTAGCTTAGGCTTAGGCCCCCGTAGACAGGGGCGACGCGACTAGTAGAAAAAATCTTCTTATCTCTTTCTATGAAAACTCGCGACCACCTGTCTGCGGGAGCCTTAATACTTCATCACAGCGTGCGACGCATAGAAACGAACCGATGTGGTTTTCTTCATTCTCAATGCAGATTAACAAAAATACTCTATGATGTTTATACTGACTTCAAAAGTCGTAGCGTCTGAAAGGAGACTTTATCCTAAAGCTTGGGTTTACTAAGAAAGTGGTGCCGTCATATAACGGCCGCATTATTGCGAAGGACTTACACCACAGATTAATACAGATGGGACACTCCGCAGTTTAGTTATGAAGCTACAAGTACGCGGCGGGCTCATCTCACTGGGTCAATTCAGTGTGGGCTGCCGCGCACCGGCCGGCTCGCACGTTAGTTCGATACTCACTCACGCACCGCGTCGTAAAATAACACAACCCTAACGAGTCAGAAGGTATAAGAGTTACGCGATAGAAAGAGAGGCAACTTGTAGGTAATAAGCGTTATGCGACCTGAATTGCACTTTATTGTGTCGCAGCAAGAGTCGCTTTTTATTTAAATGATTTTGCGGAGTGTCCCATCAGTATTTAATCGTGCTTAAACACACGTTCATCAGTAGCGATGTCGACGGCTGCCAGAGCTATCAAACTTTACATCATCTCACACTGCTTTACAATTTAACGCCCATGTTCATACTACTAACTTCTTTATATTAATCTGCCTTACCGGGGACTATCGTAGGGTCTGTTGCAATTGCAGGCGTTGAAGTCGGCCGGCGGCAACTCGGTGTTCCGGCACACGGCCACGCCGCCGGAGCTGTACAGACATACTCCCACACCACCGGATAAACATCACATGAGGTAAGGGCCTATTAAGAGTTTCATTTTATTGGTAGATATTATTTAGTTTAGTACAAGGGTCGGCAATAGGCGGACCGCGGTCCACATCCGGACTGCGAAGGGTCGGAACTTGGACCACCAAATTATTGTTAACTACGTGAACCTAACTATAAAAAACATTTTAACAAAAAAACAAAACCGACTTCTAAAAATCACTACAAAGCAAAGTGAAAAATAACTTTGATTTCGGAAGTCGGTGTCTTTCGTTTTTTATATACTTTCTTTTTTTTTGCCACCGACTTCCGAAATCAAAGTTATTTTTCACTTTGTAGTGATTTTTGGAAGTCGGTTTTATTTTTTTGTTAAAAAGTTTTTATTTCTCGCTTTTTAGTGGGTCTGTTTATAATTTGTATAAGTTACAATAGTCTAATGTCAATTGCTCATCACATGTTACAAAATATTGCTTTTCCCGATGCTGGGGCGTTAATTGTTGAAGAGTTCTGCTGGTAAGAACCAGGAGGACTCCTCAACAACCACTCACCACACGCATTGTGTGACGAGCGGAAATTGCTTAGCAACCATATTAAAGTAATCGAATCGCAACCCGTGAAATATTTATCATTGAGTAGTTCCGGTAGCCATCTGTGGTCTTCATCATCAGTTCCACTTCACCAAGTGCTTTCCGAGAGCAAATGCACGAGCTACTATAAAAATACCCAATTCGCTATAGGTGTGCCTATAATATTTGAAGAGTTCCTTCGATTTCTCCAGGATCCCATCATCAGAACTGGATTTTGACAAAAATGGGACCATTTGGGAAGTATACCCTTTCCAAAAAAAAAATAATTTTTCAAATCGGTTGGCAAGCGACGGAGTTATGCGCGAACAAACATAAAAAAAAAATACAAACATCCGAATTGAGAACCTCCTCCTTTTTAGAAGTCGGTTAAAAACTGGCTCAAGACCGCAGCTCGCAGGTGTCATTCCTCGCATTAACTTTTAAAAATACCTACCTATTGTGTTTTATGTTACTTATAATTATTATTCAAATGAAAAAATTTCAACAAGAAAGTAATGCGAGTTTTTTTATGGACCTCGATAAAATTTGTAAACTGTATCCGGACCCCACTTAAAATGACTTGCTGACCCCTGGTTTAGCATCTAACAAACCAAATTATTCATTGAAATCATTACAAATGATGGAATGTTCTACTATTGGTCTATTTTGAAACTTTTGGATCAACGAAAATAAAGAAGAGACATATTGTTAATTATTAGTTGAACTTTTATTTAGTCTTGATGTAGGATGTCATAATTTTCGTACTAGCATTAAGGCACTGGGGCATAAATATAAAGCACATTACTAAGCGCATCGAGAAACAAAAAAGCGGCCAAGTGAAGTGCGTGTCGGACCACGCACAATGAAGGGTTCCGTAGTTGAAAATAATTTATCCTTTATAGTTGAAAAAGTAGAAGTCCCCAAAAAAAAAATGTATGCGATAAAATTACAAATTAACGATTTTCGGACTTTTTCCTTTACCTGTAAGGCCTTTCTTCATGCGAAATTTCATGATTACAGATCAACGGGAAGTACTCTACAGGTTTTGATTTACTTGCGAGTATCAAAATATGTCGCATAAATGGCCGTATTTTTTTTACTGCGTTGACTTAGAAGCATGATTTTTTTAGAGCTCCAAGGGACCATCAGCCTATGTATTTGATATTAATTTCAACTTGATAACTCCAAGGATTCGTGAGAAAAAGGGTCTTGACAGACTGACAGACAGACAGGAGACACGAAGTGATCCTAAAAGGGTTCCGTTGTTCCTTTTGAGATACGGAACCCTAAAAAGTGCAATAAAATATTACGTATTTGTGTTTGAAACAATAGGCAGCAAAAGATATAACTGGTCTATACATTTGTTTATGTGTAATATTTTTCAGACACACTCCGTCTCCGGGCGACATAAAATCGAGTGCAGCGTTACCTCCAGTAGACTTATATCAACACTTGGGGCCGTCGAGAGGTAAATAGCATCTTGTAGTAATTTTATTATAAAACCCTCGCTTTGACGCAGGAGTTGGAGACCAACATTGTTTTCGCAAGTTTCTGAACACTCTTTAAATAGGAAATTATAAAGTTGAGGTTAAAACATGTGGCAAGCATCGCCACATGCGAACTACGCATCACAATGACATTACGTCACGCAAGAATCCTGCATCGCGCATTTAGAGTTTACCGCGCGACTAGCATATACAGCGTCCCGACATCAACCGTCGGGCAATTGCCCACCAGACACAACACCCGTCTGGTCGGAGGATCCTTCCTTTTCAATAAAGGATGAGTGAACTTTACCTCCTGTTCCTCATTACCCCTATAAACATAAAAAAATAACAACACTTTCTTAAATCTCTCTCAGAGCACTTCTGATCAATCTGCAATGTGCCTAGCCTTAAATCTCTCTCAGAGCACTTCTGATCAATCTGCAATCTGCCTAGCCTTTTGCCAACTAAGTTGGGGTCGGCTTCCAGTCTAACTGGATGCAGCTGAATACCAGTATTTTACATGGAGCGACTGCCTATCCGACCTCCACAACACAGAGTACTTTTGATATGCCAATAAAAAACTTGTATGTTTTTCTTGTAGCAGACAAGCTCCGCGCCGATGAAATGATGGCATACAATCGGGTGGGCGTGGACCTGTCGCTCGGCGGCGGCCGCGCATCCAACGGCGCGGCCACGTCGCCCGCTCCCCCCGCGCACTCCGCCCCGCCGCCCTCGCTGTCCGTGCGCGACGCGCCCACCATCAACAGCCTCATCGCGCGCGCGCAGCCTCGCCTGCCGCACGCGCGCGTGGACGCTCTGCTGGAGCGCCTCGTGCCCTCGCCCGTGTCGCCGCACTCCGTCATCGTGCACTCCCGCGCCGCGCCCACGCCCTCGCCGCCCTCTTCTAATGAGGTAAGTCTCTCTCTGCTCCTGCCTACACTAAATTTACAAAAATGTTTGCCGCTTGTTAATCTGACTCTGTACCATGTATTTTTCGTAGGACTCTGCAGACTCATGCGGCGCCCCGCCCGGCTCCAAGAGGAAACGCAAGCCGGAGCGCACCGTGCGCGTGGCGGCCGCACCAGCACCGCCAGCGCCCATCGCCCCAGCCCCCGCCGCCCCGGGCCCAGCGCCTGTGGTGCCCCCCGCCGCGCCCCGCGTGTCGCCCCCGCCCAGCCCGCCGCCGGCGCCCGCGCCCGCACCGCCCCCCCGGGAGAATGGCGACGCGTCCCACGTGAAGGCGGCGGCACCAAACTCGCGGCCCGCATCCCCGCGCCCCGACCAGCCGCACGCGCGGAGAAAAACACGCTCCGGCTCCGCCGAGACCATAGACGACATCGCCGCTATGATCGCGGACACGGACCGCGCCCCGCCCCCGCCCCTCGCGCCCCCGCAGCCGCCCGCCTCGCCCGCCGCCGCCGTCACTGTGGACAAGCTGCGCTCCGTGCTGGCCAGCCCCGAGGCCGTGCGCGCTGAGCCCGTGCCGGACGTGGAGCCCGCGCCCGCCGAGCCGCCCGGCGAGCCTGCTGAGCCCGCGGCAGCGCCCGCGCCCCCGCCCGCCTCTGCCGCCGCTCCGCGCCGTCGCAGCGCGCGCACCTCCAACCCGGAGGCGCCCAACGTGCCTGTGGAGTCGCCCTCTGAAGGCAAGCCAGCAGAGCCCGAGGCGAGCGACGCGCGTACGGCCGAGCCGGCCGCCGCCAGCTTCGTGGAGGTGGAGAACCAGCTGGAGAAGATGTTCGCCGGGCTGGAGGAGGAGCCGGCCGCGAGCCCCGCGCCGGCGCCGGACGCGGCCGCGGCGTCGGCGGACGAGGCGGCGGCGCCAGGAGCGGCCCGCAAGCGGCGCCGCTCGGCCCCGGCGCGCTCCGACGAGCCGCGTAAGAAGGCGGCGCGCAAGAAGACGGACGCGCGGCGCCCGCGCAAGGGCCGCGAGGCGCGCGATGCGTACGACTCCGGCAGCAACGCCAGCTCCAGCAAGTCACGGGGACCCTACATACAGGTACTTGTAACTTCCTCAACAAGTATGTATTCAATGTGGTATTTCTGGACAGCTAGATGACCTTTTCACCGTTCAACAGATCCGCGGCCCCCGCGACTCGCCGCTATCGGTGAGCGTGATGAACACCTCGACCGCTGAGGACGAGGACACGGGCGCGCGGCGGAAGGGCGGCGAGGAGTTCCGCAACGGCGTGCGCGGCGTGCGGGGCGTGCGCGGCCTGCACGCGAGCACGCTGGGGCTGCGCTACGACGCGACCACGCCCGACGCCACGTGGCTGTGCGCCTTCTGCACGCGCGGCCCGCATGCCGCCTCGCTAGGAGACCTGTTCGGACCCTACGCGCTCGATACAGACTGTGATGAGTACAGGTGGGCTTCGAAATGATGTTTTAGCTTTTTTTCACGATACATAATAGGTGAAAAATTGATTCAAATATATTTTGCATGCTGTGACCTAAAATGCACGAGCAGCGGTGGTAATGGCCGTGACTTCCGAGTTGTAGGTCGTAGTTTCGAACACAGGCGGGCGCTTTAATTTATGTAAATTATTTCATCACCACTGCTCTCAAAACGGTGAAGGAAAACATAGCGAGGAAACCATGTTCTAGAACCAAAAATTGGAAGACCTGTGGCATCTACCAACCCGCACTGGGCCCGCGTGGTGGATTACTTCTCTCTCTCAGCAGCAGTGGGAACATTATAGGCTCCTTGTGAGCTAAAATGTATTGGAACTGTCTGTAAATAAATCTATCTTAAATCACAACAACAATTTTATGTTGTGTTATTTTTGCCGAAGTTACATTAAAGCGATTTCTATGATTATTATTTATAATGTGTCAGGTCGCTGGACGAGGCGACGCGGCAGCGCTACTGCACGGGTGCGAACGGCGCCGCCGACGAGGTGTGGTTCCACGAGGCCTGCGCCGTGTGGGCCCCCGGGCTCGTGGCCTGCGGGGCCCGCCTGTGGGGCCTGGCGCCCGCCGTGTGGGGCGCGCGCGCGGCCCGCTGCGCGCACTGCGCCGGCCCCTGCGCGGCGATGGCGTGCGGGGCCCGCGGCTGCCGCGCGCGGGCGCACCTGCCGTGCGCGCGGCCCACGTGGTCGCTGCAGGAGGACGAGTTCCGCGCGCTGTGCCCGCGCCACGCCTAGCAGCCACCGCCACCCATCATAATTGTTACATAGAAGAAATTGTAGATAGATTTCCCGTTGACATTTTGTAGGAGTAATTTATTGTGCCCGCCGCCAGCGACCTAGTGACCGTGCCGCGTATGTACAGATGTTATACCGCACCGGCGAGTAGTGTTCGCGCGACTCTTGGTAATCTAAAGTCTAGAGTTATGTGTAAATATAGTGGTTAATGTAAATAGCAGTTTTATGCATCGGAACACCATTTTGTAAGACGTAATGATATGACATCATGTGGCATTGTAATCGAATGGACAGTATTTCGTAGTATACAGGGCGCGCCTGCGTTGTAGCCCAGTATGCAGGTGTTTTTTCCCTACAAAAGGTGGAGTGGAAAATGTTTTAATTTGTATTGCTTACGTCTAGGCCAGTCATGAGAAATTGAAGTTTTCGACCTCGAGGGATGACAGCGTGAGCTGCCATTTTGAAAAAGTGCCAAAAATTGTTTTTATTTTACAGTTGACTTTAAAACGTGCCGCTGCAATGACGACATTATCTTGACTTCGTTTTATAAAGATCCTAGATTCTGCCCGCGACTTCGTCCGCGTGAAATTTCTTGTTCCACCGATCCATGCCGTCGCATCGCATTGCCTGCCCAAGCTATTTTGCTTGATGTTCTTTCTTACTTTTCTCTTTTTTCTCTGCTCCTAATGGTCCTTAACCTTAATGTTAATTAACCTATAGCCTTCCTCAAGAACTGGGCTATCAAATGCAAAAAGAATTTTTCATATCCGGTACCGGGACTGGTAGTTCCAGAGATTAGCGCGTTGAAACATACAAACAAACTCTTCAACTTTACTTTAGATTAGATTACCATTAAAATAGTTATAGTGAGCCAACCTTAAAAGGTAGACATAATATGCCATCGCGGACTTTTTTTTAGAACCTTTTAAGAGGAACAATCCAGTCATACATGATTGTTGCGTAACTTTAACCGTTTAGTCAGCGCACGCAACGGGAGCTCTCAAAAGGAATAAATTTTCCCCGTTTTTGCACCATTTTTCATTGATGCTCCGCTCCTATTGGTCGAAACGTGACGATAAATAGCCAATAGCCTTCCTCGATAAATGGGCTATCTAACACTAAAATATTTTTTCAATTCGAACCAGTATTTCCCAAGATTAGTGTCTGTAATTAATGTCGTCATTGCGGCAGCACATTGTATAACAAAAATGTTTATGAGAAGTATAAAAGATAGCAAAATTTCCTTTTTTATTTGTATTTATTCTGTAGGTATTTTTTTATTGATTTTTCTTTAGGGAAAAGTGGACTTACAGGATAACACCTGTTCCTTTGTTTTCTTGTTAAATATGTTATTAGTGTTGTAAGGCCTAAACTGGTGACAAGCGACTGGAGGCGTATCTCAGTTGTTTGGGGAGTGACAGATAAAATGACACTGATTATCATAAATTATGTAACAATTGACTTCGAGACATTGATTTTCCCAGTGAGGTCACGGATGCAAAACAAAACACGTTCGTGAAGCTCAACCGGCGACCAGACTTAAGTTCAAATTGTGGGTTGCGAGAGGCATAAGCACTCTCTCAGTCTCATCTCTCTAACGGCCTGGCCACGGGAACGGGCGACGCGAACGGCGGTGCGTCCGGCGGGGCGGCAATCCATGCGGCACAGTTTGCAGGCCACGGGCGGTAGCGTTCGCTGCCGCGACCAGTATACACCGAGAGCGAAATGTCTTTATCAAAGATCTCGATATTGCTTGTAAGGTAGTTTTTTTGGTTCAAGACATGGATAATATTTGGAAGAGATTATGGAATACATGATTTGAATAAGAATCGGGTTATAGATGAAGAATTCAACAAGAAGTACGGCAAATGAAGACTATCCAGATTTTTTTTTTTCAATTATTTCCGAATGAGTGTCGAAACCTTTGATTATATTCTTATGAATATACAACCAGAACTGGAGAAAACGGTGAATGCAGATAGGATTTTAAGTGCTGCAGAACAATTCGCAGCGAAAACAACTAAACTAGTTTGGTTCCTGCACTATTCGTCGCGTCTACCGCGCGACACCGTGGCATGCGCCGTACAGATCCATACATTTGTTTCCCGCCGCGCCGCCAGTCGCTCGTGCGTTTCGCTCGGCAAACGCCAGTCGCGCTGCCAGTCGTGGCTACGCGTGGCATGGCTGATACATTTCTATACTTTTGTTTTAGTCGCAAGACGCTTCGCCGTTCGCACCGCGCGAATTTTTGCTGTTGCGAATGCCAGGCGGTAAGTTAGATTTCCTCCGGATTGTTCTGATTTCGGATATCAAACGAATACGGAGGAAATGTAACTTAGATTGATGATTTTTATGGTTAAAATTATGTAAATAAATAGTTCTTACTGTCGCGAATCATATTTTGATGAAGATACAACCTTAAAATGACTTGCAAATTGCAAAAAACGCAAGAAAATTTGAATTTCGTGTAAAAAAAAATTTGAAAATGATAATTTTTGTGAAAATTTTGAACAGCGCAATCACGTTAAAAAAAATGACAGACGGTAAATTCCCCGGTCAAGATGGGCTTAGTGTTGAGCACTTGCAGCACGCTGGTGTTCACCTGCCGAGAGTCCTGGCCATATTCTTCACACAATGTCCTGGCCATGGTCTTAATGAAAACCATCGTAGTGCCTATTGTGTAGAACAGGACCGGCAATCTCTCGTATAAGGGGAACTACCGCCCCATATCTCAAGCAACTGTGCTAAGGTACTGGACGGTTTGCTTGAGTCTAGCTTGGATATGACGCTCAGTTCGAATTTCGGTCCGGGCTATCCACTGAAAGCGCAATCGTAAGTCTCAAGCATATACCGTGAAGTATTATACTGACCGTATGACGCCGTATATCCCTTGACCTCTCCAAGGCTTTTGATCTCGTGTCGTACGATGTCCTTTGGATAAAGTTGAGGGACAAGAGTGTACCGATGGCTGTGATCAACATATTGAAATATTTGGTCTATGAACTAAACCAACTTTATGAGGTGGGCTAATATACACTCTCTGAAGCCTACAGGTTGGAAAGCGGGGTGAGACAGGGTGGACTGCTATCTCCCAAGCTCTTCAATGTTTATGTAAATGACCTCATCGTCGAGCTTAGTAGCAAGCGCGTCGGTTACTCGATAGATTGTGTTTGTATCAACAGCATAAGCTACGCAGACGATATGGTGCTGCTGAGCCCGACGGTGGGGGTCTCGGAGAGTTATTGAAAGTGAGTGAGACCTATGCAGATGTACATGGCCTTTTATACAATGTACATAAGCGTGAATACATGATCTTTAGGACCGCCGGCGGATTTCCTGATCATTCTCACGATATTACCCTAAATCCTGTCGCGAAGTTTAAATATTTTTTATTTTCCTTTCTTTCCCTTCCTTCTTTCTTTCCTTTTTTCCTTGGGCCTTGAAGACGATGTAGACATTGAAAGATAGCGTAAGGCTCTAGCGGTCAGAGGTAACATGCTGGCCCGCAGATTCTCCCGTTGCTCTGACAAGTAAAGATTATGCTTTTTTTAAGGCTTACTGTCACAGCTATTACACTCGAAGTCTGTGGGTCGGTCACTCTAAAAGATCGCGGGATACCCTGCGTATCTTCAGGATGATGTTGGGGCTGCCACGTTATTGTAGTGCATCGGGGATGTTCGCGCTGTTTCGCACTAATGGCTTTTAGGTTAATACATTTTAATTACCATTTTTGTAATCTTTTTAATCTTGTTATTTTGATGATATCTGAAATAAAATATTTTTATTTATTTATTTATAGATAAAAAGTTAGAAAAATTTATATTAACGCTATCACCCCTTGAGGTCGAACACTTAAATTTTTCATGTCTAGCCTTTACATAATTAAGCAATACAAATCAAAATATTTTCTACCACACGTTTTGTAGGACAAAGCTTCTTTTTTGTCCCAACTGACTGGACTATTGTACGTAGCCGCGCGGCTTACACCTGACTGACGCACTTCCCGCTCACTATAATGCAATTATAAACAAGCGCACACAGGTTGACGCATGTTCTAAGTACTAATGTTCGAGGCTCAATCTTTGCGAGTGAATGTGGCAGTCCGGTGGGTCAGACCAACACGGGTTTATGGTAAGTACACACATATATTTATTATTCGATATTAAATTGAAAATCTCACTTCGTTTTATGTGTTTATTCGAAAATATCTACCTAGTATTTTATATTTTCGTATTTTTTTTATAGTGTATGTGTACTCATCATGAACTATTTGTTGTACGCAACAATTTCCAATTGTTTACATGATCATGTAACAATGCAGTGATATTTTAAAGTAATAAACGGACCTTGAATGTAATAAGTATATTTTTTATGTAAAAAAATATATAAATAAATAAATAAACAACTGTTTAGTTGCCATTATAGTATCAAAAACTAGTCTAAATAAATAGTGTCTTGTGATTTAAATAAAAAATATATAAAATCGTTTTGGGGTCTATGAAAATTTACATTTTTAGCTTGGTAATGGATTAATATGTATGTTTGTGGATACTGCATTGTTATCGGTGGATAAATAAGTAATACACGATGTGTGTAGCGCTCTTATACTTAATGGTTATTTATACCGAAAACTTTACGCTTACATATGTTAAACGTGGCACTTCAAACGTTTCGTGCTATCAGTTATAGCAAGTTCCTTTTCCTTAAGGTGTTTAAACGGAACTTGTTTAGATATCGTACCAGTCGAGAATCTCGAGTGATTGTCACATTTACTGCCAGCAAGAACAATAAATGCATAACATTCAAAATATGTAAAAAAATATAGTATAAATTTAGATTGAATATAATTTTATAACAGTGCACATGCAAACGTTTGAAGTGCATTCGTCTAAGGGTACCATAAGGCGCTGTCTTCGTTTGCCAGACAGTGAGCACGATAGCTTCGTGCGACGTTGTTAACGTACTTTAATTCCAGTGAATAGAAAAATAGACTTTATTTAGAAAAAGTTAAGGTACAAATTTATAGTAGGGAGAATCAGGCCAGTTTAGTGTTTTTAAAAATTTATTCGGACAATGAACGCAAGAACTCGAACGAACAATCAACATCATCCAAAGCCTTGAAATGTAAATGGTGTAAGAATTTTTTTATCACTTATGGCAAATGATTACTTTATTAAGTATGTAATTGTTATAAATTATATTTATCATGACATTATAAGCAAATTGAAATACAACATGTTTAAAATGAGAGTTTGACTGTTATTTTTACTATCTCTAGAATCTGACACCTAATTATGTATTTATAGGAGCTGCTAGTTTACGTCAAAAGCATCATTACTGACCTGCAAACGCCTGCGGTAGGCGCGGTATTAGCTCAATATTCACAAAAATTGGTTTCTTGGATTGTCGAGTATGACGTAACGCAATGAAACTATCCGACGCAAAAAATACAGTGTGTTACGTACCGTTCTCTTTGCAGTTGGTATTACGTACCTACTGAATTAATTCTTAGAGATTTTAGAATAGTGTTTTCTTCACCCCATAGCTGGTAATCAGGCTTTTTTGTGTAATTGCCGAGGGTGTTGATTTGAATAAGCTTCCGGTGTTTGCTCATCGCCCATTCGTGGAGCCTTCTGATTGGTTGCGGATGAGCACACTAGCGCCGCGCTCCTGCGTGTGTTTTTTCACTGTACTACGTACCATACGGGTGTCCGCGCATACACGCCACGCGCGATATATACTTTTCTACAAAAATAAGGTCCTTCGGTTGAAAACGTGCTACAATCCCCGCAAGATACCAGATATACCCTGAACCAGCGCCTGTGGAAAAATATGTGAGGTGGAGTTGAAGCAAGATTCAGAACTATCGAACGCGCCTTATAAGCCCATCGGTGTGCGAAGCGGCGGGACGGCAGCGACCGGTAAGTTTGATTCGAATCTTCCCTCTTTACGCCACACAGTGGACACAGAAGGGTTTAAAGACAGACAGAATATAATAGTAAAAAATAGTTTGATATTCCCAATAAAAAATTTTGAAGTTTTGCTCCACAAAAATAAACTTTGGCGTCGAACATCTCTGTATTTTCAGCGATAACGATGCCATATAGAATTTCTCAGTAGCAGCCCGGAGTCTGGTTTTGTGCCCGGTTGATGTCAATAGGGTCACCCCCTTATTACATTGGCCTTGAAATATAACTGGCGAAATGTGAGTGTACTATAGATACCCACATTTCGACAGTACACACCATACACCCACAGAAATAAATGATAAGGTAAGATTTCTGTGGGTAAACCTCTGCCTAACCCTTTTGGGAATACAGGCGTAATGTTATGTTAGTCGACGTTCGCACGGACGTAAAAACATCGCGGCAATTTTGTTTCCTGCACAGGATTAACAACGCTCTGCTAAGCGCCGAAAGTTGAAAATCCCACAGTGTGTTTATTCGACGCGCTAGAATGCACTCTGCTGTTGTTAGGTTTTGGATTCTCAATGCTCGGCTCAACAGCGAGAGTTGGAAATCCGGTGCGCGATAAAATACCGCTGCGATATTTTTACGTCCGTGCGAACGTCCTAAGACGCATTAACTAAAAAAAGAAAAAAAATCTTTAACTCTTTATTACACACAAAAAAAAATCATGTATTTAAATTACACTGCAACTTCACTGATATGCATTTTACAATCATAAAACGAGCATGTAGCTACTAAATCACAGTCAAACTGCCAATCAGCACCGTATGCTATACTTTCATGTTCTAAATACTCGCTAAGGATCTCCATGTGGTCATCAACGCGCAGTATACGGAACCCGCCGTACATGCAGGCCGCTAAAACTGTGTCTGGCTTTTTGGGGTGCCATTTTAAACGCCAAACCCCGCCACCGACGTCGATCTCTTCGATGAAGGATTTCAGGCTTCGAGTGTCCCAGAGACGGACTTTTTCGTCGTAACTGGAATGAATATATTATTACTCGTACCTATTTTTAATTTAACGTCGCGGACATACAAACAAATAAACAAACATACATACGGGTCGAATACAGAACCTCCTTTTTTGAAGTCGGTTAAAAAGGGCTAAACATTGTATCGATCGACTCTCCTCTCCTCTCCTCTTAATTTGTTGATAGGTAACTTCGAGCTTACGCCTGAATCGGTGAATGGGACATCGACGCGCAATCTGTTACCATGGATTCAGTTACTTACATGTAGATATAAATATGCTGTGTGGCTGACACTGGCTTGGCCACCATCAGGGATTTTACTTTTGATAACACAAAGATTTAGTCGAAATTTGTCGCCAAATATCAGAATTTGTCGGTCACTGGTTCAAAAGTTATAAGGGGTCATTGGTGGCCGATCTGGAGAGTCTCCCCAGCTTGGCCACCTTTATATCTCAAAAACTAGGGCATCTAGCGAAGATCTGTTTTCTCCCAGATTTAGTCGCTAATTAGTCGCCAAGTCACAGATTTAGTCGGGTCTTAGTTTAGAAGATATTTTAAGTATACCCCAAGAGCTAGATCAAAGATTTTATCGTAAACTCTTCAATCTAGCTCTTGAACTATACTTAAAAATTGAACTCATTATATCTTCTAAACTAAGACCCGACTAAATCTGTGACTTGGCGACTAATTAGCGACTAAATCTGGGAGAAAACAGATCTTCGCTAGGTGCCCTAGTTTTTGATATATAAAGGTGGCGAAGCTGGGGAGACTCTCTCCAGATCGGCCACCAGTGACCCCTTATAACTTTTGAACCAGTGAGTGATCGACAAATTCTGATATTTGGCGACAAACGACTAATTAACGACTAAATCTTTGTGTTATCAAAAGTAAAATCCCTGATGGTGGCCAAGCCAGTGTCAGCCACACAAATATGCTTCTGGACGACTTATTACTTATTCGTAGTTCTGGACCCACCAGCGTTGAAATTTTGCGTCGTTTATTAACAAATATCGCAGCGATATTTTTTCGCGCATTGGTTTTCAACACTGCTTAGCGCCGTTGAAAATCCTACAGTGTGCTTTTTCGACGCGCTGGGATGACTGTTGTAAAGTTGGATTCTCAATGCTCGGCTCAACACCGAGAGTTGAAAATCCAGTGCGCGATAAAATCCCGTCGCAATAATTTTACGTCCGTGCGAACGTCGGCTTACTGCGCATCCCCGATTTTTAGACAACTTGCGTGGCGTTTATTTTTTTTTGGCAGGTACCTACTGTAAGATACATGTAGGCATTTTGACTTCAGTGCAACATTACCTTCCAGTCAACAGCTGATGTTCTACATCTATATGACTCCTGATCGAAGTAACCCCAGCATCATGTCTCTTGTTCATAGTTGTGTGTATATCTGGAACTCTGACATCATAGCTCTTGAAGATGCAGTCATCACCCCCTACAATAATGAACAAAGTTAACAATTAACTTCACACGACATTATGAGGTGCATTATCGTGGATTGCACTATCTAGTGCAAAACTTGGTACTAAGCGGAGCTCAACGATTCGACGAACTAACTAGGTACTGGGCATGCATAGTATACATAAATGATGCATAAGCAAAGGCCTACTGCATAATGTGCAACGCAGACGACACACTTTTTGTGCGGTCGAGTCTGTGGCGCACAAAATGTCTGCACGACACACAAAAAGTTCGTCGCGGATTGTACGCAGACTCAACCCACACGACGCACATCTTCGATCATTCTGTCGGCCTAACTGTAGGAAAGTAGACACTTATGTCCCCCACTTAAGGTGCAGCGAAGACGACTGACTTTTTGTGCGATACTAAAAGTGTGCGCCGTCTGCGTTAGGTGTGGCTGACACTGGCACTGACACTGACACTGGCTTGGCCACCATCAGGGATTTTACTTTTGATAACACAAAGATTTAGTCGTTAATTAGTCGAAATTTGTCGCCAAATATCAGAATTTGTCGGTCACTGGTTCAAAAGTTATAAGGGTTCATAGGTGGCCGATCTGGAGAGCGTCTCCCCAGCTTGGCCACATTTATATCTCAAAAACTAGGCCACCTAGCGAAGATCTGTTTTCTCCCAAGTTTAGTCGCTAATTAGTCGCAAGTTTTCGCCAAGTCACAGATTTAGTCGGGTCTTAGTTTAGAAGATATAATGAGTTCAATTTTTAATTATAGATCAAGAGCTAGATCAAAGATTTTATCGTAAACTCTTCAATCTAGCTCTTGAACTATACTTAAAAATTGAACTCATTATATCTTCTAAACTAAGACCCGACTAAATCTGTGACTTGGCGAAAACTTGCGACTAAATTTGGGAGAAAACAGATCTTCGCTAGGTGGGCTAGTTTTTGAGATATAAATGTGGCCAAGCTGGGGAGATGCTTTCCAGATCGGCCACCTATGAACCCTTATAACTTTTGAACCAGTGACCGACAAATTCTGATATTTGGCGGCAAATTCCGACTAATTAGCGAGAAATTTTTTGTGTTATCAAAATTAAAATCCCTGATGGTGGCTATGCCAGTGTCAGTCACACCTGCGTTAGCGCGTGTTGAAGCAAACGTTCTATTTTTTTCGCGCACTTTTGTGTGGCACGTGTCACGGACTTTTTGTGCGCCGGACTTTTTGCGCGCCGTGTGCATTACTACATAAGATAATTGCTTAGCTTCTATTTTCACAGACTAAAAAGTGCGTCACGGATAGTCTGTCGTCTGCGCTGCACCTAAATCAGTTTAAATTTCTCGAGCTACAAACCTGAATAAAAGACATCTGTGTTCCAGTAATTAAAGGCAGCGATCCAAGCTTCAAAGCCATGACTCTCCCATTTCCCTATGGTCTTCAACCCATCTTCGACTATCTTCAAAACATGAACGCAACCAGCAGAATCGCTGACCACCAAGCAAGGTTCTGCTGAAGTCATTCTGTTCGTCGACCAATCAACAGAGAGAGCTAAAACGTCTTGACCAATCACGTGCTCCAGCCATAGTTTCAACTGTAGAGCTCCATTCTCATTGGTCAATCGGTAGAGTTGTAGGTTGCCTACGGATGTAACGACGGCTAGCGTGGGATAGTCCTGAATGGAATGGTAGCACCATTTCTGGTCTAATATTCCTGAGGTGTCTATTGAATGAACTGGAACCAATTCTGTTGTGTTCTTGTTGACCGCAAATAGATATATCCGTCCTAGCCTCGTCTGCTTAGCTGAAGTATCGTCTGGAAAAATATAATTTACGTACTTACAGTCCTTGAGGCCTAAGCTGAGCTTTACATTTGTGTGAGTGCACATAGATAGTGTAGATGTGACGTCGGCCTAGAGCGCGACGAGTCCTTTGCTTGGTTTAAACAGGTTTAGACTGCTTTTTGGCAATCGGCCTGAGGCAAGGTGCGTCCCTCGCGCGACGCAACTCTGCCGTGCACCTTCCACACTTCACCTCTTGTATAGTTGTGTTATTTCACGAAAGCGGGCGAGCCATACTTGTATGTGTAAATGTTACATGCACATTGTCTTTGTGTGCGTAAGCTCGGGAGCGCGCTACTTGCAGGTACGCACACAAGAGAGCGTGTCTATATATATATATGTATATATATATGCATTACATCTACAAGTATGGCTCACCCGCTTTGGGGAGATAAAACAACTGTACTGCACTCACTCACCCAAATGCAAAGCTCAGCTTAGGCCTCGCGGAGTGTACCTATTAAGGTTCTTAAAAGTTTCTAGGACATTATTCCATCAATAAAAAAAAGTACTTAAAATTAAAAAAATCAAAAAACCCGACTGCGTAAAATGTGAACTTTATTAAAGATGGAAACAAAATGACCTAATCTCATGCAGTCGAAGGCAAATAGTTCTCTAATGTTACATCCTCCGACTGCTGCGGCTGCCTCGTAGTTCTAGTGGTCAGAAGCGCTACTTCTGAGCATGAGGCCCTGGGTTCGATTCCCAGCTCGAAGTATTATTGGTGTTTTTCATTAGGAATTTCTCAGTAGCAGCCCGGAGTCTGTATTAGTGCCCGGTTGATGGCAATAGGCTCGCCCCCATTACATGGGGCTTACACATAACTGTCGAAATGTAGTTGTACTACAGGTACACCTCTGCCTAACCCTTCGGGTGTTACAGGCGTGGTTGTCATGTATATTTCTACGCAGTCGTGTTTTTTTGATGTTTTTACTTTTTTTATTTTACACTTTACCACCACCACCACCACCATACCAACTTTTTAATTGTGCCCGTTTTGATTTGTAATTCGTAATTAGTATTTTTATTTGGCACTATTTCATTCATTAATGTTTGCATGCCTGTTTAAGGTAGATTGTATAAGGATCACAATTGTTTTTTTAATACCTTATGTCATGATTTCCAAATAATAATACATTTTGTTGATTTAAAATACTGAATTTAGAGTTGAAAGTATGTGATTTGACTCAGATGATTTTGTATCTGTGTTTTCGAGTAGTTAAAAAGTGTCTCATTTGACGTTTACCGCCAAAAGTATTGGTATTTTCTAGCTGGTAGTTAAAAAGTATCTCATTTGACATTTACCGCCAAAAAAGTATGGCTGAAAGTTGGTAAAAAAAACGTGATGTTTGGAGCGTCACCTATTTTCTAAATTAATTCTCTTGGATCTTCGAAACCTAAAGGTTGTCTAGAAATCTAGTCTATACTGATACTTATTGAGTGCCTAGTTAAATAGTTTGTTAAATATTGTTACCCTGTACCAAGTTTGTATGTGTGCAAGAAGATAAAATATAAATATTATATCAATAAAGAAGTTTATCATTTCACTTCAGAAGCGGGGTAAACCCAAAAAGGTACGTAGATAATCTTGAAAATGATAATAATGAATTGCTTGTAATTAATGATATTTAAAACAATTGATAAACGTTAATTTTTGATAAACTTACCAGAGGCGTATGAGAACTAGGTACTTACCTGTTCCTTTATGGATTATTGTATTTTATTTTATATTGCTATCATTTTGTTGGTTGCCTAAATGAAATTCATGAGCGTGATTTTGGCGTACTGGTGTGGGTGCCGCACATTATGTCAGGGCAACACTCTGATGATGTGCGGTGAAGTACACTGCTGACTGGACTTATCACGCGCTTTGATCAGGGCTACCCTCTGATAGCGCGGGATATATCTCAGCCAGGATGGTGCCTTAGGTTTATGATTTCTGGATAATTTAAATGAAGCAACATTTCTAATTTGATCATGATTCCATGTTTTTATTGTTGCTACCATTGTAACTTAATTATGGCTATCTCATAAGCCTCTCTATGATATTAATGAACAACAGTTGAACATATTAAACTATTGTATGATAATTTACAAGCAGTTATGTTATGACTCTTAGTAATCATTGCCATGATGATGATAATATGATAAATAATAAGTAAACCATGGTTAACTCGGATTATGAGTACCTATTTATTTTATTTTATGATAATTTACAAACAACACGAGGTAAGCATGCATAAATTATTGGTTATGAGTAGAGATCGGATAATCGGGTGCCTGCCGTTTTACCGAAAAGATTTTGCCAAAATTTCATTACCCAAACAAATTTTAGCAACCTTTTTTTATACCATTGCAATATTTCGAATGATTTTAGTACGCATATTTTCATTTGGTCAAATTTTTACTTGGCAAAATATTACTAAGTATAATGTCATTAAGTCATTTGGTCTTTAATCAAATGATTTATTACAGCAAACAATCTTCACACAATAAACGTTTGGTGAAATGATTTGTTAAGACAAAAAATATTAAGGCAAAAATAGCATTTTTTGTAATTATATAATTAAAAAATGCAATTTTATTTTAATATAATCACTTGTTTAATGCAAAATATTTTTACATTACAATTTTAAATTTGTTGCAATGGAAATTTATTGGTTACTTGCATTAATAGAAAAAAGATATTGTTTTTAGTAGGTTACCCGGAACTCAACTATTTAGATTAGGTTAATTTGTTCTTTAAAAAAAATGGGTAGGTTAGGTTAGGTTAAAACTGTGACCTCCTACGCACGAGCCGAGCGAGCGAAGCGAGCGGTGCTGCGGCAGCGGCCGGCGAGTGCCAGACACGACTTGCATTAATAGAAAAAAAGATATTGTTTTTTGTAGGTTACCCGGAACTCAACTATTTAGATTAGGTTAATTTCTTCTTAAAAAAAATGGGTAGGTTAGGTTAGGTTAAAACGGTGACCTCCTACGCACGAGCCGAGCGAGCGAAGCGAGCGGTGCCGCGGCAGCGGCCGGCGAGTGCCAGACACGACTTGCATTAATAGAAAAAAAGATATTGTTTTTAGTAGGTTACCCGGAACTCAACTATTTAGATTAGGTTAATTTGTTCTTTAAAAAAATGGGTAGGTTAGGTTAGGTTAAAACTGTGACCTCCTCACGAGCCGAGCGAGCGAAGCGAGCGGTGCCGCGGTAGCGGCCGGCAAGTGCCAGACACGACTTGCATTAATAGAAAAAAAGATATTGTTTTTTGTAGGTTACCCGGAATTCAACTATTTAGATTAGGTTAATTTCTTCTTAAAAAAAAATGGGTAGGTTAGGTTAGGTTAAAACTGTGACCTCCTACGCACGAGCCGAGCGAGCGAAGCGAGCGGTGCCGCGGCAGCGGCCGGCGAGTGCCAGACACGACTTGCATTAATAGAAAAAAAGATATTGTTTTTTGTAGGTTACCCGGAACTCAACTATTTAGATTAGGTTAATTTCTTCTTAAAAAAAATGGGTAGGTTAGGTTAGGTTAAAACTGTGACCTCCTACGCACGAGCCGAGCGAGCGAAGCGAGCGGTGCCGCGGCAGCGGCCGGCGAGTGCCAGGGACGACTACATTATATAGAAAAAAAAAATTAGCCGTTCACATTTATGTCATTGAAGTATTTGACTGAATAGGAAAAGGTGAATTGAAAACTGACGATACTAAATATTTGGCTTATTTGATTTTGCGTAAAAACTGTTATTCCAACTGAAACATTTGACTAAATAAAAAATGTTAAAAGTACTAGTTGGTAAATAAGTTATAGTTTAAACGTTCATTTGCCAAACATTAGGTTTGCGTTACAATTTTTTGTCAATAGATTTTTTGCTAAGTAATAATTTGGCAAATGAAATTATGCGAAAAAATTTTTGGGAAGTGAAAATTTGGCAAATTCCTTTCGGTCAAACAAGGGAGACCCCTAAAGTTAATATTTCGCTAACAAAGTATGGAAGCGGCTTCTTAGCATTTTTTTTCTTACTTTATATCCCGGGATTCCAGAAAATGTAGGAATGCACAACTAATCGGATACATGGTATGGAAACGACTTCATAAATAACGTGGTTTTATTTATTTGGAAATACCGGGAAATCGGGATCACATAAATATTCCGTTTGTTACACGTGATCCCCGCGAGAAATACAAAGCTGCCGAATTAAAATGGTTGTCCCTGGAAGGTACCGTCACTATATCGGTGGGGTTGTTTTCATGGGTTTCGAGAATGTTAAAGCCGATAGTGACGTGAAAATGTAAATCCAAGATGGCGACTGCAACATTTTCAAATTTTTCGTCATGGGTGTCGTTTTCATGGTTTTCGAGGGTTTTAAAGCCGATAGTGATGTTAAAATGTAAATCCAAGATGGCGGCTGCGAACATTTTCAAATTTTTCGTCATGGGTGTCGTTTTCATGGTTTTCGAGAGTTTTAAAGCTGATAGTGATGTTAAAATGTAAATCCAAGATGGCGGCTGCAAAATTTTCAAATTTTTCGTCATGGGTGTCGTTTTCATGGTTTTCGAGGGTTTTAAAGCCGATAGTGATGTTAAAATGTAAATCCAAGATGGCGGCTGCCATCATTTTAATTTTTTTTATCGTGTGTGACGTTTTCACGGTTTTCGAGGGTTGTGAAACTGATAGTGGCGTTAAAATGTAAATCCAAGATGGTGGATGCGAATATTTTTTAATTTTTCGTCATGGGTGTCGTTTTCATGGTTTTCGGTGGTGCTAAAGCTAAGAGTGACATTAAAATGTAAATCCAAGATGGCGACTGCAAAAAATTTCAAACTTTTTGTCATGGGTGCCGTTTTCATGGTTTCCGAGGATTTAAAGCCGATAGTGACGTTAAAATGTAAATTCAAGATGGCGGCTGCGAAAATTAAAAAAAAATATATGATGGGTATCGTTTTCATGGTTTTGGGGGTATTAAAGCTGATAGTGACATTAAAATGTAAATCCAAGATGGCGGCTGCGAACATTTCGGTCGGTTTTACAACCTTCGAAAACCACAAAAACGACACCCATGACGAAAAATTTAAAAATGTTAGCAGCCGCTATCTTGGATTTACATTTTAATGTTACTATCGGCTTTAAAACCCTCAAAACCATGAAAACTACACCCCTGACGAATGTTCGCAGCCGCCATCTTGGATTTACATTTTAATGTCACTATCAGCTTTAATACCCCCGAAAACCATGAAAACGACACCCATGACGAAAACTTAAAAAATATTTGCATCGGCCATCTTGTATTTACATTTTAGTGTCACTATCGGCTTTAACACCCTCGAAAACCAATAAAACGACATCCGACGAAAAATTAGAAAACTTTCGCAGCCGCCATCTTGGATTTACATTTAACGCTATTATCGGCTTTAAAACTCTCAAAAACCATGAAAACGACACCCGTGACGAAAAATTAAAAAATAATTGCATCCGCCATCTTGGATTTACAATTTAGTGTCACTATCGGCTTTAACACCCTCAAAAACCAATAAAACGACACCCATGACGAAAATTAGAAAATGTTCGCAGCCGCCATCTTGGATTTACATTTTAATGTCACTATCAGCTTTAACACCCTCGAAAACCAATAAAACGACACCCATGACGAAAAATTAGAAAATGTTCGCATCCGCCATCTTGGATTTACATTTTAGTGTCACTATCGGCTTTAACACCCTCGAAAACCAATAAAACGACACCCATGACGAAAAATTACAAAATTTTCGCAGCCGCCATCTTGGATTTACATTTTATGTCACTATCAGCTGTAACAGCCTCGAAAACCATGAGTAGTACCCATGACGAAAAATTTGAAAATACTTTCACTATGGAAGCAACTCTGAATTCACAAAAAACATTACGATGTTTGAAACAAAAGTTCAATACCTACTCGACCAAAATGTATGAAACAGCTGAATTATGTTTCGTGATTTACGGGTTGATCACATAGTGAAAGTTGCTCATGAGTAGAACACCCTATGAAAATTTAGTAATAAAAAGTTACCCTTTCAAAAAATACTTAATTTATCAATTCCGGAATCGCGACATTTTGACGATTGACACAAAAGTGCATTCCTTAATAGCAAAAACCTAAACGTAAGTAAATATACATTCGATTCTATAATCAGAACTATAAATTTGTGAATCCCGGAATCCCGGGATTTTTTTAATACAAAAGTACAATCCATATTATCCAACACCTGAACGCAAGTATACCTAACTAAAACATTCGATTCCAAAATCAGAACTGAAAAATTTTCGTTCCGGAATCCCGGGATTTTCTTTTTTTTAAGTGCAATCCATATTAAATAACATCTGAACTTAAGTAAATTATACATTCGATTCTATAATCAGAAGTCAAAATTGGCCGATACCGGAATTCTGACATTTTTTAATCCAAAAGCCCACTCCATACTTAGCCAACACCTCAACTTTAGGTTAATATGCATCCGATTATCCGATCTCTAGTTATGAGTTATGACTATCTCTACCTTAGTAATTATTGCCATGATGAATATGATAAATGATAAATGAACCATGGTTGTTCACTCAGATTATGAGTATTTATTTTATTTTATGATAATTTACAAGCAACATGAGGTAAGCATTAATAAATTATTGGTTGCGAGTTTTATTGCCATGATAATAATATGAGATTGTTCACTCGGATTATGAGCAATTTTATTTTATGATAATTTACACGCAACACGAGGTTAGCATAAATAAATTGTTGGTTATGACTATTCCTACCTTAGTAATTGCCATGAAGAACAATATGATAAATGATAAATGACAAATGATAAATGATAATGCCGCGGCCACACTATACGGACATTGCCGTTGATTATCGCTTTGATGGGCGATAACCATAGGTGTAGCCACCACTTGCTGCGATAATTTGACCGAATTTATCTATCGCGTAGTCTATCGCGATGTTTAAAGCGTTTATGGGCATTGACGTTGGTGTTGCTCCGGCATAAGTGAACTGTAGTTGTTCAGTGGGATTATGTTGGGCGTACTTTGTGACTTCACTGGATTTTGAGTGGATATGATTTTCACTGGATTTTTATGGATTATGGATATTTATGGATGGATATGGTACCTACTTTCTGTTACTTATTTTGTACAATTGTTTGTTTTCCATAAATAAATAAATAAATACTGGAACGTTAGTAGGTACTTTGTGATTTCACTGGATTTTATGGATTTTGATGGATGAGTGAGTCACTAGTCGTCGGATTGTGATAATGGGCGTACTTTGTGATTTACCAGTGAATCACTAGTCGTCGGTTAAATTGTTCTAAGTGTGTATAGTAGCTGGACATAATCTATTACCTATTTTAATTGATTGAATGAACGAACTTGGCCAACACTTTATTTTTGCTTGGATTTATTTACATGAATTTTAGCCACTCACACGAACAACTCGGGAACAGCCTATACCGCGCTCGCGTGAGCGGTTAAGTACCAAATGAATTGAAGTTGTGGGTAGGCAAATGATAAATGATACTGATTGTGCTAACGATAAATGGATTTGTTTCAATGGTTGGGTTTGTACGAGCACTTTTACACGTCAATTAGCTATAATGATGCTTATTGATCTTATGATACTATGATGGATTTTATGATACCATGTTATTTTATGAAAATTATGATGCTTAATGCTTATTGTGCTAAATCATTGGGACATTGAGTACATCTAGCCTTGAATTCTGATATAGTTCTCTAAACTTGATGATGATGGATTTTATGATACTGTATTATTTTATGATAATGCGTAATGCTTTTTGTTTCCCTTTTTGCTTCTTGCTAGCCTTGTATTCTGATGATGATGGATTTTATTATAACATGTTATTTTACGATGATTATGATGCATAATGCTTTTTGTGCTGAATCATTGGGACATTAAGTATATCTAGCCTTGAATTCTGATATAGTTCTCTGAGCTTGATGATGATGATAGATTTTTTTATATGAATCATTGGGACATTAAGTATATCTAGCCTTGAAGTCTAATAAAGTTCTTTAAGCTTGATGATGATGGTTTTTGATACCGTATTATTTAATGATAATTATGATGCTTAATGCTTTTTGTGCTGAATCATTGAGACCTTGAGTATATCTAGCCTTGAATTCTGATATAGCTCTCTGAGCTTGATGATGATGATAGCTTTTATGATCCCGTATTATTTAAAGATAATTATGATGCATAATGCTTTTTGTGCTGAATCATTGGGACATTAAGTATATCTAGCCTTGAATTCTGATATAGTCTAAGCTTGATGATGATGATGGTTTTGATACCGTATTATTTTATGATAATTATGATGCTTAATGCTTTTTGTGCTTGAATCATTGGGACATTGAGTATATCTAGCCTTGAATTCTGACGATGATGGATTTTAGTTAGATTCATGTTTTAAGGTTGTGAATGGATTACGCCCCAAGTATTCTGCATAAAACTTAAATGCTGTTCGTTCGTGAGCCCATCACTTGATAACTGCTGGACCGATTTGGTCATATTTTGTTTTTGCTAAATGTTCATTAACCCTAATTGGGTTTTATGGGAATAAAAATCTCTCTAAGCTCGACTCATGTGTAAAGATTGTGAATGGATTACGCCCCAAGTAATCTGCATAAATAAAACTTAAATGCTGTTCGTTGGTAAGGGCATCACTTGATAACTGCTGGACCTATTTGGTTATATTTTGTTTTTGCTAAATGTTCGTTAACCTGAATTAGGTTAATTTTGGAATAACTGAACCTCCATTTTCTATGAACTAAAGACCATATTGAGATTTTGATTCAACGTCTATCGGATCGGATAGTATGTAATATTTCCATATTTCAGTGAGGTATAACAATGACATCTGATGTCGAGCCTGGCAATAAAATTATAAATTTTACTAAGCTAAATTAGGTTTTTGGTTTCATTTTGTTTATAAGTTTTGATATTGCAATAATTATTGCGGGAATTAAAAATGTTACTTTACGCTTGCCATAGTGAATTTTAACCTGAGTTACTGTTAGTTTGTTGATGATATTTCTTGTGATTGAAGAAGGCCATATTGGATGTTTAATTTTTAAAACTTCGATGACGTTACCCATAAATTGGTTTTATCTTTCTGGATAGGTTAGGTATGATGAGTTTTAAAAGATTAATGCCCTGTTGCTGTCATCCTCAGATAAACTCTCAATAGCTATTGAGAGTTATGCGTAAAGATAAACATCGGTTAACTGTAAGCGCGTTTCTGAATACGTAACAAGCCATTCAACAACTATGACACCGACAACTAGTTCCATATTTGCCGCTAGATGGGTCTGTACAAGAGATCGCGTCTAAAATTGATAGTTTTATTCATAACAATATTTCTTTCGAGGGTAAAAAAGTGGCTTAACACTGTCTTAGTTAATACTGTTATAGATAATGCTTGGACCTAATTTGTCTATGACATTTTAAAAATAAGAGATGTTGTTTCCATGATTACTACGTCAATTAATTATGTAACGATTAAACGGCCAACATTGGTCAGATAAGTTATCTAGTTGAGCTTTTTGGAAACTCACTTTCACAAGTTATAGAACCACTAGCGCTATTGGATAGATAAACCAAAGTTAATTAAAAGTGTCTCAGAAACCGGACATAACTCGCAGTTTTTAAAACGAAAACGTTTACCTATACCTCGTAATTTTGTATGCTATATATTTTTTTTCGCTAAAGGAAGTTATTTGAGCAGAATTTTAAACGGGATTTTTGCACTAGATAACAAAGAGGTTAATTTAAAAAAAAAAATAATAATATGCATTTTGGAATGATATAGTATAAACAGTGACGAGGAAGATTGTTAATTCACTAGTAAGGGATGTGATCTGGTCATTTTATTGTTGAGGATTAAAAGAATGAAGGATTTTTTTTATATATATGTCAGATAGTATAAACGTCCAAGTACTGTGGGTTGCTCCTTCAGTGACTTTAATGGCGTTCATCTCCTCAAATCGGTTTTTTTATTGCTCCACGAAATCCAAAGTTATAAAATTTTGTTAGCAGCGTGTCGTGTCTAAGCGTATCGAACGTAAAGGTCTTGTATCTGGTTACAAATATATTTTTCTATTACTTTATCGATAAAAAAAGGGGGTAAAATAGTACCTAAACGGTCTATAGTTTCCATAGTCAATAGAACTGATTTTTTTATATACCTATTGAGTGCACTACACCAGTGTTTAGTGCTTCCGGGTATTTTCTTGTTTAACACTAGTATTGATTTTGGTTTTAGACAATTAGACAGTAACGCCTGTCTCGTCTCAGATGAATTTTATTTATTTATTGGCAGAATGAACAGTTACATGCTATTCAGGATAAAACTGAGTAGGTACATAATGAAGTAGTAATACTTGCTTTACTTAAAGCTAGATTATTCTTTAAGTTAACATGTATAATTGTTGCATGCCTTCAAGATAATATCTTAACATTCATTAATATAGTACTTGTTCTCTTTCTAATTATTTTTATATCGCCCGCGTGAATGTCGGTAAATATCCTAGGGAACGTGCTACCGGGAAATCTTTCCTTATTCTTTGTAATAATATAATTCAATCATGATTCGAAAGACACGTGGCACAATCTAATATGATAAGAACGTTATTGTTGTTTTCCTCGGGAACAGTACTTTTAGATTTCGGGATGATCGGTTTGGTGGTTTGGGCGTGAAGGGATAGCAAACAAACAAACGTTTAATCACATTTACAATAGTTGAGTAATTTGAAACATAAAGATTATGTGATATTTTATGCTAATACACCTAATATTTCTCTACTTCTGGAGCAGTATTTGTGTTAAAAGTTTAGAATTGTGTTATTTGTAGCTTTAGACGACGCAAATTGTGGGCCGGACGCAATGCCCAAAACCCGAATGTTTTAAATGAGGCTAGTTGTCGATTGTTTGTTGTATTCATAACTGTGTGGGGTGATCATCTGAACAAATGAGTCTCCGTAGTAGTCGATAGCGATATTGCTAAATGAATTGTACTTTCTTTTGTATACATTTGAGATTTTTAATTATTTTGGTTAAATTAGATATAGGGTCCAATGTGTGACATATTGCGTTATATTTAGGCAAGATCTTCCTAATACTGATTCTGAATTGTGCATCAGCTAATGATTTTATTTCTAAACTATTTTTTTGAAGACCCCTAAAATGTTTTGATCAACCTATTTGTTTTGTTGCGACCAGACAAATATTGTTTGGTCTTAAACTCACTAGTACCTATCAATAAGGATCATATCATATTCGAGATGGAGTTGGACGTGGAAGACGTTACAAATAAAAATATTGAACAGGATAGTATTAGAAGGAAGCGCAAAAATTCAAAATGGTCAACTTGTTATCAAGAGAAACTCATAGTGTAAATAAAATTTAGAAATTGTTGCCGAAGTTACATATCTGATTCGTATCGAGTTACAAAGGTATTTAACAATGATGATATGAGTATGTTGCGTTAAGTAAGAAAGGTTAGAATTTTGGAAAGCGGTATATATATACGCAGTGGATGGATTTTATCCCTGCTTATTTTGGAACGGATCAGACTGACGAAACGTCAGAAAATGAAGTGAGAATGAACCGTTAAATTAAATGCAGGCAAATGAATGGTATACGTCTATTGTATTCAAAGGTAATGTAAATTGATAAAAGCTAGCGCAATCTGCGCTTAGGATACATAAGGTCTATTGTACATTTTTGTGTTATACATGTTTGTTTTTATACGCAGTGGATGGGATTTATCCGTGGTTATCTTGGAACGGATCAGACTGACGAATCGTCAGAAAATGAAGTGAGAATGAATAGTTAAATGAAATGCAGGCAAATGAATGGTTGTCTATTGTATTCAAAGATAATGTAAACTGATAAATGCTAGCGCAATCTGCGCTTGGGATACATAAGGTTTATTGTAAATTTTTGTGTTAAACATGTTTGTTTTTTGTTTTTCTGTTTTCATGTTGTAATGTACGAGTATATACGCGATACGGGTTGCGCATGGTGCGCGATACTGGTTACGCGTGGTGCGCGATGCTAGTTGCGCGTGGTGCGTGATGCTGGTTGCGCATAGTGCGCGATTGTGGTTGCGCGTGGTGCGCGATGCTGGTTGCACGTGCTGCGCGATGCTGGTTGCGCGTGGTGCGCGAGGCTGGTTGCGCTTGGTGCGCGAGGCTGGTTGCGCTTGGTGCGCGGGGCTGGTTGCGCGTGGTGCGCGAGGCTGGTTGCGCTTGGTGCGCGAGGCTGGTTGCGCTTGGTGCGCGAGGCTGGTTGCGCGTTGTGCGCGACGCTGGTTGCGCGATGGTGGTTGCGCGTGGTGCGCGATACTGGTTGCGCGTGTTGCGCGATACTGGTTGCGCGTGGTGCGCGATACTGGTTGCGCGTGGTGCGCGATGCTGGTTGCGCGTGGTGCGCGATACTGGTTGCGCGTGGTGCGCGATGTTGGTTGCGCGTGGTGCGCGATGCTGGTTACGCGTGGTGCGCGATGCTGGTTGCATCGTTGACGCTTATGTCAAATAATACCAACCAATATTATAAATCTGGTTTATTTTCATAAATTATGTTGATACGTAATAGCTAAATTGAATACTTTATACTGTTTCAATATAAATGTGTTCGCTGGTAACATTTATATAGATTTATATTTATCACTAATTCTTGGACATTGTATCGAGTCGTGGTTGACGAACACGCACCTTCTAGTTAAAAGGTTTAATCTAACTCTTAATGCTATTAAAGTTAATAATTGTCTAACTAGCACAAGAATGTCATGATTTATTTAAAAATTTGTTTTGTGTGTGCCAGGAGGCAACACAGTGTCGGATGGCCGAATGTCATGATTTCCAAATAATAATACATTTTGTTGATTTAAAATACTGAATTTATAGTTGAAAGTATGTGATTTGACTCAGATGATTTTGTATCTGTGTTTTCGAGTAGTTAAAAAGTGTCTCATTTGACGTTTACCGCCAAAAGTATTGGTATTTTCTAGCTGGTAGTTAAAAAGTATCTCATTTGACATTTACCGCCAAAAAAGTATGGCTGAAAGTTGGTAAAAAAAACGTGATGTTTGGAGCGTCACCTATTTTCTAAATTAATTCTCTTGGATCTTCGAAACCTAAAGGTTGTCTAGAAATCTAGTCTATACTGATACTTATTGAGTGCCTAGTTAAATAGTTTGTTAAATATTGTTACCCTGTACCAAGTTTGTATGTGTGCAAGAAGATAAAATATAAATATTATATCAATAAAGAAGTTTATCATTTCACTTATGTCATGTACCTACAATCTACGCAAATAAATAAACTTTACTTTACTTTACTTTTTAGTTAGAATTTTTTACTCTCATTTTACTTTCTAATATGAATGCTGCTACATCAAATACCTTGCTCAGCATTCTTATCGAGCTGATAAGTCCCGCAAACGAGTACATCGCGGTGGAGCTCCACGGGACACCACTCTACTGAGTCGGCGCTGTACCCCGTGTCCCAGCGCCACTTGTTCTGCCAAACTGCCATTGAGCTGAAAGGATATAAAAAGAAAATGTTATGTTGATAGCTATGGTTATTTTGCAGTTTGACGACGTTTATTAAATTACTTTTACTTGGTCTTGTTTTTTTTTTGCTGAAAAATAAATTGAGACAATTTACTCCCACTTTCCCTGGGGTAGTTTTATTTTAACTGTCTGGCAGATATATAATCGACCTACGTAGTCGAACACCGCAAAAAAAAAATTGCCTGTAGGTACTGTGTACTACATAATTATGCCTCTTCAAGGTAAGTAGATATGAGACAGTAGAACAAATTCTTCTCTCATTCAAAACCGGTGCCATCATAGAGTTGTTCAGAAAAAAATGCAGGAAGAACAGGAACAAGGCTCAAAAGGGACAAAAATAAAAGTACTAATTACTATTTTAAACCCATTTATTGTAATAAAAATATGCCCATACATGAATAATTACTAACGCTATAAAGACGAGCAAAGTATGTCTTCATTACATTCACGTTACAAGTAGATAATAATTTGCTAAAATTTGTACTGTGTTGTGGTTAGCCCCTTACATTATTACATTGGGACACAAAGGAATATACAATATAGGACTGTCCCGAAATCACGATTCTTTTGACTGATGACGGCGCGTGGTTTTCATATCAATCTTGTTTATGTCACTGCGCATAAGCCTCTAATAATCACATCACATTGAAATATGAAAGATTTTGAACGCAGGCTGCGTTCAAAATCTTTCATTTCGAGTGGACACCGGTTTTTTAGTTGGTGTTTTAGCTCACAAAGTGAAGGCGTCTAACGTTATTTTTGCCTGGGCAATGTCCGATCCGGCTTAATTTTAAAAGGCATAACATACCCTTAAAAGTAAGATGAGAACAGGCAAAGAACACGCGCCGTCGTCGTGGTCAGCAACTGTACAAAAAATGTATAAGTATGTTTCAAAATTACTTAATAATGCTTAGTTTATATTGGTATGCTTTGCAAGGTATAACGATATCCTTAATATCATTTGATTTAATATTTCTATCACTGTTCATTTCGTATAATTCAGGTTAGTATAAAGTTCTATGTGGGTAGTTGTATGTTATTCAGAATAATTTGTTCCAAAATTGAACATTAGAACTTCATACTACCCTCATAAGTATTTAAAACAATTTCACACCAAAAGTACAGTCGAATACATAGATATGTAAATATACTCTCATAAAGTAAAAATTATTCGACATAATATTTATCTATCATTGATTTTATTGGTGATATAATAAAATAGAACTTTCTGTTTAGAAAACTTCTAGATCTGCCTATGTTACCTACAGAAGTATACAGTCAAATTACAAATCGTATACGCTATCATTTTATATTGTCGTCATTGTTATAATATTCTGTCTCATTAAATCGTTACATTTTTAAGTTGTAGATTAGAAACAATTAGTTAAACGTTTGAAAGCGCTTTTAACTGAAACAACAATATTGGTACTGTCCACATATAAATGCAATGTCGTATCAGCAGACTGTCCAATTAAAAGAACTTAGGTTACAGTTCTTTACGTATACTCTGAAATATTATCCAATAAATGCTTATGAAAACATTTGCATTACTTAAGATACAGCGATTCAGAGACAATTCCATACCGTGAACCGAATATAATAATAAAAATTATAAGGGCTCCGTTTTTGCCATTTGGCTACGGACCCCTAAAAAGGGTGTAAATAACTCTATCTATAAAACTGATTTTCTAATATCTTGTTAAAATACAGTCGTCGCCATAAAATATATAGGTATAGTCTTTATTATTCAACGTTCACGGCGTCCTGCCCCCCGCGGTACAGCGGTATCGGTCAAGCTATAGTTTATCATTAGGAGGTTAATTGTTACAAATCGATAGACACTGGTATGTTACACTAGTGACCCACACCTGCTTCACATGGTTTTTACAACTTGACAAAACATCGGGAATTCTGAATTATATCCAAGTTTAATATCAATATTTTATACACATAAAACCTTCCAGAATTATCTATATAATGGTTAAAACCGCATCAAAATCTGTTGCGTAGTTTAGAAGAACAACGCGGTCACACAAACAGACACGATTGGCTACTTGAATGGATGAAGTTAGATGACGATGACTGTTCTTTGACAATAAATCCTAAGCAAAGTAATAAAGAGCATACATTAAAATACGACGATACAAAATTTAAAAAATGACAGGTAAAATATATAAATACAAAAATATCAATCGAAATGGACTTCAAGGGGTTACATTTACAATAACATTTATTTACGTAAGTACATTATTTATTAGTGGTAACTTATTTTATAAGAGTTTAAAATCTACTTCGTAAATTCTTCTTACTTCTAATTAATCTAAGAAGTATACTTGACGGCAGTTGGACCGAATTCCTAACATTTGAACGTGGATCAGTACAGACGAGCAAAGGGAGATTTTAATAGAAAGATTTTTTTAAGTCTAAATCGGTGGTAATTTTTGAGTATATTTGTATTGGTATGTTATTTTAACATTTCAATAGATTTGGGGAGAATTATAAGTATGAATTGCGTTAAAAAGGAAATTAAACCGTTTGTAGACATCATTTTGATAGCGATTTTTTTACACTGAAGCTATTTATTTTCTATTGTACTAGAAAATAAATAGCTTCAGTGCCGCTAAAGATGAGACTTGACACACCACGTGGTTTGACTTGCGCAGTAGACGATTTTAGGTCTCTTTAGCGGTATGAGGTCTGAGCGCGGGAAGGGATCGGGCGTCATCGGGGCGCGGTAGGCGCGGTCAAATCTCATCTTTCGTGGCGCGTATTATACCTACCTATGTGCCATGAAAAGTGGTTCACATGTCATGCTTATTTCAGGATCTGTCTGAGGATTTGTTCGGAATACTGACAACAATTGGTGCCCGTCTATACTCTTATAAGTTATATTGAACTATTGTCGCTTTATGGTAGGTGCTACAACTAAATATATACAACTTAACACTAACAAACGATAATGATCATAAATCAATGAGCACGTTTCTTACAAGCTATGACGTAATCTATCATGAGGTCACAAATAAAAACAGTGCGCAGATATAAGCAGTACAAATAAGATAGCAAGAAAAGAATTCAAGTGATTTTCTCCTTCCAATATAAATAGTCTGTAATCATAATATTTTTCCAAATTATCTTAGAGACACACCGGTCTACAGTACAGTACAGTCAGCATCAAAAGTCGATTAACACTTGAGTTTCTAAATCTTAATTATCGAGAAAATAATTCATTAAAATCGGAACAGATGTAAATTTTAAATAAAATTAACTCTCTAATAAATGAAATGCTAAAAAGCAGGTTATCGGATCATTTTGTGTTAATTTAGAATTTTAGATGATGGCAAAAAGTAGCTGTGTTAACCGACTTCTGTTGCTGGCCGTACACACACATTTAGCCAGTTATGTCCCATGTAATAGCAAATGTTTTTGTTTTTTTTTTATAAATATTCTATTACATAAACAAGACATACAGTTATATGAAATGTTCAAAATAATCTACTGCTTTTATCTGCCCACTGTGATATAGGCTTGATTTTGGGATTTAACAAATATGACTATAAAACAACCAAGCCATCGTATAATATCAACGTAATATCGTCGGAAAACCAAGAATAGTTAGTTTGTTACATATTCTATATTTAAATAGATTTAGATCAACTTTATTGACACATTGATTACTGTTCTTAAACACATTTTTAATTGTGGCGCCACTGTGCTGTTCTATGGCAAGTATTGCCATTCTAAGTTACAAATAATATCAATGAAATCATTCATGAAATAGAATGTAATAGTTTATAAATTCCTATAACTTGAGCAATTTAACCATAGTAATATGTTACAGGAATAACATTCGTAAACAAACTTTAGACATTGCCATAAACCATAGAGAGGTCTCAATATAAATTATTAATTTTATACCAGCTCAGTAACGCCACTTATCCATTAAATTGGAACAATTTATCAAAAAGTTACATAAATTTTTAGGTAATCAAGCTATGCCAGACATTAAATATACGACAATGACATTAAACATTTAAAATATTAATATTTTGTTTGTGTATGAGGTAGATGTTCACAATAAATGTTGCGATCACAGCCTGTTTTCATTCAGGACATTTTAACTGTTCATAAACCATTTTGCCTCTCTAGTACGGCGATTAAATGGCTAGGAGAGGTAGTTAATGTTTCGAAAACTGTGACCAAGAATATTACAATACTATACTGATCTTTTCAACACATGTTATACAGTTTTCAAAGCATCATCTTGTTCTTCTAGCCATTGAATCAAATACTATTGTATTCTCAACTGCCAAACTTACAATTACCACTTATCACTATCAAATCAAATGTTTTTCAATAATTAAGGATAGCTACATTACTGTAATGGTTGTCAAACATGCATGAGAATAGCAAGCAAGCTTTTTTGTTAAAAATGCTTGATCAAAACTGACCCAGAAATACTGAACTTAGTCTGAAGCTTGCTCCTGCGTGCTTGACAAGCATTTGTGCAGCCGATAAGGTATTGTGTTCTTTGGAATCAGGGGTGGCCTTTAGTCTTTTAACATATGGGTGTAAATGTGCATTATGGTTCACATACAAAACAGGACGTTTATTGGGGTAATTCCGATTGATGATAATTTCTACCAAATGTAGCAACATTTTACGTATAATGGCAACATAATGATTAGACGCTTTTTTTAACGGCTGCCGTCTTTCGCTGTCGCTATATGAAATTCCGCTGCGTTTAGTAAAAATTGTCATCAATCGGAATTACCGCAATAAACTCTCTTTTAGTCATTAACAAACAAGTTAATAGTTTTGATTAGTTGTTAGCAAAAAAGTGATTTTGAAAGTCCAGTCCATTCACCTCAGTGCTCAGACACAAAACTACTTATGCCAAACATAGGGTGAGACTTGCAACTCTATATTAATGAGACCAACTAAAATTAATAACATTTTGAAAGGACTAATTCTGTTATTTTAGCAACTTTTGTATGAACAAAGCTCCCTAAGGCCACCTCTGTTAAAAATGTATAATATCTTGTAACTTATTGCATCCATTTTGTATGGGATCATAACTTTAAACTAAATTCTCTTAAATTTATGTCTAAGTACCCTGAATTATATTTAATTCTAATAAATTAGATGTTTTAAATATCCTGCTGAATTTAATACTTCTTTAATATTCTGTTAATAGAACAAAAAAAAAATAATCACCCAAGTTTTATGACATACTTACTTACTTAATACAAAAATTGCTTATGGGAGCCACAAAGTGGGTCAAATGAATCCTCTAGTCTCAT